>CM038606.1:9400655-9657362 GCA_021533255.1 Ceriops tagal
GTTGAGTTATAATCAATTCAATTGTCTAACCACTATGTTCCTTAACAAAGTTTAGAGGTCAAGCATCAACACACATATATCTCTATGCGTGTGTATTTACGTCATGATTAGGTGTGTTGCTTAACCAAACAAGGCAGGCTATACAAGAAGTCGCTAACTTTATAATCCCAGTGGAAAAGGAATGCTAGGCGAAAACCCTATTCACAAAACCAATAAAAGGAAAATATAGGCATTGACTGCAAAGCAAAATTTTCAAGAGCTTTCCTTCAAATGCCCTTCCCCCAAAATGTATACTTATTCAAAGTCACTGAATAGTTAAATTTGCTGGTTATATAGCAGACTTGTCGATAGTTTCAATATTCTGGGGATATCTTTGCACAATTAATTAGCTAAAGTTTGTGTTTTATCATGGGGGTTTAAAGTTAAGCATCATTATCAATGGGAAAGATGACAAATTAACAGTTAGCTGGCACATCCTCTAATCAAAGTTCTTGTAGTCCATCAACCAACAGCCAACTCTCTAATAAAGGGGTGGTGAAGAAAAGATCGTGCAGGTACTACAGAAGAAAACTTGGAGCAACCTTGGAAACTTATGGCCAAAAAGTGAAATGATTCAATTGTAGAAAATATGGAAATGAGATAATGTAAAACAAAAGATGGTAATTGTGGTACGTTGAATTTTAGAGATTCCACATCTGATTTGATGAAGAGATTATTGTTGCATATCATATTGTTTGAATGACCCATTAGTTAATATATATATATATATATTAAAAAAAAAAGTCATTGACAATGGTCAAGAGAAATGGCTACTTTGTTGACCTTATTTCTAGTGCCAATAAAATTTTAATTTCTCCCCAACAACCAATTGGAACCAATCAAGTGAAAATTTGAAACACGGTGGAAGAATTTTATCATTATTATTAATGTTATTTTACTACTTGGCAAAATGATAAATTTATATAGATGTAGCCAAGTTTTATGTATCTCAGTGCAAATAATTGGTTGTAAATTTTTAACTTTTTCTTATAAAATAAGCACAATTATTCGTAAATATATAATTAAAACGGTTATATATATATATAGTGTGTAGAATTGATTACATTCATGTAATGGAACTTGTACCCAGACGGAATAGTTGACTTGTGCAAGTACAATGGACTGAGATCGCTGTTAAAATGAAGTGGTGGCGTCATCTGCAAGGCAATTGGTTCAACTTTAATTTTGGCTTCGGTGGAAAATTCCTCGATACCAAACACGAAATAGAACGTGTTTAACACACGGTTCCGAAAGTGGAATTGCCTCTCCAGTCAAATTCTTTGCCAAAAACCTTTACAACATGTGTTTACTTGTGTAAATTTAAAGAGAACAATCAAAGAAGAGTTGCAGTGAGAAGTGGGAACGTCAAATGTTCTTCAAACAACAAATCCTTGGCATGAGAAAATATAAGCCAAAGGGCTATTTTTCTCTGCGAACATTTCAGGAGGAAAGAAGAAAAAGAAAAATTACAACAATAAAACCTCAAAGTCTCAAATTCAATTCAGGTTAAATCATATGAGTATTTTCTCGTTATTAAACTGAGTTTGAAGTGAGATCTAATTATTCTCTATTCTTCTTAAACCCCTTAACCCCAAATTCCAAGATTAAAAAAAATATATATTGTAACATTAATATGATGGGGGGAGTGCTCATCCAATTCCATAACTTTCTCATAGGGGACTCTCATTGCTATGGCCCCCTTCTACAGATTTTATATTTAGGCTCCATATTCATGCGGCTTATTTTTTATGCGACCTTTACGTCGTAGCTATCACCCACATAGGATTTGATAAAATGCAAATAGATTTGCACAAATTTTGTAAGGTGGAAGCTAAAGCTGCTGGAGCTCAAATCATCATCATCATCATCATCTTTAGAAGTTTTCCAAGACAATCAGTGAGCAGGAGCAGCTTAACTCTTCTATACAAGACTCTCGTCTTGTATCTGTTAGAAACAGAAAAAAAAAAAAAAAAAAGAACTATGCAGAGATTCAGGCCATGAGGCCCATGGACTGCAATGCAATGGCTAGGGATGACCCTTTAAAACAAATTAGATTTGAGAAGAATCAAGTGAATTTTCACTTTCAGGTCTCAATTTTAAATTTTAATATCTGTCAAAAAAACAAATGAAGAAGATTAAAAAGGAGTTTCTGATGGTCTTCACAATCGATTGAAAAATGGGCATCCGACCCAATTCATTTTGTTGGATGATAATTTTTTCGGAGCATCGACTTACTCTTGAATGTAGAGGGAGAAATCGAGCGGCAAAGCTTCCCATATATCATACCACGACGAAAAATGCAATAATTATCCCTCTAAGGCATACCTCCTAAATTGTTAACTTCAGAAACTTCATGCTCAAGCTTTAGACACTCATGGGACTCATTTAGTTCTTCAGGCTGTGTCCTGAACTAATGAACTAAGAACTGCCCAAGTTTAGGAGTAGTTGTTCAACAGCGTCCTGTGTTCCTCCATTTTCCTGATGTTTGCAATCTCAGGCAAAACAAGCGCCATCCCCACCCCAATGGCTACAGCTCCATGAATGAGTAAATCTAGTCTTCCACTTGACTTACAAATTCTCTCTTTGTTTATTGCGTGTGTGTGACAGAGAAAGAGGGAGAGAAAGAGAAGTGCACTGAAGTAGGCAAAAGAAACTGAATCACCGTGATGCTACCATAGCTAAATACAACAAAGAACTGCAATTTATTCGCCAGTCATACAAATCACTAACTTTATTGGACAAGTTCACAAACATGTAATAAACAATATAATTCACATGGGTACATCAGATCTAATCTTCGCTAACCTAACTTAATCAAACCAACCACCTGCTCTAATTTTGTGACAGAAAAGTCTACAGCTGGACTACATTCTTTTTTGTTATATTGAAAAAGGGAGGTAGATAGGCTACTTCAAACGCTTTGAAGGATATTGCGCTCATCACTGCCACGCACATCTGAAGGTAACTCTCAATACATTTATTTACGCTGCCTCCTTAGTTTTGTGCAACCTTCTCAAAAACTAACTTCTAGGAAAAGCTATACATACTACAAGACCAGAAAGGGAGCTGGAGCGAGGGAATACCAGAGGGGTAAAGATTCCCTGGAGAACATGACCAAATACCTGCTATGCGGACTGATTGCATGCTCCACTATTCCCTTAGAATATCAAGACTTGCCACCTGAGGAAGTAACTTCATTTTTATCAGCATTAAGATTGATATTGGATTGTGCTTTCTCACTGCATGCAACTTCACCCTGCTGCTGATTCTCAGTTTTCTTCGAATTGAGAAACCGGCCTCCACATCCTCTAGCTCTTCTTAAGGCATGCTGATGTCGAGATTCATGCAAATACGGCTGCAACAGTGGTATGAGTTGTGAGCCATCAGTCCAAAGCATCTCATCACACAAGAATGTTAAATGAGAGAAAACTATGGTATATAGACAGGATACAGTAAGCACAGTTTGCTGTGGACTACAGTGGGTTTGAAATGACCTTAAATCATTCAAGAAACTCAAATACTCAAGCTATCATTAATGTAACCAGGCACAGATATGATTTGACATCCCTCCAGCCCAGGTTTCCTACAAGCCAAAAGAAGGCATCGATCCTTTGTTTCTCCCTTCTTTGTCAATTGTAATTCAGGGTAGACATTAGAGCCTAATTTTGAAGACAATCCGCTTTTAATGAATACTTCCTGGAATTTGTTCTCCAGGCAATTATATGTAAAGGATGGATGTCTCCCTTTCATACTAAGACTAATAAAAAAATAAGCTACAAAATGCTCCCATTCTTTTCTTTTAATTCAAATCAATTAAGCAACCAAATTGATTTCTAAGAGATACAGAATTGAATAAGCCCATGACACATCACGCATACCTTCCGGTTTTTGATCAGCTTGTTTTCTGATTCAGCTTTTGCACGAGACTGTCGCCGTCTCAGGATACCATGATATTGTTTTGCATTGACAAATACAGGTTCCTCAACTCTATCTGTTGTCAAAGGAACTCCAGCTTGTTGAATTCCCATCAACTGAACATGGACCTAAAAGAAGTAAGTTATTAATGTCAGCAGACATTTTTTGTCAAGTGAAATGTAGTCATAATCTCAGAGAAAATCTTATCTTTAATTTAGAATATGGTTTCTAGTCTGGGCATCAAAAAGCATGTTTACCATTGGTTGTCCACCATAGGGCTGAGAAGAATAAGGCTGAGCATCATAAGGAGCAAATATGCTTCTGTAGTAGGGATCTGGATATGGATAAGCAGGTGGTGCCTTCAATTCCATAAGCCATGAATACAAGTGAATATGTCAAATTGATAGCTCAGAATTAGTCTAACTAAGAAACAGACAGACATTTAACTAGCCTAAAGAGAATTTCACTGTCCAGAATAAGGTCAACAACCTTAAGGAAACAAGAAACAGAAAAAAATCAAAAGCAAATGACATATGCCAACAGACAGGATAAAATGGCACTTAAGTCAATGCCTATCTTAGACAAAATGCCCTTAAAGTAATGCTTTCTCATCTAACACATCTAAAAAACCAAAGTTACTGCATTCATTTAATTATACTTAATAAGAACATAGCAGGAAGCTGAAACTTTGAAGCATCAAAAGGGAAGACCATCACAACATAGGGAGACATTTGAACAGTTGGTTCCTCCTATAAACAAAATATAAACAAAAACAGGTTAGGAACTTTCCTAGAGCAATCGCCCAAGAATTTCTCCATTATACTCCAGAATATCGTAGTGTGTATGAAGCATATTACAAAACTAACTTAGATTTCACCACAATTTTCCTAATGCAACAGGAAAAAATGAAATCTTTACCAATATTCTAATGCAATTAAAGATGGTGTAGTTCATGATATTGAAAACCCACAGGGAAAAGAGATTAGTAAAAAATTTTCTAAGCCTAAACATCTGGCTTAGAAAATTTTTTACTAATGCAGACAAATCTACTGATATAATCTCTAGCAATAGTCAAAACCAGCAGCAAAATTTTCAATGTCAAAATTTTGAAGGATTGGATTCCACACATATTAATATACTCGTGCACAAACAGATAAAACACAGAGCCACAGTAAAGTTTAGCAGAAATATTTACTCTGAAGATAGTACCATGCAATGTCCTGCTCCAAGTTGTGGAGAGGTTGCATACTGAACATTAGGTGTTGATATAACAGGGTGCGCCAGTCCAGGTGCAGAGGATGATGACTGAAGCTGAGGTTCCAAATGCTTTTGCTGCTCATCAGTTTCACCATTTCCTGGACAAACATCTTTTATAAAACAATGGCATATTTGTTATATGTATTAGATCAACAAACAAGGAAGCACTTAATAAGCCAAAAACACACAACAGGAGTCATACAAGTCAAATTTTATATGCAGAAACAAACATCTAAAATTTATTTTGCCATAAGCTTGACCACAGAGTAAGGGTGCTAATAATAGCACTTAGATATAACCATGTTATGGCCACACTAGCATGGTCAGTGGCACAAAAGTGCAACTCTATAAAGAAGCAATCAAATCACATCTTCTAAGTGCAAGGAAAATCCTCCTGGAAGCCCAGTCCAACCCCTTCTATGGGTCACAGTGGAAACCAAATCATTTGATTTTGGGGCATTAACCAGCTTGAACTAAGTTCCCATTGCCAGTCCAGGACGCATTAGTAAATAGCAATAAGTGGGTCAACTCAAATTTCTCTCATCATATCAACAGGCAACCATTTGAGTAATATGCGCCAGGTTAGAATCCTTGTGGCATGCCTAGGGAACGAAATCACACCTGTAGAGAACCAAATCTGGACAAATTGTTATTATTCTAAAAAAATGTTTCGTGAGTTTAACATTTTCTCCAACCCTAAGCTTTCAAATCAATTTTAGCTTCAATTTTCTACCCTAAATTCAGCTTTATCCAATGTGTATACACCCGTAGGTTTCATGCCAAAGCCTGTTTCGGCATTCCTAAGAATTATGGAAACATTAATTAATCAACAAATTAAAGGTCATTTAGAATCCTGAACTGCAACAGGATTCCACCATTGTTTGACCAACCTAAGCAAATCATACCCAAATTTTGCCTGTTTGTTCAGGAATAACATAATATCTTAGTAATATCATATGAACTTAAAGAAATTACAACAACAATGAGTCATATCCAAATTCTGCAAATCTACAGAGAATGTAATTAGGACAGAAAAAGTAGAAGAGAAGTCACAGTTAGGGGCACCAGTTTGATTATCAAAAGAAAATACCAGAAAGATCATGCACAGAAGAAGTCATAAGGCTGTTATGCACACGGTCTCCTAAGCTTTGATCTGGCAACACAATTAAAGTAAAAATGAGTGAAGTGCGATGCGGAAACATTTCAATGATATGCAATCAAAGACATGCAAGCAAATAAAAGGCTCTAAGACTTTCGAACCCATTGAATGGATAAAGAAGTAGTTAAAATTAAAAGAAAACCATGCCCTCTCAGCACATACAGCTATTACAGCAACACTCCTTGCCATAACCCAAGCAAATTACATCTCCTAAGACCTTCCTTAACTAACCCTTCAATGCACATTGAAATGGTTTAAACTTTATGACAACTGTACATTCCCATGTATAGACACCTTCACATAACCATAAGTGAAAACAAGAAGATGGATGAAAAGAAAAAAAGAGAATTAGAAGAATATTTAAGAGAAGAAACATCGGCCGGAAATACCGACACTCGGGAGGTGTAAACACAATCCAAGACAAACCCGGCGGTTCTTCCCAACTAACTAGACCAACGAGTACTGTATACTTCAATCAGCTAGAGGAAAAAATTCAGCAAAAGGACGAGCCTTGAGCCTTGGTATAACTGTACTCCATTCTGACCTCAAAGGACAAGTCCCAGTTACAGAAAATCAATCTCTTAATGAAAGCAAAGGTAAAGATGACACCAATTTGAGCTTTTGCCCAGATGCCACAGAGTGGGAGTCTCATCCACTTGTGCAGCGGACTTTAAAAAACCTACTGCACTTAAACACTCAAAGTTACTCCACGTTTTAATTCCTCTAAATTCCCACATCACATGTGGCACCCAATTCACATTCTTATTTCATCATCTCCAACAG
Source organism: Ceriops tagal (assembly GCA_021533255.1). Lineage (NCBI taxonomy): Eukaryota > Viridiplantae > Streptophyta > Magnoliopsida > Malpighiales > Rhizophoraceae > Ceriops > Ceriops tagal. Next base: position 9,407,809 of record CM038606.1, read on the forward strand.
AATTACGACAGTAAGAATAGTACTTGCAGCTCATGCCAAAAACAACGGCTGCAAAGAACAAGCACGGATAAGAATATTTTAAAAAATTTTAATTCTGAAAATCACAGAAATAAATCAAAATTTCCCAATTCACAAAAATAAAAATAAAAAAATAAAAAAATTATATATATATATATATATATATATATATATATATATATCAATCAATTGAATCGTAAACAAAAAATCTGAAAATCGCTACTCCAAGATTCACACACACGCACACAAAAGCAACAAAAACGAAAACCATTGCGCGGAATTTCACATTTAAGTTTCACTTACTTCAATTCACAGAATCAACAATTAGTTTTTTTTTAAAAAAAAAAGAAAAAAGAAAAAAGAAAAGAAAAGGAGAAGGAAAGAAAAATTTTACCGAAGATTTTCTAGGCAATCAAACGGGTTCCGAAATGAAAATCTTCCCTATCTTAAAAAAAGAGAAGAGGGAAAAAAAATAAAAAAGAAATCGAACGGATGGGATTAAGGGAAAAGAATCAGGGTTTCGGAGCTCACCGTTAATCACTTAAGGGAGAAATTTTCTTTCTTTTGTTAATCTTTTCTTTCTTTTTAATTATTTTTTCTCGCATGGAAGAAGACGAAGAAGAAGAAGAAGAAGAAGAAGTCGTCTCTTTTGCAGTTTGTATTGTTTGTTTGTGGTGGAGGTCGCTTTTCTTGTGCGTGTGCGTGTGCGTGTGCGCGTGCAGCGCGTGCGCGTGTGTTGGTCGTCCATACTTCAAACATTAAGTTGCAAAACAATGATGACGATGGTTTCGTTAGTACGGCGGTGTTTTATTTATTTATTTATTTTTACATATTATTTGAATTTATGTCAAAAAATAATATTAACTTTTCAAATTTATTTATTATTAAAATCATCATATAATATTTTTAATATTTAAATACTAATTTTTTTATTTAACATTTTAATACATATGTGATATATATTTTTAATTACAATGATATATATATATATATATATATATATATATATATATATATATATAAAGTTTATTTAATGTCACGTCGTCGTACTGCTTATGCACATTATTTATTTATATAATTGCTTAGTGGTCTTCGTATAACAGTTTGTTATTATTATTATTATTATTATTATTATTATTATTTACATTTACTAATTGTTGCCCATTGAAAATCTACATTTCCCTGTTACGGGGGAGGATTCCATTCAATTAACAACATGAAGTTTTTTTTTTTGGCTATTTTTTGTACGAATTTAAATTTTTCACAACTGCACTTCTCTCTAATAAAAAAAAAAATTTAAGCGAATGCAGTAATATTAAGATAATTCATGTCTAAGTAATAATTTTTTAAAATAATTTAAAGATACATTAAAATAAAATAAAATAAATAAATATATAAATATACCTTTATTTCTCCGTATGTTGTTAGGATTCTTCCCCTGTAGAAAAATAGAGGATTTTAACGGGAAGTTTGCAGAAATCCGGACTCTCCCCCTTCTTCAATAATTAAATTTTACGGTGATTCTTTTAAAGTTCGTATTGATTGATATTATAAATTACAAAGTCAAAGAGCTCAAACCCAAATTTTGGTGTAAAGCTGGTCCAGTCCCGCCTTAATTCCCACATCAAAATTACGAAATTCCAATCCAATACGAGAATTGAAGTTCTTTCTCTTTCAATAACTCATTTTTTAAGGTCTGGTTATCATATATATTTATATAGATCCACTCAGGGTCATGCAACTGTGGTCTGGCCGTCTGGGGAATGAATGGTTTATGATTTTAGTTAAAAGATTGTTTTTTTTTTTTTTTTGGGTTAAAAAATTGTAAAGGCTTGATCTTTTTTTCCGCAGGTTTCCTTGGCTGTGCCTGTTGGGAACGATGCCGGTGTGAGGAAATCTGTTTTTAAGGTTATCCCTTCTTTCTCGTGATCGATATGGGGTTGTTTAGTGCTTCTGGACCTTGTTAGTCAAGCCTTTGTAATGTAATGCATCGATTCTTTGTTGAGTAAAATAATTGAATGGCTTTCGCACGAGAATTTGGATTGGCAATCGGCTTCGAGTTAGACACAATTGCCCCGGCTGGTTGAATTATACTTCAGCAGAACCCACCAAGTTTTTCAGTTAGACACAGGTGCTTCTCAGAGCCCTGCCCTACATTGATTGTGTGGGAGGAGTCTCGTACAATGGGAGACCCTTTTACAGGTGCTTGCCTGCTTGCCTAGGTTGTTATCCTACATTTTGAACGTGGGCATCAATTCGTTACATGAACAAACTCTGTCAAGCGAAGTGTTTGATAGAAAAGACAAAAGTTGAGTAAAGTTTTTGATAGAACAACGTACGGACATTCACAAATTGCTTACTGGATAATTGTTTTAGTTTTATTGGTTGGTGCCTTCAACATTTCCTCTCCCGCAGCAGTTGTTAAACTGCAATTGCATTATGTTTGTTGTGTGCTATTCAAAACATGTTTTCCCTTCCCTGGCGCCTTCTGTTTAGCCTCCGCATCACGGCACACGAGCATGACGCACCCCTGCACGCATATTGAGGAGGCATCTTGGCTGAAAATCTGTCCTGTTTCTGCTTGATGATATGCTAGGTTCGTTCTCATCCCAGACTTGATTGATTTTGTTTCGGACTATATCTGATGGTAGCTGAAAATCTGCACTGCTAAACAATCAGATGATTCTCTTGATCAATAAAAGTCACGAAACTCCTGTTGGGTGATTTGAGTCATTGTCTTACCAGCCAATTTTATGGGGTTGGTTGGAGTGGGAGGATCAAAACCTGTCGCCACTCTCCTGGTATAACATCATCACTATGGATTTATGAAAGCACAGCCTGGTATTTTGTGCTTGATTGAATTGAGGACACTGAGTTCAGATGGTTGGAAGTTGGGGATAAACCTCATGCACCACCTAAAAAAAAAAATTGTGGCTGCATTATATAAATGAGCGTGGATGGAAATATTCAGATCATATTTTAATGGATCAAATTTATGTTATATTTTTGTAATTAATCTTTTTTTCCAGTGTAAAGTTTTTTTTTTTTTTTTTGGGTACAGTGTAACTGCAGGGCAAAAAAACAGAAAATAAAAAGCAAAACCACCTCCTCTAGATGAGGATTGGACAATGAGACAGCCTCATATGATGTCTTGTACTATTTACCCCCACAGCGCACCCGTGCAAGGAATCTTAACGGCCAAATCCAACGGTGAGTGGGGCAGGCATGGTTAAGAAAAATAAATCATTTCAGCTTTTTACATCGTGGTAGACGTGTGAATTTGATTCCAATTAATGTAATGACAGGAAGATGCATTCCATAGAATATGCATGTCAGTAGTTCAGAAAGGGAATATGCACGTCATCAATAATCGTCCTCTCTCCGCTCTCTATTCCCATAATCAAGAACGGTCCTTTATCATGCGATCATGTTGGTTTCATCCCCACATTATAGGTGTCTGAACAGAAGTTGCAGCTTTTTACATATAACTCACACGATCACACCTGTCTCTCCTCCTTGCTTTTCTCATCCAACCTGGGAATCAACAAACAATTCTCTCTCCCTCTGGAAAAGGCAAAGGATAACTCATTGGTGAATCCCATCTCTCTCTCTCTCTCTCTCTCCCTCCCCCCCCTTTCCCCCAACAATATCTCTTTCATTTGAGCTGAATTCTTCTGGTCATTTTGTCCGTTTGTGTGTTCTTGCCATCTCAATTATTCATAGGTGTTGGTTAATGACATGTCAAAGAAATGGAAATGGCTGAAAATCCTTAATTAGCTTTTGTGACTGTTTGACCAACTGCTTTATTCGTTATTTCACCTGAATAATCATGCATCAATTATTGATTTGGATTTAATTTGCTTTTGCGTCCAGCAATTTTAATGCTTTTCAATCTTTTTGTTGTCTCTGTATGAGAAAAGACTGGCACCTCGGACCTTTCAACAAAAACCTTTTGTCTCTGTATTCGTTTTGGGTGCTAGAAAAAGAATGAAAAGGAAAGAACTTTGCTTTTTGTTTCCTTCTCTTGTGAGTCATTTTTGGCTGTCCCCTCATTTGGTTTCCACTGAACTGAGCCAATATTAATAATCTGTTTCATTAGATCGTCCTTTGAAGTTCTAGAGATATGCATCATGTTCCAGTCGATGTTCTTTATAGGCTATGACGATTTTGGGAAATTCAAGGTGGTAGTTTCTTTCAAGAAGCTTTTGTTTTTGGAGAACTGAGATGTTGGTCTTACGTCTTCATTTTGCAGACAATCTGGTAATGACAGCTTTTGTTGGATGATTTTTGATTATCAGCAGAGCAATGAGCCTCAAGAAGCCTGGAGCAGGTATATACTGCTATGCTTTAAGTAATGATCAAACAAAATCAATGGGTCTGGCGTGGTTGTTTAAGATCATTTCTTTCCGGTGTTAGCAATGAGTTCTACTTTTGGCTAAATACATGGTTTTAGCAAAAGCACAATTTATACATAAACTTTTGCTTGGGGGTTTCTGAACATGTGTAGCTGCACTTTTCTCTTAGAAGTTTTTCTTTTGGTCCATTTGGAGTCGGGGAGGGGAATTTCACTATCAGTGAGCAATGGGGGTTTTGAAACCCAGTTCTCATCCCAAGTTTTATGCTTGGTGAACACCAGGCTGTACCTGTTGATTAGGGGAAGAGAAGTTTGTTGCCTTGGGTAATCTATCATAATCTTGGCATACTGTTTGTTGAACATGGTGCCTTTGGGGCAATCAGTTGGCAATACATCTATGTGCCTGCTCCATCTCAATTTGAAGGGATGGTGGGTAAATGGTAATTGAATAATGTGGTTTTGTCCGATTGCTACTTGAATTCTTTGATTTTTTCACCAAGAATGCAAACTTTCTTTCCACTCTAAAGTTAACTTCCTAGATCACATCACATGTTAGTTTCTCTTTTCTTTTCTGTTTGTACTAATTCATATGAGGTCTTACCAATAACTAATGATGGATCGGAATTAGTTGCATCTTTGGTATCATTACAAGTATCCATATTCTTTTCCTTCAGTAAAAATCACAACACGTTTGCATTTTTGTGAACGAATCTCATGATTTGCTGCTCTGTTTCATATTCTCTCCCTCGCAATTTCCCTTTTTGGGAAGATCAACAGTCGGGTCATTTTTCAATGATTTGTGAATTGCATATTTTGCTCATTCTATGACCATAAAAAGAGCGCATTGATTTAATGGTAAGATTAGTCCTATTTATTTTATGACCATACATGGCACCGCATTAGTATACTGGTAAGGTTTGGCCACAGGGAGCGAACAGCATTTTCTATGGACTGTCATGCCAGCAGTGCCACCCATCCTCCACTTTCCCAACCCCTTTCAACTCTATCCATTTTTTGACTGCTCTGAAAATACCACAACATTTAACAAATGGAAGTTGTGATTTTTCTGATCCAGATAAAAGAAGATTAAGGGAATTATTGCTTCAAAGTGATAATCACAAATGCGCGGATTGTGGTGCTCCAGACCCTAAATGGGCGTAAGTTCAATAACTTATCTTGTTCAGGTTATGAATTTTTATTATAAACAAGTACAAATTTTGTTAATTGTTCCATTAAATGCTCAATTCTGACTAACAATTGGCTTTCATGTTTTTGAATATATTGTCTACAAAGCAAACACACAATCGGACAAACATAAGCACGCGCGCGCGCACACACACACACACATGTATCTGTGTTATAACAATAAGGTCACTCTATTGTGACTTAAAAGGTTATAGGTTCGAGTAACTGAAACAGCATTTTTGTAAAGATGAGAATAAGGCTATGCACATATGATATGACCTTTCCTATTTGAGTCTCGTACACCAAGGTGCCTGCCCTATATGCACTGTTAAAAATACCTTACGAAATTATTAAGGAATTGGTTGATAAACACATTTTCAGGTCAGCAAATATTGGAGTTTTTATATGCCTGAAATGTTGTGGTGTGCACAGAAGCCTTGGAACGCATATCTCCAAGGTAAGTGAACCCGGGTTGCCTTTAACTCCAATGTATGTTACTTTGGTTTGTTCCAGCAGAAAAACGTAAATCTGATTCGGAAAGACAACATGTAGATGATATTTCCCTGTACTGCACATATCAACAATTGTATCTGATTTCCAAATGGCACTAGGAAGCATCAAATAAAAACTAGGTCGAACACTCAATCCTGGGGGACTGATGTTTTGCCTCACTTAAGAATTTAAGATTGACACCTTTTGTTGTGAAATGCGGACCTCATTGTTTCTTTACAAGAATGAATACATGAGTGGTATTGAAGAATCTAATTATCATAAGTATAAATATTTTTTAATAAAATGACCACATGATGGAGAGGTACAGCCGCCTGTTTTGTTTTTTTTTTTTCAACTGCGGAATGACAAAATACAAGCATAGCTACGTAAATTTCCTAAAAATTGCTAGCGTTCTCCTGGAGCAAATAGTGAAGAATGTTTGATAGTTTCCATTTTGAGAAGGTCTTTGGGAATATTAACTGATGACCTTAAGAAGATTCCGTGATCCTGTTCTATTTTGTATTACTGCAAACTTCCATATTTGCCTCAAGAATTTTTGTTTCCGGACCGCCTTTCGAGTGAGATAATTGTTTGATCTAGAACTACTCAGAAAGAAAACACTTCACTCAACTGATGGCATTAGTGAAATGGTCGGACTAGAAGTTTTGAGTTGATAGGGTGGCCTAGATGACAAAAATCAAATGTAGTTTAGGATGTAAATGAAAGCCTTAAACACAAGTGTGAAATGAAGGGAAAAATGATAGCAAAAAGGGTTTCTGGGATGGGGGGATGTACCAGATTTTCAGAAGAAATGGAGTTAAGTTCTGCCTTGAAGGTTCTACGACTGTCATTGGTGTACACAGCATGCATATTTTCAACCATACCACCATGCATCTATGAGAGCGCTTGTGAGTCAAAGATTGAATTGCGTCGTTGTCTTTATATTTTGCTTTCAACTCATCTTGCACTCGTGATCCTGTGAGCCTTTACTTGTAACAACATTTAATTTGACATTTGCAGGTTTTATCTGTGGCATTGGATGACTGGTCTGATGAGGAAATTGATGCGATGATTGAAGTTGGAGGAAACGCCTCTGCTAATGCAATATATGAGGCCTTTATACCCGAAGGATCTTCAAAACCAGGACCAGATGCCAGTTCTGACGAGCGTAAGAGATTTATCAGGTGAGATTCGACTAGGTTCCGAACTATGAGACAAAAAACATTATGCAGTCTGTCTTTCAACCCACAATCGTCCAAACGTTTCGCTTTCACTTTTGTCCTCTCGTGGCTACCATGTCACAAGCAGGCTGGTTTGAGACGTGCTCCTCATATTTGGACCTTGGATAGGTGCTCTTCGAGAAGTTACTGATTCGTCATACCTTTCATCTCAGAGAGTAGCTAATTATACCGTCTTTCCCTTTCGTCTAGGTCTAAGTACGAGCTTCAGGAATTTTTGAAACCTAGCTTGCGGATTACATCAGGAAAATCTTCTAACGTATCTCTCCAGTCGCTTTTCTCTAGGAAGATTTTGGATAGTTTTCGGGTGTCGCATACATCCAAGAAATTGGTAATTTGTGTTACAAAATTTTCTTTGCGCCTTTCTTTGTTTTTTATGCTTTCGACAGGGTTAATGTTAACGTGGGTGATGGATAAACTTGTCCATGAATCTTATGCTTTATAGCAGTGCACGCTAACAAGTTACTGCCACGGGGCAGAATTTTAGTACATTTTGCTGTTAAGTTGGTAGCATGATTCTGTGGATGTCTTCATTCGTCTGACTCTTCAAGTTGCAACAGGATGGTATGATAGAATTTATTGGATTGCTGAAGGCAAGGGTTAAAAAAGGCACAAATTTGGCGATCAGAGATATGATGACAAGTGATCCTTACGTGGTCCTCACTCTCGGGAGACAGGTTGGTTGGTCACCTTGTCCTCTTTTTGCTTTATTTTCTCCGTGAATTGTTTCAAAATCCTTGGTTGGTCAGTTGAGGAAATTGGTTTCCTAATTTCAGACTAGTTGGTTACACTTGTTGCGCAATAGACGAGCTTTATTATGTTTTACAACTGCTACATTCAAGTTTTATACGGTCTTGTAAATGCGTTTTGCTTGATGGTTGACACCATTCAGCTGACTGGATGAACATCCAGACAACTGACAATGCTTGACTCTGGCCAATGGAAAATTAGCCTAATGTTAAAGACGTGAAAGAAGGTTGCCATCACTTTGAGGGTGGACGTTTACTAACAAGAAAATCGGTGATTGTGTTCTTAGACTGTTCAGACATCTGTTGTAAAGAGCAACCTGAATCCAGTCTGGAACGAGGAACTTCTGATGTCTGTTCCGCAGGATTTTGGGCCTGTAAAGTTGGTAAGCTCGCTTTATGCCTTTTCATCATGGAAGCTGCAGTGATTTAAGTTCCTCCTCCCCTCTCCAGTATTCAAGGCTGCAACTGTGAAAGCAACGACGAGCTGGACTTATTATACGACATAGTAGCTATCAGCTATCAGTTTTAGCGAAATTTAGATGTGATTTAGGGATGAATCCTTGATAGACAAGTGACAGTGGACTGAGCTTGAAAACTAAATTTTCAGTAACAATAATAATTCTTAGGACTAATCGAAAACTGAACCGTTACACTGTCCAGCTCTCACTTTTAAGTAGAAAATCTTTGTTGACGTCATCTGCACAACCGTCCAGTTCATCCTGTTTTTGTCAATCACCGAATTTCTCGCATGTCAAGTTTTGTTTGTTTGTTTTTTTTTTTTTTCTAATTGCCAGCATTCTTTATTGCAGCAAGTTTACGATCACGACACATTTTCAGCCGATGACATAATGGGAGAAGCAGAGGTTGATATCCAGCCTCTGATAACATCAGCCATGGCATTCGGGGATCCAGAAATGTTTGGAAATATGCAGATTGGGAAATGGCTGAAATCGCACGACAATGCACTTTTAGACGACAGCACCATCAACATCATCGATGGGAAGGTGAAACAGGAGATCTCGCTCAAGCTTCAGAATGTTGAATCTGGGGAATTAGAGCTAGAGCTGGAGTGGATGCCTCTTGACCAATAGGTAAATATTTCATCTTTTACCTCGAAAAATCCACACAGCCGCAACCTATACTCTCGACTCGTTTCACTTGTGTTCATTTTGTTCACTCACAGAGTTTTTTTACTTTTTTTTTTTTTTTTTTTAAACAACGTCAATTGTGGGGGAGGGGTGGGTCTAGATTCAGTTTTCCATTTTTTATTATTATTTTTTTCTTTTTTCTTTTCATCCATTATTCAACACTGTGTACAACCCAAGCTTGGCATGGACAGCAAAGCTCATCTCAGTTGGGTTCAAACCAGTGCGTACTTAAAATACTTGGAATTCTGTATTCTCAAATGCTGAGGTATTTTCCTTGAAATTAAAGAAATCTCACTTTAAGAGAAATATTAAAAAAATCAGAAAGCCATATTTTCTAATTAAAGCATACTGGGCAATCTCTTGCATGGGGATCTTTACGCGGGGAATTGGGATCTAATTAAATATAGCTTTGCTCGCCGAGAAATATTAATTAATTATATAATAGTAAAATATGCACAAAATACAAGGCAGCAGGAGCGCTGAATTTCTGTGAACGAAAATGGAAAATGGAAAATGATAATAATAATAATAAAAAATCTCAAAACATTAATTAATTAATTAATTAATTAATTAATGAAAAGTAAGCTCACTTAATATTATTAGGAGGATTAACTTTAGCATTATTAGAGCTAATAATTGGATTCGCAGATGATGATGATGTTCGCCTTTCATTGCTATTCTTCCTCCTTATAAAATAAATCAAAGCCGACGCCACCAACAAACCCATACCTGCAACTCCACACGCCAGGCTCGCCGCCAGCAGCACGTGCCTCAGGTGATCCGAGCCGCCGCCACCGCCGCCGCCGCCGCCACGAACGCTCCGCCACCACGAATCGTCGCTCGAATTCGTAGGTCTAGGCAATGCCACGCCGCTGCTGGCAGAGGTCGAGTTCGTTGCCGTCGCTCCGAAGAATGCTTTCATCTCCGGCGGCGGCTTCTTTCCCCCCGGTGGCGAGAGCTGGAACTCCAGGCCGTGATCCGACGGCCGCAATTCTCTGGCCGTCGTGCCTCCGGCGACGATCATGATCGCGATCGGAACCAACGGCAGGTAGACAGCAATCGCTTTGGCTGTTTCTTTGTGGGAAGCCATTTGCAGGGGGGGGTGCTCTGGATCTCGACGATACGACGACGTTTTCGGTGCTGGGCTTTGCTTTATCTCTCCCCCCGCCACTCGCATCGTCTTAAAACACGTAAGCTTTAGCTATAAGCCTTTGCGCCTTTTCTCTTTGCCGATATTTTAGCGGTTTTGATGTTGATTGGCGTTGGGCTGTGCACCTAGAAACGAGGCCGTTTTGTGTCCGTGAGTGAAGGCTTTTTCCGCTTTTTTGTTTTTTTCCCCCACCCCCCGCCCCCCGCGGCCCTTTTTTTTTTTTTTTATTTTAACGAGCAAACGACAAAAGGAGTTGAAGTCTTGTCGGGGGTATCATTCTTACAGCGAGTGATTCACAAGAACTCCACTGCTCCTCACCGCTTCTTTCTTTGTCTCTCTCTCTCATTGAAATTGATGCAAAATCATAATAATAATAATAATAATAATAATAATAATAATTTTATACGATGTTGTGTCAAAAGCGATGAATTTAAATTTTTATTAAAATATTTGATATAATTAAATTTATGTTTTTTAAAATTTATTATTATTATTATTATTATTTTGGTGGGATACGGTTGAAAGTTGGATTAGATTCAAAGTAAGGGGGGAGGTGGTTGTTCGAATCAATAACGATGGCTGGTATGCCTTCCAACTTTATGCTGAAGTGGGGGGGCTACTGATTCCTGCCATGATGTTGATTACGAATTTTGGTTTTGATAACACGGGGGGGGGGGGTTGTGATTTAACGATCATTACTCGTTCAAGGGCCCCAGGTGAAAAAGATTCATCCATTGAAGAATTGCCTTTAGAAAGAACGAAAAAAAAATAAATTAAAAGAATTGAGAACATGGCAGTGTTTTTTTCTCCCCTTTTTTGGCAATGGGCTTACCCCCCCCCCCCCCCCCGCCCCTGCATGCAAAGTAGTTTTCATTTTTCCTTTGTGTAGCCAATAATGCATAAACACCCGTAAAAGAAAGTGCTTCGAGCATTAAATTGAGAAAGATGGATTATTTTATATTTATTAAAATTTAGTATGTAATGCATTCTCAAGTTGAAGTCCATGCCTAATTTTTAGATTGGGTTTTTACTTGACATAATAATACCAAAACACCTATAATTATAAGCTATAAATATCATGGGGTTTTGTGATAGTTGGTAGGTATCATACTTGATCCAACCTAATTTCAATTTTTGTCACCGAACACTCTAAATAGAAAGAATAAGAAGGGTAGTTCATGCATTATAATTTTACGCCAAATAAGAAGAGAAAATTTTTAATTTTTATAAATATTATTAACTCTAATAAAATGCTTTTTTATGAAAGAATAATATCAAAATCAGCTGGACGTGAATGCAATGTTTGCGGCCAATCTTCTAAGCAAAAGGGAAGCAAGCAAGGAAAAAAAAAAAAAAAAACTAGCTATAGGCGGCAATCTAGCCAATCACATCTTACCGTGACCCATCAAGCCTCACAGCCATGTCACCCACACCATGCCAACGCCGTTTTCAACACCGGATAAGATCATCAAAAAGGAGCCCCGGCAGAACCACCGCTTTTGGGTTGGTTGCCATCCACAAGGAAACCGAAAATTTTTGTAGCTAGGAATTTTCCGGTTTGCCCCTCCGCACCAATGGCTAATTACTCCAAGGCCCACATATCCCAGTGCCTGACCCGTTTATCAACCTGCCGTCGAAATTCCATCGTCACAATCACCGGGAACCGGCGGAAAACCGGCGAAGAGTTCGTTGGAGATGTGCTCAGCCTCGCGAACCGGCTGTTTGAACTTGGCCTAGAGAAGGGTGACGTTGTCGCAATCTGTGCCTTCAACAGGTTCTTTCTGTCTATGTCTCGAGGTTCATATGTACTGCGCTGTCATAAAACCACCGAACATACATTTGTCGTCATATATTAGGAAAAAGCAAATGTGCAATAAAATTTATAATATTGTGACGTGTAAATAAGATGTGTCAGAACCGATCATCATCATCTAGAAAAAAAAATTTTAATGGCCTTAACGTTTCGTTCTTGTTTCTTCCTGCTGTCGGACGAATGAAAGATTCATGCTCAACTAAATTAGCAGCTGACTTTAAAGGCTATATGGACAATTGGCAATATGACTTAACACACCCCATTTCGCTGAAGTGCTAGTTTCTGTAGAACGTGGTGATGGAAGACACAAAAAATGTGTCATGTTGGTTATATCATGGGATTTCCCATTTTTGGGAACCTTTAGTTTACTTGTTTGGCTGGAGTATGATCCAAATTCTTGTGCAGAATTTGAGACGTGGGCATGGGCTGATTGGTATTAGTTTTCAGTTAAACAAATTGACATTTTTGTCGATATGGTTTTGTATACATTCCTGAAGAAGACAGATTTCCCTTTTTTTTGCAGTGATTGGTATTTGCAATGGCTGCTAGCTGTTGCATTTGTGGGAGGCATAGTTGCTCCTTTGAATTATCGATGGGTATGTACATTATATGGCTTGATTCCTATTTGGACTGGCAGCATCCGCATGATGTTTAATTAATTGACTAAGGGATTGCCATATTTAGCTACAGTTTTCTAGTTGCTGACAATATGGCATTACCCTTGTAAAGTTTCAAATGCAAAGTTGAAATTTCAGAATAACAACAGCTCAGTGAAAGTTCTCAGTTTGCCTTGGTTGAACACTCAGGATTTAAAAAAAAAAAAAAAAGGTTCTTGTGGTGTTCTAATCAAGGTTCAATGTTGTGTGCAAGTTCAAAGCATTCTTCATAAACACTTTACTAGAATTGGGGAAAATTGTAGTGGCATCGGCCTTCTTGTAGCAGAAATGGCTCCCTCCCCCTCTCTGCGTTATAAACTGCATTAACTAATACAATGGATGCCCTGCATTTTACAAACCTTGTCCTTGCATGATAAAATTAGAATGTATCAACTGCAGAGCTTTGAGGAGGCAAAATCAGCAATGCTAATGACAAAGCCAGTAATGTTAGTTACTGATGAGAGCTGTAGCTTTTGGTATTCCAAGCTGCAGAGTAATGCTGTAACTTCCCTGAGGTGGCATTTTTTCATAGGTTCCTCTTCCTCTGGTTTCTCGAAGTCATCAAGTGGTATCTAGCTTCTCTGATGGCTATGAATAATGTGGGTCTGATTTGATAATTAAGACCTCTTTTGCTACTTTTCACTTATTGAAAATTGTCTTGTTCACTTCTTTTTTCAGTGTCAACTGTGGAAACACTGCTGAAGTGTAATGTAAGGTCTATATTGTTTGACCACTTGTGGGCACCTGAGGATGCTGCTATAGTTTGCTTCACCTCGGGTAAAAGTTGGTCTCCAACAATTTTTTAAATGTTCAGCATTGCAGGTATAGAAACAGGGTACTGTTTTTGGTCAGTTGAATTGCATACTATTGCAGATAGCATTCAGAAAATGGCTCAAGGAGCAATATAGAATGATTAAGTGATGAACCTCCTATCTTATCCCTTCACCACTTTTCAAAGTGTTTCTCAATGTTGCCTCTTTGTTGCACTAAAATGCTACTGATTGGATAAGACAACTGTATTACATATTGGGGCAGAGAGAAACAATACAGTCAGAAGCAAAAGCTGTTCACTAGGAAAACTGCACTTGTTCTTTTGATTATGTTTATAGAGCTACCGCTTCTTCCTTTTTAATGGATTATGCTTGTCTGAGGAAGGCATAAAAGATAAAATCTATGGGAGTTAGATACCAGCAGATACCATTTTTTGTTTATTATTTTCTGCCAAGCAGACCTGGACTATGACAACACAATATTTGAGGGAAAGAGGTTTCCTAGCTTTCTTTTTCTTGATATTGTTCCATAGAATCATGTTAACTTCAATTCTGCCGATCTTTTCAGTCATCTGTATTCCATGAATCTGCATATCAAATTTTCATCTTCATTATATGTTAAAACTGCATTGTGATAAGCCAGGGACTGCCTGGCAGCAGATGCCAAACATTGTTAACGGTGCTACTTTACATTTTCTGCTTTTGGCTAGATCAGATAATGTTGGTTGGAAGCTATGATCTGGCTGTGGAATTTTAGAACATTTGTGCTCATATAGGTTCTTGCAGAGCACTTTAACTTAAAGAATCTCTCCAATGCTAGGGTTGCAAAGAAATACAAACAAACCTGATTTAGACTCTGGGACATGAATGTAGCATGAAGTTAAAAGTTCTTATAGCAGTTTCTTTCTTGGATCCTGCATGTATACACCCTAAACTTTTGCTTTTTCTTTAGTTTTTTTTTTTGGGGGGGTTAAAGTACCCTCAGATGGCATGAAAATTCAACCTGTCTGATTGTTATTTGGCTTCAATGTTCTATGGCTGTAGGAACTACTGGAAAGCCTAAAGGAGTTATCATAAGTCATTCAGCTCTGATAGTACAATCAATGGCAAAAGTTTCCATTCTCGGTTACAGTGAGGATGATGTATGCTGGCCCTCAATATATCACTTTGTGTATTTGAAATGTGACAATAGAAAGAGATAAGGAAAATGAAAAAGAATTTTGGAGATGTATGGAGTTTATGGTCAGAGGAACAGTTTGAACAGATGGTTGGTTGAATTTTTGCCTTGTAATTGTGCAGGTTTATTTGCACACCACTCCATTATGTCACATCGGAGCTTTGTCATCAGCATTGGCAATGCTAATGGTTGGAGCCTGCCACATCCTGATCCCCAAGTTCGAAGCTGCAGTGGCTGTAGATGCAATAGAGAAACAGTGTGTGACTTCCCTAATTACTGTACCAGCAATCATGGCTGATCTGGTTTCCTTAAGTAGGTAAGAGTACTGTCCAATCTTAATGTGATGAAATTAAATCTTTTTTTTTTTTGCCTTAAAAACTTTATGAATTGCTTATTTTTGTTCACTGAAATGTTACTGATTTGGCTCTTATATGATGTGGTAGTCTATTAATTTGTCAGGCTGAATGGAAAGTGGGAAGAGAAACAATTAGTGAAGAAAATTTTAAATGGAGGTGGGAGTTTGTCAGATAAGCTGATAAAAAGTGCTGTCAAACTATTCCCAAGAGCTAAGATTTTTTCAGCGTATGGTGAGTCACTGATCCTTCTTTGTCCTGTCAAGCCATGCATTCTGCTTGAACAACCCGTTGATCAAACTTTCTTGGCATTACACTGTTTGGAAGATACCTTAAACTATAACTCAGAATCATAAGGTACGGCAGCAAAGCTGAATTACAGCACAGACAAATATATGTTGATGATGGTGAAGTACTGCAACGTGGTATGGTGAAACACAATGCTGTCATTGAAGATTTGGTACTTAGGTCTAATGTGGTTTTAATTAGTTGGGGAGGACCCAAAAGTCTTGAATTTCCTTGCATATTTGCAACCTTCATGCTTTCTTGAAACAGCAACCTGCTAGGAGTGTGCAAAATATTAAACAATAAGTCCCATCTGATGATGCATGCCATATGGGACTTGACGTGCTAAAATCCCAGGCTTTGTGATTTGACTTTGGCCAAATATAAAGTCACATTTGGAATGTTACAGTACATCTAGAATGAGCTTCAAGCATGTGGAATTGATGGCATTACAAGTTGATTGGTCAGGATTATCTTGTTCAAATTCACTCCCGAGCAGCATACTAAAAAGCTTCATTGAGCTCAAGCAAGCAAAGTTTTACCAACCCAGAAGTCCAAGTCCCTGCAATTTGAAACAGTTAGAGTTGGGAGCTACTGTGTACATACCATAATACAATATCTAATGTTCATGAAGCCAATATTGTGGTTGCATCAGTTTACTTTGAATTTTTCCCAAAACAAAGGAAGACATTAGCATTTTAGAATGAAATAAGAGAATTGCCTATGAATGATCTAAGACAATGGCTCATATTGAACTGGGTATAACTTCTAAGAAGAGCTAGCATCTCACAAGGTTTATACAGTGATCTGTTCTAAAATCGAAGGGTGTTTTCATTTGCCATTTTTTCTTGTTTTTTTCAGCAATGTTATCACTTCTCAAGCATAGTTGGGATATGGCCAATGTAAAATGGTCTGGGAAGTTTGCCTTCTTTCATTGGTTCTTCAGATATTCATTATCATTTTTCTAACATCTCTATTTACTGGATTTATCATTCTCACTCTTCTTTTTCTTCCCTCCTCTCATGAAGGCATGACAGAGACATGTTCTTCTCTAACTTTCATAACCCTCCTTGATCCACTACTCGAAACCTCTAGTGATACCCTCCACATTGGCGAAACGAAATCCAGTTATGTGTCTCAACCACCTGGTGTATGTGTTGGCAAGCCTGCACCACATGTTGAATTGAAGATAAGTCCAAAGGGCTGTTCTAGAACTGGCAGAATTTTAACTAGAGGCCCCCATGTCATGCTTAGATATTGGGATCAAAGACCAGCAAATGCATTGGATCGCACCAGTGACGTCTGGCTCAACACAGGTGACATTGGTTCCATGGATGACTCTGGTAATCTTTGGCTACTTGGACGCACAAATGGCCGAATCAAGAGTGGTGGGGAAAATGTTCACCCTGAAGAGGTGAGTTATATACTTTACCTTTGTGATCAACAGCCGTGGAAGGAACAAATTAAAAAAATAAATGAAACTTTATAAGATCCTCATTATTCTGTAATAATGTTGATTTTTCAAATTTCATGCTTCATTCGAATTTTGTCTTCAATAGATCATTTTAAAGGGCATCCTAGTGTATGTGGTTCCCACAATATGGGGTGTATGCAACCTTAGCCTTGTCTTTTCACAAAGAAACTATTTTTACGAATTGAACATGTGATCTCCATCACAATCAAGTAACCTTTTCATTATACCAGGCTCGCCGCCCTTCCCTTAGTGTGGATCATTAATGACTAAACTTTTTTACTTTCATGACCCCAACTGTGAAGTTTAGCTGTCTGGTGACATAGGTGGAGGGAATCCTGGTACGGCATCCGGGAGTTATTGCTGCTGTTATTGTGGGAATTCCAAACCTGCGACTTACAGAGATGGTCGTTGCTTGCATTAAATTGAGAGAAGGTTGGAAGTGGTCAGATCACAGTTGCAAGACTCTTGATGATAACCAGCCCGTGTTATGCAGTGACGTTCTCCAAAATTATTGTAAAGCAAAGTATTTAACTGGGTATTTTGCTCCCCCTACATTCACCCGAGAATGGTGAAGCCATGCTGGCCATAACTAGGGACTTTTTGATTCACAGCACTTTGTTTTTGTTGAAATCTTTTGACTTTTCTTAGAATTGTTATTTCTTGGGCATGGCTTTATGAATGCAGTCATATACTCACTGGCAAATAATCATTTTTATTTATGAGAAATGTTAGGTGGGCACAGATTTTATTGCGGAAGTCATAAGGGTCCACAAAAAGTACAATAATGATCGTTAAATTACATATTTGTAGTGCTGTTTTGTGCAACCAACGATTCTGAATTTCATTTTTTGTGGATGTGCGTCACTTATTTACTAAAACTTTGTGTTCATGCTTTGGAGAAGCATTTTCCTCCTATTTATTTTTAGGCAAATGTTTGGTGGGTGACTAGTCCATTGCCATCTTTTTGCAGGTTTAAGGTACCAAAGGTGTTCATAGCATGGGGGAAGCCATTTCCACTCACCACAACTGGAAAAATAAGAAGAGACCAAGTCAGAAAAGAAGCCATATCTCATCTGCGATCATTTCCCAGCAATCTTTGAGATTTATGGTTCTTTAATAACATTATTCTGCCCTGTGGATCTACAAGTTCTCCATTTTGCAAATTATATATATATATATATATATATATATATATGTGTGACTAAGACAATTAAGAGTGATGTTTCGTGTACTAACGCCAAATTAAAAATCATAATTGACTAATGTGACGCTAATTAATAAAAAAATTATCCAGTACTTTTCAAGTTAATTAAATGGCACATTAATCATAAATTAAGTTATAAAAATAATTTTTTTACTTCCATAAATTTCGTACTTTTTTCTCTAGTCAAGGACTTGACAATAACAGAGGCGCATAACTTTTTTCTTTTTGGTTGTCCAGATACAATGCTTGTCCAATTGATAGAAACATAATATGGTTATCCAATCTTGATTTTGATGGAATCCAAAGGACTTTCTTTTATTTTCTTGTGTTTTGGTGAATTGCAATTACCAAGCATTACAGACATGAAACGAATGCAGAACAAATTTACTTATTAAATAACCAAGTGGTATTACAACTAAATTTACTTATTCTGAAGTTTATATTCGTTTTATGACTACACAAATCCGTAGGTCAAAAGGTTGCAGAGTTAATCACTTTAATCAGCATTTAAATTGATGTGACACCATATAGAAAATTCTTTATTTAGAAGTATAACTTGTTGGCTGGAGTAACGTATGTGAAACCAGAATTTTCTAATTTTAAATTGACCAATGACCAACCAAAAAAAAAAAGTCTAAATTGGAGAAATGAGCACCATGTGCTTCTTGTGGAACTTTCCCACCTCACATTAATTGTACACATTATTGGATTTTATGTTGCCCCATGATGTGTTAGGTAGGAACACAGTCTCGGGCGGTGATGACTATAGATTTGAAAAAAGAATGAAGCTCATCACCGACATGTATGTATGTTATTTGCATGTAAAGGAGAAAAGCAGCATTCTCTGTCCAAACTTCTCGTGACATTGTAGTTGCCTCCTTGCCAATAGTACTCTCTCTCTCTCTCTCTCTGCCTTGCGTGCTTTTACACTCACTCTTGGACTCATAAGGCTATATACCTTTGAGTACATTCCAGTATGTTGTAATAAAAATTCCATTTTAATTCTTTACATTATCAGTGCTCCTATCGTTCTTTGCAATCTTTTTGGGGGGCTTCCATTTTTTTTTTTTTTTTTTGTTTTGGTAGCCATTCACAAAGTGGGAAAAAGAAAAAATGTCTCACCCAATACACCAAGCCAATGAGGCAAGCCCTTATGGGGAGTTAACAAAAGAAGAGTTCTACAAAAAGCATCAAATCATCCATCAAGAAGGCTTCATGTTCAACGAGAAGAACATGAAAATCTTCACTCAATCATGGCGGCCGGATTCGATTCCCCTCTCTCAATTGAAAGGGATTGTAGCCATGATCCATGGCTACGCATCTGAGAGTGGGTGGATCAATGAGCTGACAGCAGTGGCCATAGCCAAAGCCGGATTCTTGGTTTGTGCACTTGATATTTGCCGAGTCACATCCCAAATATCCAATACATTGTCAAAGATTGCATACAGTTTTTTGATGCTGTTAAGCACAGCCACCCAAAGTTGCCAGCTTTTCTCTATGGCGAGTCTCTTGGGGCTGCAGTTTCAATGCTTATATGCATGAAGCAAGGATATGCATGGGATGGCTTGATCCTAAATGGTTCCATGTGTGGCATTTCTCCTAAATTTAAGCCCATGTGGCCATTAGAGAAGCTACTTCCTTTGGCAGCACTGCTTTTACCTACCTGGAGACCAGCAGTCTCAAAGCCTGCAAGCAAGGGATCCTTCAAAGAGGAGTGGAAGAGGCAGCTGGTGGCAAGGAGCCCGAATCGCATGATGTCAGGGAAGCCGACGGCGGCGACTGCATTGGAGTTCTTGAGGGTTTGTGAGTATATAAGGAGGAATTGCCATGAGCTAGAGATTCCACTGCTGATGGTGCATGGAGAGAAAGACTTGGTGTGTGACGTTGAATCTGCCAGGCATGTGTATGAATCAGCTGCAAGCCAAGACAAGACATTGAAGGTGTTTCCTGGTATGTGGCACATGTGGATTGGTGAACCGAAGGAAAAAGTTGAGCTTGTGATTGGAACCATTTTGGCTTGGTTGGGTCACCGTGCTCCTAAAAGCCAAAACTGAAATGCACTGATTTCTTAGTATGAAATAGATCGAGAGGCGTCTATCGACAAATTCCCGCGAGAGGGAGTAAGCCATGAAAGGACGTTAATTAATCATGAATGATAGGCACAAAAACATCAATACTATTTCTTCAATGAAAATCTTAATATTTTCGTTATTAATAAATTTTAGTATTATTCAACTATATTTTTTAAATATATGTGTGCGTATTATTGGTGAAAAGTTCAATAATAAAATTATTTTAAATTTAAATTTTAAATATATAAATATATATACACACACACAATAATAATAATAATAATAATAATAATTTGCATATTTAATTGTCAACTTATTCTTAACAGTAATGACTATAGACCTCTCTTACCAAATACAATTGTACTTTTATATAGAGATGCGAAATTGTCAACATGCAGCGTGTAATTATCATTTTTCGATGAAGGAAGTGAAAGTCCTATAAGCTAAGCTACCATCAAAAACCATAAGATATGTCGTTCAATCATCATCATCGTCGTCGTCGTCGTCATCATCATCGTATCTAGGATTTGGGGGTGTTCTTCAAGCAAAGCGATTGATGAAAAGTTGAAAAGTTACACTTCACTGAATTAACTACTTTGAGCGATGATGACCCCCGAACGTGTCTGAACTTGAAGTTGATGTCTTTAAACCTTGCGGAGTGGCTCTTTCTACAATTGCAAAGCATCACGCAATATAATTTTCTTTTTTGCAAGGTGTAATGCTATAAAAAGGACATTCCCAAGGCAACATTTAACCACCAATGATAACTCACCATGCACCCTAGTCATCGTCAAGTGCGCCATTTGAGAGACTTGCCGATTGTCTGTCTCTTCATGCATTAGCCGACAATCCCTCCCTCTCGGAGAATTGTGGTCACAATTTCAACCAATTGAAAGAAATGGAAACAAAATCCGACCCCTTCTCTAGGGATGACCCGTTGGGGGCTATGTGATCAAAGGCACCCTCCAATGGACATTTAATTACGGTTCCATTGATCGGGATTGGGCCTAAAACCAAAAAAAAAAAAAAAAAGATGTTGGAAAGTAACTACTACTGCCAATTTCAAAGGCTCATTTATTTAGCAAGAAAATGTAAAATCTTAATAAGAACAGACAGAGTTACTATTATTAACTACGTATACTCTAAAAAAAGAAAGAAAAAAAAAAACTATGAGCTATTGCTTCTCTTTTTCTTCTTTCCTTTTCTGCTTTTCTCGTACATCCTAAATAGTCTTCCTAGCTGTTTGATCAAGAAATCTCCGAGATGGACTCCTTGTTTGTTGGAAATTAGTGTACGTGAGCATTGTTTTCATGGGGTTCGAGGTCATAATAATTGAAACCATGCTTGTAATTTGGACCAGGGCATAAAGAAAAAAGGAAAAATTTAAAAACAATGTATTTCAATCCATATGATTCTCACATTATATAATTTTAAAAAGAATCAGATAATCACAGCATTGATGTTGCGACTTCAACCTTTGATTCTTACCTCTAAGTCAAGTCTCATCCCTTCAAGTGATGTATTTTGTCTCTAGTCAGAAAATGCACAACAAAGATTTTTCTTTTTTCCTTTTTTTTTTTTTTTTAAATCCGAATTCTCTATTGAGTTATGGTCAGTTTTCCAAACCACTCCGAGTTAGCCTCCATGTTGGGACTATTTTAATTACCGGTTACCCGCTTCTTAAAGTAACCTATGTACCTATAACAAAGTGTTATTTAGAAACTCATTAATTTGTAAATTATATGATAAAAATAATTATATTTATTTTTATAAATATTATATTTTTTCTCTGAATAAAAACTTAACACTCTGAAAATAACATTTAATTCTTAATTACTAAAATATATTGATGACGGATTAACAAAGTAATATTACCTAGTAAAATAAAACAGTGAGGTCTTCCACTGTACTACTTTACTAAATGTCATGCCCCACAAGTATTTTGATTATTTTTTTTTTTTGTGAAAAAATTTGGTAATGAGGTAGCTTTTGGGGTCAATTATTCTACCATGGTAATATAGATCATAAGATCAATATGGAAGATTTTATAATTAAAGCTAGGTAGACTGGTGCAAATTATTTTTTTTTTTTGTTTTTTTTTTTGAGCAATATGCTATCTTGATGACAATTTCACCAAGCTGCATTGTTCTTTAATCAGAAAAAGAAAATAAAGTTAGAATGATTATGATAAATATAAATACATACCTGATACTACTTGACCAAAATATAGAAAAAAGAGAAAGATAGATAGAGAGAGAGAGAGAGAGAGAGAGAAACCATTATATTTTATCAAGCCTTATTAAGTGGATCAATTGAGACTGATTGGTATATCATTAAAATTGTTGGAATATCATATGATCACTTTATATTTTACCTAAGTTGGACAAGGCAATGAAAGAGAAATTTTAAGGAAAGAGACAGAGACAACCCTGCATCTAGAGGCTCATCCTCTCTTCAATTAATTTTTTGCTTTTTTGTTTTATGGGCACTTTCCATTCCTTTTTTTTTTTGTTAAGTGCACCGAATTTGACAACTTCCACCAGGTGCCACTCAAATATAAACCAAGAAAAAAAAAAAAGGTTGCATACTATGCACACTTCGGCACAATGCCAGACCCTATGTTCTCTTCTATCTAATATATTTTTTTTTTCAACTAAGAAAAAAAATCAAAATTGCCTCTCATGTTCATATTTACATGAAATAAAATGAGGCAAATTTTATGGGGTGGGTGAATCTAGTGTGGAAAATATCTTAATTGATTATATGGACCAAATTAAATAGACAAAGTCAAGAAAGATTATGGCCAAGAACCAATAAAAAGAACAAAGTATCGATAAAATTAAATGACACATTGTTTCATAATAAAGAGTTTAATAAATTTTTTAATATGCACATGACTCATATTTTAACTCAAGACTCTTATTATAAGGATAACTTAAGTGAGAATTTAAATTATGTTATTATAAAATGCATATTTATGACCTAAATATCCATTGTGATCATGCATAAAAGAATAAAGATATACAATTAATCAATCTTTAGATTTAAAGTTTGGAATTTAAATTTTACTCTAAATCCAATTAATTAAAGGAAAAAAAAAGTATAATAATGGCAATTCTTGTAAATAAAGTATTTATTGAGGGTAGCATGAGTACTTTTGCTGCTGCTGACCAAATTTTACCTTCCAGGCTAGGGGATTTCTGGCTGAGTCAAGACCTTAAAAAAAACTTCGGACAAAAACACCAAGAAAAAGAAGAGAAAAGAGAGAGAGAGAGAGCCTTTAACTTGGGGAGAAGCAAGCTGAAGCAGGCTGTTTTTGGACTCAGAAAGCCTTGCTCTTTTCTGGGTACTTTCCAAAAGTCTCACTTTTTTTTTCTTTTTATTTTGGTTTTTTTGTTGGAGACCATTGGTTGCTTCACAGAAGAGGAATGGTGCCACTCAATTCATTTTCTTGAAACCAGTAAGTGTTTGTTCTTTAGCTTCTTTTTTTTTTCTCAAATTCATTTTTCTGTGTTTCTTCTTGGGTTTAGAATTTTATTTGAGGTGTTAGTTCAGTTTGAACACCATCATTTTAAGCACAATTCTTGGTCAACGCGGAGTTTTGAGAGCTTTCCCTTTGGTAGCTGAGAAAATGGAGGAAAAAAAGACTAGATTTTTCTTCTTTTTCACTCACTTTCTTTCGTTTTAGCTGTCAATTTAGTGCTTAAGCAAATTGCGTTTGGCTTAAATTGGGCTTAGAATTAAGTATTGCCCCTCAACTTCCCTTTTTTATTTTTTTTTCCTTTGCTTTTTTTTGGGTGTATTATTTTATTTCAGGTGTTAATTCAACTTAATTGTGATTAGTTTTAGCTCAGTTGTTGCGTAGTTCACTTGGGCTTAAGGCTTTACGTTTGGTAGCTGAGGAAATGGAGGAAAAAAAATTAGATTTTTATTCTTTTTGAAGTCAAATTCTTTCATCTTAATTGTTATTATGATTATTATTATTATTATTCTTTTGGGTGCATTGATCTTGATTGTCAATTTAATCTGAAGAAAATTGGCTTTAGCTTACAATTTACTTCACTCTAGTTT
Source organism: Ceriops tagal (assembly GCA_021533255.1). Classification (NCBI taxonomy): domain Eukaryota; kingdom Viridiplantae; phylum Streptophyta; class Magnoliopsida; order Malpighiales; family Rhizophoraceae; genus Ceriops; species Ceriops tagal. The sequence continues at coordinate 9,432,018 of CM038606.1, forward strand.
TTAGCTTATGCATTAAGGAATTTTACCTTGTCCGAAATGCAGGACAAGGAAAGAGAGCTGATAATTTTGCTCTTTTTTCTTTTTTGATAATTTCTGATGTCTTCTACAAGTGATGCAGAACCCAACTCAAATTTGAATAAAGAAGTTATTGGCAGCCTGATTTAGTTTTTTTTTTTTTTTTCAATCTTTGGTCTTGGTCAAATTGATGTATTTTCTCTGTATCAGACTGTTCAAATATGGGAGTACTGTGTTTTTGATTTCTTGGATTATCTGTCCTGGTTATATTTACAACGAAATCTCTTTTTACTTTTAATCTTCCAGGTTTTTGATAGTTGGTGGGCAAGTTAGCCTGCTCTTACAGAATTTTTTTGTAGTTTCTTCTGGCTGTTATCTTGGTGGGACTGAATGGGTAACCAAGAGATTATGCAGGTTTCAGCAGCAGTGGATACTCGTGCCATTATGTGCAATGGTGGTATCTTGCAATTAAGGGATAATTTTGAGGAGAAGGAGAATGTGGGTGTTGATGACCTGCTTAATGGCTTGGATTCATATTTGGAAGATGTCAACAATCATTTGACTATTTCAAGAATGGTGAGTGAATCTGTCATGAAGGGCATGATGTCTGCAGTTGAACAAGAGACAGCAGAGAAGATTTCTGAGCAAGAAAAAGAATTGGCTAGATTAGAAGAAATGTTGCATCTTTACCATGTAAGAGCCAATAAAAATGAATGTGTGAGGCATTCATTGCCAATCTGCCAATCAAAAGGAGGCAAACGTGAGCAGTGTCCCAGCTATTTGGATGTTCTGATTAAGCATAATAAGTTAGAAGAATCTTTAGGCGACCTTAGAATTGCAGCTAAAAAGCTTTTTAAAATGGTCAAAATAGAAATTGACAAGATTAAAGGGTCTTTTTCTATAAGGAAGATAGGCTCTAATTCTGAGTTGTCGGGACTGGGTGGCCTTCTCCATGAAAAGGCATCTGATAAATGGGTTGATGTGGATAGAATGCTTGATGGTCTCAGAACTAGTCTAGATTTTGTCCAAAGCCAAGCTGGCAACATTGTTCATTTGTCTAAGTCAGTGCTGTGTGATTGGCAGCAAGATAGGGAGCTCCAAGCAGAAATTGAAGAAATGGTGATGAAAAATTCTTTTCGAAGTCTCCAAGAACAGTTTGAACAAAGGCTGTGGGATCAAAATGCTAGCTCTGGTGGGAATGAAAGTGCAAACTGGCTTGCAAAGATTAAAGAAATTTCAAGTTTATGTCGAGAATTGGACACCATCTCCAAGTCACTTCTTGCACCAGAAAGTGGGCAGCTAACTTCTCATGGTTCTTTGGAGCACCGGAAAGTTTCAGGAAATCATCTTCCACCAATAATTTCACTTTTGGAGGGAAATGGTGAACTTCATGAGTCAATACCTAGGCCAGAAAATTTGGATCTTGCCAAGCTAAATCATTTATCCAAAGAAGAGTTGGCAAATTATTGTAAGAATGAAATGATTGAAATGAAGAGATGCCATGAATCGAAAGTACATAAGATAACAGAGGCATGCTTCAGTCTTGAGAGGGAGTACTTGAGGGAAAAAGCTTCTTTACTAGTGAAGAAAGGTAAGGAGCTTGATTTACTTAGGAAAAAGATCCCGGAGGTCATTCTAAAGTTGGATGGTATTCTTGTGGAAAATGAGAAAGTGCCTGCAGTTAGTAACAATCTGGAGAGTCTCGACAATATGAAGAATAGGCTGGAAATTCTTCTTTCAGAAAATCGCCAATTAAGAGACTTGCTTACTGATAAGGAAAAGGAAATTAAATGTCTGTCATCCCAAGTTTCTGATGCTGCAGAGGACATATCGAGATATGCTCTAGCTGAGGCAAGCTTGCTAAAAACGATTATAAATCTTGAATCTGTTATACAAGATGCACATATTGAAGAATCTATATGTGAAGACCTACATAATTTCCTTCTCAGGGAGTTGGTGGGTCAGATCAAATGCTTTGGTCAAGAGGCCAATATGGAGTTTGATGTTATTCATGGAATTTGTGAAATTATATTCAGGGAAGTTGCTCAAGCCATTGAACCCTCTAGCAAGATAGAAATTGCAGATTCAGATGTGGAGTCAGTTATAATGCCAGGTCTGTGTGAAGTTATTTATAAAGAAGCCTTAAAAGAGGCCAAGGAGGAAATTACTATCTTGAATGTGAAATGTATCACTGAAAAAGAACTTCGATCATCTCTTGAGATGGAAAAACTGGAGAAAGAAAAGGCATTTAGATTGAATGTGGCAGAAAAGAAGGAATTGGAGGAAGAGCTTCTCTTATTAAAAGTAAAAGTTGATGAAAAGGATAAGTTACTGCAAGAAGCAGCAAATGCATTGACAAAAGAGGAGGAGAAATTTGATCTAACTTCTCAAGAGCTTGACAGTCTAAGAAATCAGGCAACTCAGCAGCAGGTGTTGATAATGCAAAGAAATGAAGAAGTAAAAGAAGTTAACAGGAATTTAATGGAGGCATTCCATAAAATTACACTCTATGAGGGGGAGATTTGCAAATATAGAGAGGAGCTTGGGTTGGTTACAAAAAGGTTATCAGAAGCTATTGAAGTGAACTGCAATTTTCTTGCAGTTGTCCGAGAAAAGCAGGATGCTCTGTCACAGGCGGAAGAAAGTGCAAGACAGCACAACAGGCAAATTAATTCAATCATCAGTCTTATCCGTCAACTATCAACAGCCTTTTTCGATTTTGAAAGCAGAGCATTAGAAGATATGTGGGGGAAAATTTTGAGGTGCTTACATTTCACTTTCAATCTGTTTGTAAACTCTATAATTTCAAATGTATTTGTCTGTACTAGTGTATAAGTGATTCTTGTTGGTTCTGCTATTCATGGCATGACACTTGAGGCAGCAGATGTTAAATAAAGGCCAATATGATAACTGCATTTCTAACTGTCAATAGGATAGTCCAATAGGCCTTTTCTCTATTAGATGCCCTTTTAGTCTATTAGCATCAGAATTTTTTCAAACTAAATGTATTCTGCTCGCCCTCTCATCTATTTTGAATGCAATTTTCTTTACTTGTTGGAAATAGGTCTCCAAATAGCAACTCTACTGAGAAAGCTGTTTATTTATAATTTTCTTGATGTGATATTGTGTTTGAGTTTATGGATGCAAAAATTTTAACATACCAGTTCTTGGGCTTTACTTCAGGTTGAAGGATCTGAGTTGTCAAGTAAGTTCTCTTGCTGAGAAGGCTAATAAACTTAGAAGAACAGGGTTGCTATATAAGCAAAGGTTTGAAAGGAAGTGTTCTGATCTTCAAAAAGCTGAAGCTGAGGTATACTTGAACTTCTATATTTTCTAGGGATGTAGTGATATTTGGATATTAATGTCTCATGGTCTCTCTGGTGTGTTAAAGTGTTTGCACGAGGAATTTGGTGCTATGGTTGGCTTAGACATTCCAGGTGCAATATATTAAAGGTTAGAGTTAAAGCCCATGACAACTGAAACAGTCTTATGCTGTGCATGTAGGCATGTATTTCGAATGGAGCACTTGTATTGCTGAAAAACTTTCTATCCCACCATCCTAGTTTAGCTTTAGGTTTTACTATCAATCTTTTTCCTTGGAAAATTGAAAATTGCTTGGTCATACTTTATTGCTCTTTTTGAGTTATTGGCTGATTAATATGCAATGCAGGCTATATGGTGTATTGCCAAGTCAAATTTTTAGGACCAGCAAAATAAATGTCTGTGTCGGCTTAGTATAAAAAACAAGTTCTTCATGCTTATCTTGTTTGGCCTTATAAGCACCCCATAAAAGAATGTGGTGATAAATTGAGAGAGAGGAAGATACCCGCTACAGATTCTTTCCTTGCAAATGCTGATAGGAGTTATATCTTCTAGGGACAATTTATTAGTTCATGTAGAATTATTTAGAACTTTGGGTATTGAGGAGAAGTCCTTGTAGAGCAAGAATGGAAACTACAGGGGATGTTATTCCTTTCTGGAATTTGGCAGTTGGCTTGGGAATAGAGGAATTGAAGGGCTATTGAAGTTGAGGGGATAGGAAGTTCTTGAACCTTTGATGGATATGCGGATAAGAATGATTCAGTTTTGAATGCCATGAAATTTCTGTGTTAATCAGTGGGAGCTTGCCTGTTTCAGAATGACTTATGACTGTTCACGACCAAGCATGCAGGGAATGAGTGTCAGTCACACAAGTTTTTCCCCTTTTTTTTTTAAACCTTTTCTCTATTGGAGATTAAAACCCAAAGAAGTTGCTGTATTTTGTTTATGATTTTCACTTTCAAATGCTTCTTTCATGATCCAGTTGTTCTGTTCTGTGGATTATCAAGGTACAAGAGACCATGCACTTAGATGGTTCTGTTTTAGCTGCATCTGATAGTCATGTATGAAGATGTAATGCTAATAGTTGGATTTAAAATTATTATCGATTTGTTTGTAGACCATGCAATGACTACACATGCACTGCCGCTGCTGATACAAACCAAAAGTTAGATTGTTGCCAACAAGCCTTAGTTTAGTGGGATTATCTTCTGTAAAAGCTTGAGGTTGCTAAAGTATACATGGCAAAGGATAAGTCCTTTATTTCTTCTGTTTTATTTCCTAAAACAGAACTGCACATATATCAGATGTGTCATATGCTGTATTACTTGAACTGACAATTTTTAAGTCCAACTTCTGTTCCAAGAAACCACCAATCCCATTAACATATTGCAAATTGAACTTGTTGACTTGAAAGGTGGAGTAGAGGAAGAAACATGGGAATGGGCCTGGAAGAGGTTAAATTTTTTGTGGTTTTTATTGCTATTCCTCACTTTTATAAAAAAATAAAAAGTTGGATGAATTTCCACATCCCCAAAATCTGTTTCCATGCAAAATGGGTCTCATTTGTGCACATAGACTTCATGTCTTCTACCATAATCCCCACATCTTTAGATTGTCTCTCCTTTCGGAGTTCATGAACCAGCAGATAACTCTTTATAGTCATGCACTTGTGCCTCTACTACTGTTCCTCTTAACACATCAGAATAACACAAGTGGAAAATTCTGAGGCAAACCTGGTCCATGAATATTGCCATGGACACAGCAAATGGAACAGCGATGAATCTTCCTTGAGTCTCATGAAATATTCACCATATCCTTTTACAGAGATGCCATAGTTTCATTTGCTTGGTCCTTGGACTAGGTTCACATAAGAATGTTTTTCGCTGATGTAAATCCATTCCTGGACTAGTTTCACATAAGAATGTTTTTCACTGATGTAAATCCATTCCCGGCCTATCAATCCAATCATTCTGATAGCACATGGGCTGAAGGACTCCACCATTGGAATTTATGCATATTCCAATTTATTATGGGCCTACGCTTCTTTCCTTTTGTTGAGTGAATGTTTATCTTCAATTTCAGGTTGATCTTTTGGGTGATGAAGTGGATACTCTTTCGAGCCTTCTTGAAAAGATTTACATAGCACTAGACCATTACTCTCCAATCTTGCAGCATTATCCTGGAGTAAGAAGCTTTCCTTTTCTGCCGTAAATAATGTGTGGATGTATGAAGATTAGAGCATTTGTGCATTTAGGCATTGGAACATACTCGGGGTGACTTCTTTTAAATTGTTAAAAGATTGTGTAGAACCTTTTGTGTATTTGTCTTTGAGTAGTTGTGAGGACTTCGGCATTTAATATGTCTTGCTTTGCATGGAGAAATATACACGTCTCTGGAGTTCAGAAAAAATATACCTTTTTGATCATTAAACAAAAGTAAAGTAGGAGATGCAAATTTTAGAAAATTATGGAAAGTTTATAGAACATCTGCTTGTATACACTCCTGCTTTTTCTTTTGTGCAAGTTCTTGTTTAAAAACTTATTGTTTTGTTTAAAAACTTAGTGTTCTAAATGGTTATGAATTTCTGATCTGGTGATTCTTCCCCGTCTATACACTTCAATATCTATTTTGCTTGTTTTCCTTCTTTTTAAGTTTTTGGTGTCTGTAATTGAATAAGCTTTCTATTATTTTCTTTCAGGTTATTGAAATTTTGAGGCTGGTTAGAAGGGAATTAAGCAGAGACCCTGTTAAAGCAATTTAGATTGCTTGGCAAGGTAATTTTAGATTAGTCGTTTCATCTTGCTATGGAAAATTAGACAGAATGGCAATGACTGCTTTGCTGCTGAGCTTGTGATTAACCCCTTATCAAAAGTGGTTCCCTCTACTTTTAATGTGAGGCGTCAAACCCTTGTGGTTAAAATTTGTGAATTGTGAACAATAGATCCTTCTGTCCGACGTTCATAAAAAAGCTTGAGGGAATCTCTCTCTCTCTCTCTCTCTCTCTTTCTGGAATGAAATTGAAACTACCCTTGATCACCATCTGTCATACAAGGTTGATATCCTTCACATATCTTGTTTAAAATCCTGTTGGCTCCTATTCATCAAGGCTTTTTTCAACCTGGTATCCATCTTCTGTCAGGTCACCATGGACTTCTCTGTACATGGGTCCATAAATATTTCATCAACTTTGACTGGGTAATAATGCAAGTGCAAGACTAAAAATCCTTCATTGATGGAGGGAAGTGTGAAGATATGGCAAGATTTGCGTTCCCTTCTAGGTCCATGCCTGTCAAATCATCCTCATTGCTTCCAGTAAACATCCTTCAGGAAAGTATAAGGACCTAACTGTGATGAAGTTTGGGAAGGAAGCAAGTTACCCATTTACCAGTTTTTTTTTTTTGGGTCACCATCAAAGCAAAAATCGAGAGAAAAGAATGAGCTGCAATCAAAGCAAAAGCCAAGCAGGGAAACTGAAGAGCCTGTTTTTTTTTGTGGTACATGATATTGTTATATTCTTGGTTTTGTAGCTTTTGGTCTCTTGGTAACCACAAATTTGTCCTCACTTGTATTTGGTAGATTTTAGTTTTATTGCCCCTGGCATATATATAGGTAGGATGGATGCCAGGTCGCCCCGTGTACAGCTCTTTGAATTTGGTAAAATTTGTGTCTGGTATCTAGTTTCAGAGCTTTTGTTGTATATTTTACTTTTGTGGATAAGTAGAGGGAACTACTAAAAATTACACTAAATACATTTGCAGCCAATTATGGGGAATTTTGCTCAGACTGGCATGAACTTTGTGATGTTCACAACTTCAATATTGCCTCTGCATTCTCTTTGACGCTGCGTATGGATGAGCTGTGGGAGGCAGGTGGAATGTTGATTTGGTGGAAGGTGGGCATGCCTTGCTTTCTCCCTTGGTGCAGGAATCAAATGATGTTGTTATCTTGCTAAATTTTCCCAGTAAGCAGTAGGAGAAACCAGGGGGTAAACTGCTGTTCATTTTTTTGTTTTGTTTTTCAACTTGAACTGGGGATAATGCAGATGGCTGAGTTGACTTGATTGCAAGCATTCAAGCTCACACTTCACAAATCAGCAACATGATTCAATCACAGTTGAATCCGTGTAGAAACAATAATAAGAATACACACATTTATTATTATTTTTCTTTTTGTCAGTGCCAAAATTTTTTTTTGGGTTTATAAAAATTATAGTCATGATTTTTTAATTGTAGTACTTTCTTTCTATAAATAATGATTCTGATTATATTAAAAACATGTATTCATGTACTATATCTTTTTATTTATTTATTTAAATAATACTTTATTGTATGCATGTGGGATTTTGGTAGGAACTAATTATTATTGTTTTTTTCATTGATTTGAATTTGAGTATAAATCTCTAAGATAACATTTAACATGTACAAAATTCAATACGTAGTATTTAGATTTAGAAGATCTTTGAACAATGGATATATATATATATATATATATAAAAGAAAAAAATTGAATAAATATGGAAAAAAATTAAATAAACTTGTTAATAAATAATTATTTACCTAAGAAAAATGAGAATAATAACTAACATTTTATAGTACTCTTTTTAGTTTTTTTTTAAAAAAAAAGAAAACGTTTTTAGAAATTAAGCCTATTAGTGTTTGATTATTGGGATTACGTCCCCGCTGAAATGAAAGGCTTTGGGCTCTTAATGCCGGAAGATTAAGGGAAAAACCCAAAAACGAAAAAAAGGAGAGAGAAATCAAAACGAAGCAAGGGCACGGTTGAGGCAAAACGACGACGGATGGAACCCTTGAATGGGAATGGGGAGGAGGGGAATCAGACCGTTGACGATCGTATATATCATCAGGCTCGTCCATCCATTTTGATTCAGGGGTCAATCTCTCTCTGTCTCTCTCTCTGTTCGTATCTCTCTCAGCCGAGCTCCGCCGCCATCACCGCCAACAACACTCTCTCAGTTCATTCAGCAGCTTCTTTCTTAAGCCTAAGTAGAACACAACTCCTGCGAGCACGCAGAGGAAAGAGGAAAGAGGAGGAGAGGAGGAGAGAAGAAAAATGCCACCAAAGGCATCGAAATCCAAGGATGCCCCAGCGGAGCGCCCAATTTTTGGCCGTTTCTCCTCCCATCTCAAGATTGGCATTGTACTTTTCCTCTCTCTCTCTCGCTCTCTCTCTCATCATCATCATCATTATTTAAAGAAATTCCAACTGCTTTTTTCCTCTATTGGTGTGACAGTGTGATGGGTAGTCTCATGAACTTTATCTTCTTGTATTGGTTTGAGAATATGGAATCAAAATTTCAATTTAGTGGTCTGGTGCTTTACGTCTCGTGTAATTAGTGACTATATTAGATTCTGCAGTAAAGGCAAGACAGAAAGAAAGAAACGATTTTTTAGTTTACTGTGGTGATGCGTGTTTCGAGATTTTTAAAATAGGAAATATTTCTTTGTTTTTCTTTTTTTTTTTTCTATGTCATCTCATTCGACGATGAAATATGCATTCAAGTTCACATTTTCTGTCATATTGCTGAGTTCTTTGCCTCTGGGTTTAGGATGGTATGGATAGGAATGTCATCTTGGACATTGTGTGTGTGTGTGTTTTTTTGTGGTTTTGTGTGAAGTTGAATGTGTCATTTCTTCCTTTTCCAGGTTGGATTGCCGAATGTTGGCAAATCGACTCTCTTCAACACTTTGACCAAGTTGTCAATACCAGCAGAAAACTTCCCTTTCTGCACCATTGAACCTAACGAGGCTCGAATTAATGTCCCTGATGAGAGATTTGAATGGCTTTGCCAATTGTACCAGCCAAAAAGCGAGGTTACTGCACTTGTTGTTAATTCGCAAATTCTGAGTTATTGCAACAGTTCTGTACAACATGTCCTGACATACAGTAGCATCGATAGTGCCTATTGCTATAATTAAGTTACTTCTAAATTATTTTTTTAGCAATCAGAATGTTGATTGAACAATTTTATGAAAGTTAAAATTTTGAATGATTCACTTGCCCTTTTTATCATTTAAGAACTTGTGCAAGAATTGTTTTTTCTTTTTTTCATCTTATTTTATCTGAAAAATAAATTGTTCTATAAGATGCTCTTGTCAAATGTTTACTTGATGCTACCAATCTGTTTATCTTGGTGCCAAATTTATGCTTGTGAACTAGGAGCATGTTGGTTCTGTTACTATATGCTTTTTTTTTTTTTTTCAAACTTGTTTTATGAAATCATTTGACTGTATGAGGTAGGAGTGACTATTTTCTGCTTTGTGATTGTTAAAATAAATGAATAAATATCACACATTAACCATGGCAAATTTGGATGACTGTCATATAGAATTCATATTTAATTCAATGACTCTTCCCTAATGGTTATGTCTTGTAATTCCTACTTTGGTCTATTTGTGTAACATTTCTAATTGTTATCTTGGTAGGCTCGTTATATAAACTAAGATAATGAAATTGGTTTTCAGGTTTCAGCTTTTCTTGAAATTCATGACATAGCTGGACTGGTTAAGGGTGCCCATGAAGGACAAGGCTTGGGCAACAGTTTCTTATCTCACATCCGTGCAGTTGATGGCATTTTTCATGTTTTGCGTAAGATTCTTGTAACACTTTCATTCAAATTTTGTTGCTTACCAGTTGTTTTTCCTTCTTTTGTAATGATTCATCAATGTTAGATCTAACACCTCATGAAGAAAAACTAAATAGGTTAAAAATGTCCAGCTGGGATGGTGATTTATAATGCTAGGGTGTATTTTGAAGCTTTTCGCTATATGAGAATATTTAGGCTTAAGCACCCAGACATTTGTCTTATTTCAGCAAAGCTTTCTCTAAGCTTGTAAAATGAATAAGATTTTGCGTGCCAATCTGCTTGGCGTTACAGCAGAGTAGAGTAAAGCCTTCTACTCTCCTTCACAGATTAGAAGTTTCTTCTTCATTCTATGGTTGACTAATCCATTTGGGGTTTCTAACAAGCTAAGAAACTCCTTTTGTTAGTCACCTTACAATGAGCATTGCTTTATATCCTCCTTACTTTTAAGGTGGATCTGGTTCTAAATTAGTTAGATATCTGCGTGAACCAGAACAACCACTGGAAGAAAAAGAACAGCTTGACTGAGACTGCTGCTTTCTAATTAAGGAACAGGAAATTTTCCTGCAAACATTATGTAAGGAGATATATTTGTGGGTGGCAATTAGTTCAGTCATTTTAGCAAATGGCTGGAGGTCTATCTTTGTTTGCATGTTCTTCCATATCAAGTTATGTGTTTGTATTTTGCTGAAATCCTTTTATTAAGTCTTATTTGTAACTACAACGATTTGTTTCTACATCCATATGCTATAGGTGCATTTGAAAATCCAGATATTATTCATGTTGATGACTCTGTGGATCCTGTGAGAGATCTTGAGGTCATTACTGCAGAGCTACGATTAAAGGTAACGCATGGTGAAACCAATTGTGGTGTTGGGCCCTCCTTTTAAGAGTTGGTACCTTTTTTATGCTAGTTTTAGGTTAATTTCCCAGAAAGTATTGTTCTTGCTCCTCAAATAATTTGTGTTTTAACTTTAGCCCTTTCACCTTTATTTCATTTATCATACATTGCCTTTCATCTCATCCCCAGTCTCTGAATTTTTGGTGGCATTCCATTCACCCATTTGCTCCCTCTGTAGAATATGCATTCTTAGCCTTAGTTGTAATGGATCTTCTGATGCTAAGAGAAATATGAAATTGTTGTCAGTATGCATGGTCAGGCAATTTTTCTTGTTAGAGATGTGCCATAACAATTAAGCGCACCATCACTTATGATAATTGTGAGTTTGAGATTAATAAATTACTAAAATGTGAACTGAACACTGGACATTATGGAATGAGTTGAGAATTACTTGAGTGATGCTTTGGTTGTCTTTGATATGTGAAGTTAGTGATCCATTATTTCTCTTTCCAAAATAAAATGTAACATAGTTGCTTTATGATTTTTGTCTGTTTCTGCTGCTCCCATTATTTTTTTGAACAATTGAGTTTATTCTGAAGTAAGTTCTCTAAATATTATTTCTGTGTGATGTGACTGTAGGATATCGAATTCATTGAAAGGAGGATAGAGGATCTTCAAAAGAGCATGAAGAGGAGCAATGACAAACAACTAAAAATAGAGCATGAGTTGTGTGAAAGGGTTTGTACTCTTGTTGACTGGATTTTGTTGTGGTTGAATTTGTGCATTACCATCTTTTTGCATGTTCGCGTTAATCTGTCAACCACATTGCTCTTCCTAATTTGAATATATCATTTGGTTAGTGATGGTGCAAAATTATAAATTTTTTTTTTATCCCAAAGTTTCCAATTGTCTGTTGATATGTGTTGTTGAGAATTTTAGAGATATTTGTTTCCATCCACAGTGAAGGAATTGTTAGAAATTAATGCATGACCTATATTTGGGGTCTCACTTGGAAGTTTAAACTTTTAGGTAGAATGATTTTTAACTTGGTATTAGTCTTTACAATCAAGTGGTCTTGTGTTTGAACCATGCTACCCTTATATTAAATAGTGAATTTTTATAGGTATGGTGGGTTTGTCTTTTGTTCATGGTTTTAGTCCAATGGGTTTTGAGGTAAGATGGCGTGTAAGAGCCTAATATATGATCCATATCTTGAACCTTACCTAATAGTTTAAACTTTTAGGTAAAATGATTTCTTAACAGAAATAATTATGGGTTTTGAGGTAGATAGTATTTAAAATTGATTACTAGAGCTCTTGCTAGTACTCAAGTTGACATGGTGTGAATCTTCTTTTTTAAGTTTCCCATTTATACCATATTTTGTTTTCATCTAGACCTGAATGAACTGAAAATGTGCATGAAAAAATCAAGTTTCTTTTTGAACCAATTTTGCCTTCTTGATTACAATTGGTTCCTTTTGAACCAATTGTGCTTTAGCTGCAGCTTCTGGTGTCTTGGGAAATGATGCTCTTTTTTGGAAAGATCATTGTGTCTCATTGGTGTATTAGGGTTTGTAAGCAACGGGTTTGATGAACTCTCTTGTGTTATTATAAGCTTGACCTTTATTCTCCGAACTTGATTGTTTGCTTTGCAAAAATCTTATAAACTATATCCAAGAGACTTTCCAGGGTAAGAATTGTAATTTCCAAGCTTATGAATAAGCTTTAAGGCAGTTCTGATTGTCTAAATCACTTTCTAAGGGAAATAGCTCATACCTTGCGCTTGACCTTTCTTGTGTTGCCTCAAAATGCACTATGTTCTCTCTAAGAGCCTTAAACAGTATTAAAGCTTCCATGTCCAATCTTGAGCAATCCTTCTGAAGGAATAAATTTCTTTATGGTGGGGAAAGAGCTCCAAGCATTCATAATACAGCAGGGAAGGTTGACTGGTTTCAAGTTTGAGTTTCACCATTTGATGCGATATATTTCTTGTCTGCCCATGTTATGCTGATGGATTTATTGGATGCTGTTCTGATTGTTACGTTGGATGATTTTTTTCTTTTTTTTTTTCAATTCAAACTTCTGCTGAAGCTGGATTTTTCTCAAGGATACTGCATATATGCATGGTCTGCTTATGCCACTACAGTTGATAATGTTTTCATCTCAAATTCCAAATGTTGTGTCTGATGGTGGAACTTGCAATTGTTGTTAAGCAATGTTTTGTTCATGAGACTTGCAGGTCAAGGGATGGCTTGAAGATGGGAAAGATGTCCGCCTAGGAGACTGGAAAGCTGCTGATATTGAGATCCTGAATACTTTTCAGTTGCTTACTGCCAAGCCTGTTGTTTATCTGGTGAGTCCTTTCATTTTCTCACTTTTTTCTTCAATGAAAATTGGTAAAATCTCCCTGTTGACTCCATTAATCAATATGATCTGGTTCTTCTTTTGGTTACATCTATGGGTGATGCTGTGGTAGTGAAGAACAGCTAAAATATACTTGCTTCACTATTTTTATGACACCAGATAGCCCATAATTGTGAACAAAGCACCTCAGATTTGCTTGCTACAATGTTTAAAAGTAGAAATTTGGAAAAGTCTGAATTCACAATTGTGAAGCTATTCCAGCTTCATTTTGCAGTTTATATAACTGTCTTTTTATGTTGTGACTTTGCAACATAAACTGTTTTAACAATGTTGATTGGGCTAATTTGTATCTACAGGTTAATATGAATGAAAGAGACTACCAGAGAAAAAAGAACAAATTCTTGCCCAAGATTCATGCATGGTAAGTCTAGTGTTGTGCACTATTTTTTGCATTTTCAGTGCTGCATTCTTTATTTCTTTCCTTCTTTTTTTTTTTTTCAGAAAAAGAACTGTCATTATTTGATTATCTTATGGCTTTGAATTCTCATCCTCTCGTGTGTGTGGGGGCTGGGGGGTTATCATTGTTGGGGGTGGAGGGAGGATCTAGTGGATCTTTTAATGAGGACTATGATCACAAAAAGTTGAGGGGGAAGTAATGATCATCTGCAAGCATACATGTATACTGACTCTTGTGCTTTTGCTTTTGGTTGTGTGTGTGTGTGTGTGTGTGGACAATAGCTGAATACTTGATAGACATGTGACATGTATTAAGTCTGCAAATTAACTAAGCCTATGGAAGATTTTCTTTATATTAGGAATGACTGTTTCATTTTCCTGACTTGATAAAATAGCTTCTTAGCACATGATGCTGCCATCATTCCAATGTTGATTGTTTGCATAATCATTTAGATTTAATTTTTCTTCTTTTTTTTGTTGCATTTGAAATCATTAAATATAATCTTATTTCTAGGGTGCAGGAACATGGTGGTGAACCAATTATTCCCTTTAGCTGTGTGCTAGAGAAAAATCTTACTGATATGTCACCTGATGAAGCAGCTAAATATTGTGTGGAGAACAATATACAAAGGTTAGTCATGGGTAAATAGTTTCTACGTTTTGTAAAATCTTTTGTGCCATTCTAATATCCATTTGACTTAGTCATTCATAAAGGAATAAATACAAACATGGAGCCCTAATTTTCTTTTATATCTTTTTTCCTTTTTTTTTTTCAGTTGCTAAGCACCATTTTTTTCATAGAACCAGTCCTTGATGCCTTGCATCCATCCTCCTTTGAATGGGAACCTGATTTTTTCTTAGCAAAATGGGTTGGGATTTGAAAGCTGAAATCTTTGCAGCTTTCGTGGTTAAATGTGCAACTCTATTTATTTCTTTTTTGTGGGGAGGTTTGGTTAATACTAACATAAGCATAGTACAATGCAATGGACTTCGCTTAAATGTTGAAAGTGGCTATATTAGTCTCGCTTGTTGAAAGTCCTAGAGGTGATTTTAAACTTTCTGCTGGACGACTGGTTTTTAGTGCCTCTGCCCTGCTATGGGGACATTGGCATTTCTACTAGTTTTTGTTTCCTTGAATGTGTGTAAAAGTCAATGGTCCAGGGAAATGCTCTCTCTCTCTCTCTCTCTCTCTCTGTGCTATTGCTTGTAAATTTGTTTGAAAATTTCTTGGTTGTATACAAAAAAAATTTATTGGCTTTGGTGTTGTAATTAGTATAAAGTTAATCAAGTCCAACTTTCCTACAGTGCCCTTCCAAAGATCATAAAGACTGGATTTTCTGCCATTAATCTTATATACTTCTTCACTGCTGGCCCTGATGAGGTATGGAATAAGCCTTCCTTTCTCATCATGCTTTCTGGCTTGTTGCAAGTCTTGTGGAAATAATGTTTGGATGCTATTGCCATTTCATATGTGTTGAACAATGAATGTATTGTCTTAATCTTTGCTTATAATTTCAATGATGTCAATATATATGGCAAACTCTGGTATGGGCGTATATCAATCTTAGGACAACTTGAGATACCCTTGCTGTCTAGTATTTCAGAGTATTAAAGATGTAATCAACTGAGTGTTGCCAAAAAAATCTGGCCAAAAAAAATTGGCTACGACGTAGTTTTAAACACAGGTATGTGGCTTCATCCTTTACATTTCTTTGTTACAAAGAATCTGGCTATATGTACCAAAAAAGCCATCTAGCCTGCCTCTGATTTTGGAGGCTTGGAGCTGAGATTGTTTGCTTTGGTGGCCCTCAAGTGCCCAAAATTTAGTCATTAAATTATCCAGCTTGCTGGATGAAACAAAGATCTGATGCTTCCTTGACTTTTGCATTTTGAAAAAACCTTGCAATACATGGAATGGAACATGAACTGGCAATTTAAAACTACTTGTTTCAAAGACCCAATTTGGCTGTATTCTTGTTTATTTCCTTTTGGGATTTAAAACGTTGTATTTGAGAGTACATTGTGTCGAGTTTAAGTTTGCCCACAATGCCTGTCATGGATGATTTTCATCACCAGGAAAAAGTTTAAAAAAAGAAGGGAACAAAAGGAAAAAAGTCAAGGAAGACTTGAGAGGCTCTATGGTGTTGCACCTGCTTGATAACTTTAATTTTCAAAAGTATAGTGTGTAAATCATTGTCCAGTTTTCAACAATCCTGAAAACGTGCTTATGCTATCTTATCTGAAAATGAGCTTAGTTGACGTGAACATGGAGCTAGCAATCAGCATAGCACTTACCATGGGCTGGCTTCCCGGCTCTTAGAGGTTGCTGAAGTACCAAGCACTTAGAAATGATTTTTACGTGAGGGAGTATTAGAAGTTATTTACTGTGTGCTTCACCTTTGGTTATGATGTCCAAAAATTTTGACTTTGCAGGTCAAGTGTTGGCAAATCAGACGACAGGCCAAGGCCCCTCAAGCTGCAGGAGCTATACATTCTGATTTTGAGAAGGGGTTTATATGTGCCGAGGTAGGCTTCTTTATTTTCTAGTTCAATTCTCATTGCAAGAAGTGTTTTCAGAGTGAAAATGATTAATCAGTCCAGTTATACTGCTGTCGAACACCTCTTACATCCCCGAGGGTTTATCTTTCTTTTTACCCCTATGGTTGGCACTCAGTTTTGTGCAAAAAATTTGCTGTCCTCTGCAGACCTTGTAAATATGGTAGCCATGCCCTAGGATCCCTCTAATCTTTTACTAATTTACCCACTTGTGAAATTCACATTTTTCTTTTACCCTTCCTGTCTTATTATAATGTTTATCTGAAGATCTTACAATTTTTTCTGGTCCTATCATTACTGATATACTGCCTCATTCAGGTAAATTACATTGTTGATCACCAAACTTGCCTCTTAGTTTTAAGTGAATTACTGAACTTCAATTTGTTACAATCAAATTGTTGGACTTCTGTTTTCCTTTCATATATAATCATTCCATAATTTTCTGGTAGGGGAATTTTTCACAGAAAAGTGATACAGATGTTTACCTAGCATGATGCAAAAAAGTCACGTGATGACATTGAAACAAAAGTATAAAGTATGATGATCCAATTGCAACAAAATTAAACTAAGTGATCCAATTGAGAGTAGGTGACAAGTTCATTGATCAATAGTGCAATTTACCCCCTGTTATTCTTTTCAAGTACTTTTATGACATTGAAAGACGTTCATTATGTCTGAGCATATGAAAGTATGTGTCTTCTGTCATCAGCACCAAGGGTTCTACTGTTTTTAGAGCTAGATGGAACTTGATGATATGTCTACAGGAAGCATAAGTTGGAAACAATAAATTGTACCATAATACTTTTGTTTACAAGCAATCATCCTTGCCCTACTTTTGATCTTAACGATTTGTTTAGCTGCTCATTCAGGATCCCAATTCCTGTCTGGCTACAAAACTTGTCCAGGAGGCACAAGAACTTTTGGCCATAGAGGAAAACCTTTTTTCACCCCTTATTTTCTTCATGAATCTTCTGAACTTGCTACCCTTTTTCCACCTCCAACCTCTATAAATATTTCTGTAAATAGATCTAATAATGATGTTGAATGTGTGTTTGTTTTTTGTTGGTTACTGCATTAAAGTTTTGTCACTGAAATTGATAATCTGATGATATGTAGGTCATGAAATTTGAGGACCTGAAGGAGCTTGGTAGTGAGTCAGCTGTCAAGGTAGATGCTTGTTTAAAAGCCATTCATTACTTAGTCTTGAGCAATTTATTCCACTCTAAGAATCCCCCATATCAAATCCACTTTTGATCACCCAATCTCTAGCCTTTGAAAGGCTGAGTGTGCTAGCACGTGGGCCAACAACCCAAAAACATTTCCGTTGCTGATCAATGTGCCTCATGCATAGCTTCATGTCCAGATTTGGACTTTGTATTGCAATTCTCTAGGACTTTCATTTTGGAAGAAAAATGTGTACAGGGATCCCCAGTTGTCATCCAAAGTAAAAATAATTGTTTATCTTTAAAAAGACGCAGACCAGCCTGGAGAAGAACTACTCCCTTTTCCTTTTGTTTTATGACTTTATTTGTTAGTCTGTCCCATGAAAGATGGTCATGTTCAAGTGTAAACAGCATCAGCCACTCCACTCAGAAACACAAATCCAGTGGGAAATTAATATGATGATCAAACTGCAGACTGTTTTAACAATAGGACAGAAGCTTATTGGATCTGTTTTCACTTTCCTGTGCAGGCTGCTGGAAAATACAAACAGGAAGGGAAGATGTATTGTGTGCAAGACGGAGACATCATATTCTTCAAGTTCAACGTGTCTGGAGGTGGTAAGAAGTGAGTTATGGATACTTCACAATTGAGTCGATATGCTGAATTTGAGATCGGTTACCATGTTGTCATTACGTGAAAGTGTCATACGTTTGCAGCACAAAGATACGAAAGATATTTGTAACTTGTATTGCAGTACTTCCTTTTTTTGAGATAAAGTTTTGCAGTACTTGTTCCTTCGGGAGGCACTTGATACACGTAAGAAATTAAGAATACCTTTACAATCATCTGAGACATGATAGATGCAGGCCCGCATCTATGGATTGTGCAAGCCTTCCATTTCTTGAAAGTTCTAATCTACATTAGTTACTTCAAAGCAAACTATTTATGACATTAGTTCCAAGTTGTTGTGTGTGCATCACGGGGGGTCGGGCTTAGGTGGGATGATATTATGGGATGATGTACCGTCTGGGGAAGGAAATCTTCGTGTTGGCCCATCATATTGCCTCCCACCATTCACCTCCATCTTTTCTTGTGTATTGTGGAGTTTAAATTTATCATATGTCCTCACAATTCTCACTTCCACTTATATCATCTCTTTATTGTTTCATATACAAGAAAATTGTTTAGTGGACAGGTTGGAGGATTTTCTTTTAACATTCTTATGCCTGGCTTTTTTTAAGTCAACCATATTGTTTCATCTTTATGAAAAAAGAAAAAGAAAGAAAATAAGAGTTTGTAAAGCAAGCAAAAGGTTCTATCTCAAGATCGGGCACTTGAGCCCAAAAAGTAATATAAAGGGAAGTAAGCCATAAAGGTATGATTGATTAGATGAGAAAGGAAAACATTATCTATTTAAAGGTAAAGAACTCCTGTTTTCTAATCAACGTTATTAAAATTATGGTTAGGAGAAAACCAAGAAAACAATGCTTTTATGAGTTGCAAAGCCTCTTTTCTGACTCTCCCTGCTTCAATTTTTTTCTCATTTCTTCTCTTTAGGTTAGAAAACTGGAGTTGGGGCATGAGTGGAGGACACCCATCCTTCATTATGGAAGCCGTTTCAGCACATAGGAAGGGCCTGAAATAAATATCTGGAAAACAATGTAAATGAAAACTACTATTCATAGTTTTTACTAAATTGACAATTAAAGATCAGTAATTTTAATACTTGGTAAAATTAATTCTTTTGGATAAATATACAATCAATAACTTGGTACTATCTACTATCTATTGTGTTTGGGTTCCTTGTTTTTTTTAGACAATAAGATTACTAACTTTTTGTGTTTTTTTTTTTTTTTTCGTATATTACTATGTAAGTACTTTTTTAAGTGGGTATTAAACCACCATGTTACTGGCAATTATACCAATATAACGCAAACTTTGAAACCATATTAAACGAATTGAGAACATGAAAATAATATTTAAAAAGTGTCAAATCACTGTCTAAAAAGGGATACCATAGCAATGCCTGGAGCACAAACTAAGTTGCAAATAGCGCTGAACCTAGAATTCCATTGCGTACTGCAATTAATTGATCATTTCTTGTGATCCATTGTGGTCTCTTCTTCTTACTTCACTGCTTGTACAATATGGCAACCACTCACACCATTTTAGTAAATTGATGGGACATAACCAGGCCAATGCGTCACCATCTAACTGCTGGTCCTTGACTGAGGGAGTCCCACGGCCCCACTTAGAATAGCTTCTCACAATGCATCCACCTAATTCCACCTCTCGGGGATTCATTGGGAATTGGAAATTGAAGTGGCCCAGAAACAAGCGAAAACCAGAAGGTGTACCCTAGTCAAAGGGGCAGTTTGAGTAGCTCCAATTGAGTAGTAAAAAAAGGTTAAAAACACAAAGATAATCGTTAACTAAATTTGATAAATCCCCTGACGTCCACAGCATAAGGGAGATTCCTGTCCCTTTTTGGCGGATAATTTATGCCACTAAAAGTGTCCAGAACCCCAGAAAAGGCCTTACATTTTCCCACCACCATTCCTTACCTTCCTGACACTAAAACCCTAAAAAGACCAAAAGAACTGGGCTTTTTCCCTTTTTTGAAACATTTTTAAATCACCCAATGAAGGTTAGTAAGTAGGGTTTTCCTTTTGGTGAACCCCCACCCACATGTGACACGCATTTGTTACGTAGCTTAGCACGGTAAAAAGTTGACAGAGCCAAATCCTTTAAACTTTTACTGTTGTTTTCTTTATCAATTTTATGTAGAGGGGTTTTGTCTGGTTAGCCCCATTAAGCAGCTAAATGGCAAGGTTCTGGCATTTTATGGCAAAATGTTCATGGGTCCCATTTATGTTGTATTTATTACAATGTGGTTATGAGATATGTTGGCCCATTGTTTTGTTCTTCAGCAATTGTTCTGTACTAATGTACTTGTCTCTGACTGTTTGCTTTAAGCGAAGGTAAAAAAATTTCAAGGCTTAGTGTTCCAGTAAAAGCATTTCCAGTTACAAGAGAGTGAGTTGGGTATTTCTTTTTCTTCTATTTTTGGTCTTTTTCCCTTTCTGGCTTTATAGTTTGAGTCTTTAGAGTCCTTGGAGTGGGGGGAGATTCCAATGAGCTTGTAATGTTGATGAAAGTTGAGATCTTAGTGTGGAAATGCTGCATTTTCAATGTTTGTGATGGGGTCCAGTTTGCTTGCAGTTCAGTTCGGCTGTTTAATGCCTTTGACTCAGTTAAGAAAACAGGATTTCTTTGCTGAAGCACAATCTTTCTCACTGGAAGCACAATCACAGTCTGTCTGAAGCTCTGGTGTTCCAAAGTTTGGTCCTTTATCAGGTAACAGCCCCAAGTTGGTGAACTCCCTTTGAAAGTTCTGGTTGAATGTGGGTTAACTTCTTATTTTGCTCTCTAAATGTTTGGATGCTCGTATTTTCGAAGAAAAATGCTTGTGGTGTCTCTGTTGTTCTTCCTAGTAAATGGTTGACAGGTGTTCCGTTCAAGATTTATGTTATCTGTTCTAGAAATTGCTTATTTATCATGTTTTGAAGCAGCCATTTTTGGTTGTGTGTCCTGTTAAGCTTTATATGGTCTCACATTCATTTGGGTTTGCTAATAATAGAAGCCCCTCTTGTATTGGCTTTCATTAAGATTATGCCTTACTTTGGGGGTGTCATTGACAGGATGAATATGAAGCTCCTAAGGCTTTTAGTGTTATCCTCGTTTTACCTCTTTGCAATGGGGCAGCTTCCTTCTCAAGATATTTTGGCATTGCTTGAATTCAAGAAGGGTATCAAGCATGACCCCTCTGGTTATGTTCTTGAATCATGGAATGAGGAGTCAATTGATTTCAATGGTTGCCCTTCTTCCTGGAATGGTATCATCTGTAACGGTGACAATGTTGCTGGTGTTGTCCTTGATAACTTGGGTCTTTCTGCTGATGCGGACTTGAGTGTATTTGCAAACCTCACAAAGCTTGTGAAACTCTCCATGTCTAATAACTCCATATCAGGGAGCATTCCTGAAAATATAGGTGACTTCAAAAGCCTTGAGTTTATGGACTTCTCCGACAATCTGTTTTCTTCATTGCTGCCCATGGGGATTGGCAAAATAGGGAGTTTGAGGAATCTCTCATTAGCTGGAAACAATTTCTCTGGTTCAATTCCTGACTCAATTTCAGGACTTGTATCAGTTGAGTTCTTGGACTTCAGTCGGAACTCTTTTTCAGGTTCACTGCCATTATCATTGACAAGGCTTACTAACCTGAGATATCTAAATTTATCTTCAAATGGATTCACTAGGAAAATTCCAAGGGGATTTGAGCTGATTTCAGATCTCCAGCTGCTAGACTTGCATGGAAATATGCTTGATGGTAATCTAGATGGGGAGTTTTTTCTTCTAACAAATGCTAGTCATGTTGATTTTAGTTCAAACATGCTAGCGAGCTCTAGTTCCCAGAAAATGCTGCCAGGTATATCTGAGAGTGTTAAGTACCTGAACCTGAGCCACAACCAGTTTACTGGATCACTTATAGGTGTAGGTGAGCTGCACTTCTTTGCAAGCTTGGAGGTGTTGGATTTGAGCTACAATCAGCTGTCTGGGGAATTGCCAGGATTTGATTTTGCTTATGAGCTTCAGGTCCTCAGGCTTAGCAACAACAGGTTTTCAGGCTTTATTCCTAATGACCTATTGAAAGGAGATTCTCTACTCCTAACAGAATTGGACTTAAGTGGCAACAATCTCTCAGGTTTCTTTTAAATATTTGCTTCACGTTTTCTAAACAACTTTTATAGCAAAAATCACAGCAAAAAGTGTTATTCAGATTTGTGAATCAATTTTTAGTAGCATTTACTATGGTTTACCATGTCTCTAACATTATAGTTTTACCCTTCAGGGCCTATAAGCTATATTATGTCAACCACTCTGCATCTCCTCAATCTCTCCTCAAACAGGCTTGTGGGTGAGCTCCCTTTGCTGACAGGAAGCTGTGCTGTTCTTGATCTGTCAAACAACCAGTTTGAAGGAAATTTAACAAAAATGATCAAGTGGGAAAATATTGAGTATCTTGATCTCAGCCGGAACCATTTGACAGGTTCAAGTCCTGAAATGACCTTGCAATTTTTGCGCTTAAATTATCTCAATCTCTCTCATAATTCCCTTGGTGGTTCTCTCCCTAGAGTTATGATGCATTATCCAAAGCTTAGAGTCCTAGATCTCAGTTCCAACCAATTTGAAGGACCTCTCTTGGCTGATTTACTAACTTTGCCTACTTTGCAAGAGCTCTATCTTGAAAATAATTTACTCGATGGTGCCATTAAATTTTCACCTCCTTCAAATAGTAAATCCAATCTTCAGGTTCTGAATCTCTCACACAATCAGCTTAATGGCTATTTTCCTGATCACTTTGGGTCACTAAGTGCTCTTCGAGTGCTTGATCTTGCAAGGAACAATTTTTCTGGGTCTCTGCCAACTTCTGTGGCAGACTTGACATCAGTAACCTTATTAGATTTATCCCAAAATGATTTCACAGGTCCTTTACCTAATAATTTGTCTGCCACTCTAACAAGCTTTAATGTTTCTTATAATGATCTCTCTGGAGTTGTTCCAGAAAACCTGATATCATTCCCTAGTTCTTCTTTCTTTCCTGGAAACGGCAGATTAAGTCTTCCAGGTGGAGCTGCTGCACCAAGCAATCCAGCTGAAAAGTCTAGGAGGAAACCAATCAACACCATTGTCAAGGTGGTGGTCATAATTTCTTGCGTGATTGCAGTGATAATTCTTATCATGCTTGCTATCTTCATCCATTACATCCGCATATCAAGGAAACCTCCGCCAGATGATGTCACAAATAAGGCTATTGGCAGGCACACTCCTGTAAACTCTGCGGGTACTGGCGGAGCAGGCAGTGCTGCGGCGTTGGTTGTTTCAGCTGAGGACCTTGTGGCATCTCGGAAAGGTTCATCATCTGAGATTATTAGCCCTGATGAGAAAATGGCTGCTGTAACCGGCTTCTCGCCATCAAAGCATAGCCATTTGTCTTGGTCTCCAGCATCCGGTGATTCATTCACTGCAGAAACCCTTGCAAGACTGGATGTAAGATCTCCAGATCGATTGGTTGGTGAACTACATTTTCTCAATGACACAATGATATTGACACCTGAGGAGCTGTCAAGGGCACCAGCTGAAGTGTTGGGAAGGAGCAGTCATGGAACTTCATATAGGGCAACACTGGATAATGGAATTTTCTTAACTGTGAAATGGTTAAGAGAAGGGGTTGCAAAACAGAAAAAGGAGTTTGCTAAGGAAGCAAAAAAATTTGCAAACATTAGGCATCCAAATGTGGTGGGCTTGAGAGGCTACTACTGGGGTCCCACACAGCATGAGAAGCTCATTCTTTCAGATTATATCTCACCTGGAAGTCTTGCAAGCTTTCTTTATGGTAAGTTCTTGGTTTGTAGCTTTTCAATTTGTAATTAACCATCTACTTTCTGCATTCTAGAGGAATGAAAAATAATCAAATATAGGAAACAGAAAGAAAGAAAGAAAAAAAAAACTAATTGGTACATGGAATGGTTTTTGATATGCACAGTTGAGGTCTATTTCAAGATTTTTGACATGCTTGAAATCTTTCAATAGAGGCCTTAATAGAGTCAAAGAAATTTTTAAAATAAAAAGTTTGCCAAATCAAAATCATGCCAAAGAAATATGTATTTCAGAGGGCAATAAATTGAGACTATCCTTTTATTCTTTTCCTCTTCACAATTGTTATTGCAATTTGAATTATATTCTCAAGCATGAGGTGCAAAAGAGGACCGAAATATGTTACTCATCATCTACTTACCTGTTTGTACCATAACATCTATCGTATTTCAAAGCTTTATGGAGTGCAATTAATAAACTATTATCCATAACTTCTATTGGGTAGATATTTGACTTGCTTCACGGAGTTCTATGAATAGTTAAGCTTCTTCATCTTTACCATTGGAGCAAGTCCTGAAAATAATTCAACGAATCAAAATTTCCCAACCACAGACAAAATCAATAACTGGGTTATTTTTCCTAGGCAGAGATGCGAGTTGAGCATCCTAATCCCAGTTGGCACTTGTCCGTTGGGCATGCTGCTGACCTGGTAATTGCCAAGCCATTAAACACACCTTTTAGGCATGTGGCCCGCATGGGGGCATTAAGGTGATGGGATGAGAGGATGCTGGGCAGCTCATGCCTTGTACCCTTGGTGTACCATGCCAAAATTGTCAATTGCTTGTATACATGGGAAGAAGCTTGATGGAGATAAGCAACACTTGCATGGTTTGCTATTTTGATCTTTTGCTTCCTCGTAAGTCGAAATCATTGTATTTTACTTTATTAGACATAAGCTGCAATCTCAATATTTCTTAGTGATTACCAAAGTTTGTTGCTTAGACCTGTACAGTAATTCACTATTTGCTTCACTTATTTGTCGGGGCATTTATATGGGTGCAGTCCTTAATATTTATGTGGCAGACATTGGTACACTGACATGGCCTTCATTTTGCATTTTGATGTCCCGAAATTTTAGACCGGCCGGGAAGAAAAGGCCCCCCGTTAACCTGGGCTCAGAGGCTCAAAATAGCTGTTGACATTGCACGGGGTGTGAACTATCTCCATTTTGACCGAGCTACCCCACATGGTAACTTGAAAGCGACAAATGTGTTGCTTGACGGGCCTGATCTAAACGCACGTGTTGCAGATTATTGCCTCCATCGATTAATGACTCAGGCTGGGACCATTGAGCAGATACTTGATGCTGGGGTCTTAGGTTACCGTGCACCAGAGTTGGCTGCATCCAAGAAACCACTGCCCTCGTTTAAGTCAGATGTTTATGCCTTTGGAGTACTGTTGTTGGAACTTTTAACCGGCAGATGTGCAGGTGATGTTATATCTGGAGAAGACGGCGGGGTGGATTTGACAGATTGGGTGCGGTTGAGGATGGCAGAAGGTCGTGGCGCCGATTGCTGGGATCCTACATTGATTCCAGAATCAGTCAATCCGGCCGTCGAAAGGGGAATGAAGGAGCTCCAGGGAATAGCTCAACGGTGTATAAGGTCTGTCTCCGAGAGGCCAGGTATCAAGGCCATATATGAAGATCTTTCATCCATATAGTTTCCTATTCCCACCCCCCCCCCGGCGCAAAAAAAAAAATCCTGGGACCCTCTGACGCGTCACTCTGCACAGATACACCGAGGTTGCCGAGATCCGCTTCGGTTGGAGCCGAAGTTTTGTCAGGCTTTAATATCTCATTAGCCTTCTTTTCCAGGCTCTTTTGGCTTTTTGGGGTTCAGTGTTTTCAGCTTGACTGTATTAACCATTAGAAAAAAAAAAAAACAAAAAAAAAACTAGGAACCTTCTTTTCAATATTTGCAGATGTTTGCTCTTTGGGTGTCACCCTTTGGGTGGGTGGATGGCTGGCTGGCTGGCTATTTCAATGATCTTGTGGTTTATCTCTACTGAATGGCTTATTGGATATTGGTTACCGGAATGCTGTGTCTTTCTTCTGTGAAGAAATGATTGTTGGTAGCATTTCTGATAACTCTAAATTATCTTTTCGTGCCAAGGTGACTGTGTTTTTCCGACTTCTTTTTTCTTTTTTTTTTTTGTTTAATTCCTCTTTTTGATTACAGGTGGCAAATAAATCTCAGGCCACCGTTTTTGTGGTTCGATTGGTGACAAATCTAATGCAAAACTGCACCTTCGTAAATAAAATGCAAGTCTATTGGTATTTGTTCAAAAAAAAAAAAAAGTGCCTTTTACTTTCTTTTTTTTTCTATTTTTTTTGATTTTTTATCTGAAACTAGCAAGCCACGCCAGGAGCTAACCCGGATGAAGGTTAACGTGAGCTTGTTGGATTGTGCCTACTCTGACACCGAAATTTCTAGCCTAATTTATTTTGGGACCTTAAATTTATTCAAATTATTAAGATCGATACTTTTCATCAGCCCCACCATCAAGGCCCCATGGTGGTGCATTAATCAGGCTTCATTGTCCAACTGTTGAGGAGTGGTCTAAAGAAAGTGAACAGCTTTTTGATGACAACAGAATCGCGCCAGCAGACAAACAAAAAGGAAGGAACTCAAAAAAAAAAAAAAAAGAGCATTTACGAACCCAAAAAGACAAATTCCATCCGTGCCACTTGGTCCTTTTTAGACAAATGACTCAAATTGTTTTTAAGCTGGACAAAGCTTTTGTTCAACCGGAAAAGTAAGTGAGACTGAGAGTCATACCATGGCAAGAGGACTACTCTTTCCTCTCATCAAAACCAAACCTTCTTTGTTCCAATATGCTTCAACTCTTAGATTCTTTTCCTCACAAGTTTCATCCCAACTTCAGTTTGAGGTAACCAATTTCTTATCTTCTCTTCTTTTCTTTAGTTTTTATGTTTAAGAGTTTGGTTACTCAAGTGCTACTCTTATGGTTGAACTTGGGTTGGTGAAAAATGGTCAGCTTACGAACCACTCTGTTAAAACTCGCTGAGATTGACATCAAGTCTTTGATGCATCAATGATTCCTCAATTTCCCATATGATTTGTGACTAGTATTTTCGATTTTCCAATGAAGAGCTCCATTGATTCGAAGAATGATGATTGAATGCTATAGTTTCATTCTTATTTGGACTCTTAATTGAATGGGTTCGTCTATTGTTTACCAGGTTTCGGTAAGAAGTGGAATTTGAAGAGCTTACATATTGTTTAGAACTTTCTCATATGTGGTTTTTATAAAAATTTGGCAACTTTGTGAGGCTATAATAAGAGACCATGTTCTCAGGGATTGTTGCAAAGTCGTACGCGATTTGTTTTCTTTTGTTTGTTCTTCAACCATGTGTTCTTTCCATCTTCAAAACCCTATGGTGTGCGGAAGTGACTCAAAAGACTTGTAGGTTAGAGGGAGGGGAAAGAGAAGGAGCCCCTAGCAGATACCTGAGCGCTAGGCTACTGACCTGTCATTAGTGAAATTTTACATAAAAGAGAGTTGACAGGCTTTAATTAATTAATTAATTATTATTATTATTTGAATTTAGTTTTGGTGGATGTGCAATCCATGTATGTATGTCATCTTTGAATTAAAGGAAATTTATAGCTTGAGGTGTTTATTTTTGTTCTTTGGAAGCCTCATCACTGGTATAATCCAAAGCACGGGCCTTTAAAAACATTCACTGAACTGTAGTTGTAATTATTTAAGAGAGACAAATTTGAAAGCATAATAAAACATTGTTGCACGGATAGGAGAAATGGGGCAAGCAGATAAAGTGAAGATTATAAGATTTCCTTTGATGAGTTGAACTGCTCGTAATGGAATTTAACTTGTAAAGTTTGAAACCAGTGCTTTTCAAGAACTTTGTTGGACATGGAGTATATCAATAGATGTTCTATTCTATGATGGTATTACCGAACAAGACAAAATAACCATTAAATGTGAGTAGGGCCAACGTGTCTCATTCTGATGGCTGCATTTTTGGTAACTCTCGGAGACAAGAAAGAATTATTGTTTAACTCCTGTGGCTATTCATGTCAGTAAGTGTACAAATGAACTGCTTAAAGCCCGTAACTGCTCTTCAGATGAATGATGGGATAGTTTTCTGTTTGTGTTAGAACTTAGAAGTATATCACTTCTTGTTATATGTCTTTTTTAACCATTATGTTATGTTATTGTTGCATTTATTTTAATTTTGCTTGCACCTTCTTACTTTTTAATGTATTACAGAGTGTTGGATTCATAGGGCTGGGAAATATGGGTTCCAGAATGGCAAACAACCTTATTAAGGCTGGATACAATGTTGCAGTCCATGACATGTAAGGCATCCACCTTTTTCTTGCTTATCTTCTTTGACTTCATTATCTCTTCATGAAGTTGAATAACAATGGGGTTAATTATCTGAGTTTTCCAGATTGGGATTTAACTCAGATGTTAAAGAAATTGAAAAAGATAATGAACATGTTACATTTTTTTTTTTATTGAAACTAATTCTTCTATTTCATAGTTAAAGTTTAACAGTTTGGGACTTGAAGATTGCAGCATGTTTAACTTTAAACCTGGAATCAAATGGCCAATTTGTTTGTACTTTTCAGAAACAGTAACATTAGGAAGCTTTTCCTAGACAAAGGGATTCCAACAAAACAAACACCATTTGAGGTTGCAGAAGCAAGTGATGTCATAATTACAATGTTGCCTTCATCATCTCATGTCAGTATTATAGTTCCATCTGGGCTTTATATTGATATTTGGGTTCTATTTGTGTGTGTTGTTTCCTCATTTGGTTTTTCATAGTGCTCTTACTTGTAAAGGTATTTAGTAGCAAAAAAAACCTTGATAGAGGCTTTGCTTCATTTCTCAACCATGTTACCTTGATGGAAATGCATTATGTCTCACAATCTGAAGGGATATTTTTTGTTTTAAATAAGGGAGTCAGATTTGCTTTCTTGATTTCTGGAGAAAAAACTGGTTATACGGTAGAGACTTCAATGTTCTTATTGATCTGATGTTCCAATCTGTTGACCACCATTTCAATGTGTGGAGTTGGTTTTTACAGTATTGGATGCTCTGAATTTTGATGATCCTTGAATGAACGTATGTTATGATCATGTTCAAAAATAGTTATGATCATGTTCAAAAATAGTAGACAAATCACATCTGAATCCTACGACGGTCATATCTATGTGCAAAATATATCTACAAGTGCCTTTTCATGTATGGTCTGAGTACTCAGATATCTCAATAGCTTTGTAAAACTTCTAGAAAGTTCATTTTGAAGCTTTTTTTACTTTGATTTTTGACTCCACTTCTTGCCTTTATGAAACTGTCAAGCGAAATTATGCAGGTGTTGGATGTATACACTGGACCAAATGGCTTGCTTCATCGGGGAAATCTCCTGAGACCGCATTTGTTAATAGATTCATCTACTATTGACCCTCAAACATCAAGAAAGGTTTCTCTAGCTGTATCTAATTGTATATTAAAAGAAAAGAAAGGTATCGCTTTGTGAATTATAGTGCTGAGTATAATTTTCATTTACAAGTTTGCACAAAACCATTTTGTCTGGGTGCTCAATTTATTCCTGTACCACTGATTGGGTGATGTGAAAGTCATGCCTCAAGTGTATGTGTGATTACTCAGTGCAACTTTAGTGTGTCTATATGTTTGATTATGTTAGGTGAATCATCAAGTGGAGATGAGTGTGAATCATTCTTGTACAATCTGTTTGCTTTCTCATCCATCCACCTATGCAGCCAATTATGAGTTGTTTATTGGCTTTTTTGTTCTCATCCATTCTTTTACTGCCTCTCTTTTATTAGCCTATTCTTTATGAACTTTGCTTCAAAGAATGCCTGGCTTCTTCAGTGGATGCTATGAGTGAGCTCCTCCATTTCTTGAAGTTGCTCATATATTCTTATGACAATTAAGACAAAGGGGATATACTTTAACAAGCATGCAGTTTAAGCTTATTATAATCATGACATGCAATTCATTAGAGTTTTTTTTTTCCCATTGAACTACTTTTCTTGTTAACATATAAAAAGCTGGTAATTTTCATCATGTCCGATGCTTTACATGTAAAAGTCATTCTCATTCCGAATCCTGGCAATGATGGTTGGGTATTGTTGGATCACACAATCCAAGAATCAGTTTTACTCTTCAAATCTTGTTTTTGGGTCCTGCCATCAAGCTTTTGTTTCTTTATGATGAATTTATTTGCTTCAGAAACTCAGCAACTACTTTCCCCCTATTATTTTCCCCTTCCACTACTTCTGTTTTGTTGGAGACAGGCCAGTTTTATTCTGTACATCATCCTCTAATGTGTCTCCCGTAATAATGTCTCAAAATATGTCAGACTTTACTGTTTCTTGATCTCAAAGTAATATCATCTTCCTCTTGCCCCCTGTTTTCTGCCAGCAAATACCCAATAATAGCTTTTTATTCTTTTGTGCAGATCATTTTGAGAAACCTGTCATGTTGGATGCTCCTGTATCTGGAGGGGTTCTTGCTGCAGAAGCTGGTACACTTACTTTTATGGTATCATTTCTCCTCCAACCTCTCCTAAAGGAATACTCTTTTTTGATGTCACAATGTACCCTTCTTTGGCAAACAACTGGGGAATTATTTTTCTTTCATTTCTTTTTCTCTTTCCTTGTTTTCTCAAATGTATAAATGACCAAATTGATCCAAGGAAGCAAAGAAGCTAAAAGTTTCCCTGCCTTTTTTCAATTTGCTACGAACTTCTTGAACCAAAGTTTACTTTTCCTTGTGCTCTTTATGGTGGTAGCATAGTAGTCATATGGACTTCATTTGCTGGGTTTTGTTTTAAGATTGGAAGAATGACAGAACAATTCCTACTTAGGTGTGACATTAGTTTTTTCAACATGATAGCTGCATAGCAGGTTTGAGCAACAAAGCTCAATGCATCTTACAAGAAACTTGGTGGATCCTTGCTCTATCCAACAATCATTCCCATGCCAAGCCAGATGACAAGCAACATGCTGTTAGTTAAATCATGAATATGCTGGATTATCCTTTTTAACATTGAAGTATTCTGACTGTAATAATCAAATCACCTTGGACAGACTTATGTTGCTTTGAATTTTTTGACCTATTAGTACAGATGCCTGATAGTTCATAGGTGTGGAAATAATGTTATCACAGGAACAAGATCTCTTTGCTATGGTATTGCAATTTTTTGTTATTTTAGTTCAATTCACGACTGTTTTACTGTCCAGGTTGGTGGTTCTGAGGATGCTTATCTGGCGGCCAAACCCTTGTTCCTGTCAATGGGCAGAAGTGCAGTTTACTGTGGTGGAGCAGGAAATGGTTCAGTAAGTTCTGATAAAGCCTTAAAACATAATGCTTTTATGTTTTCTTTTAGTCACCCTTCCACTACTAAGTCCTTGCATTCATTTTTCTGTGTAATATTATGGTAAAGCACACGCGTTTGATTATTGAGGAGAACTTGGATTCAATACATGCGCATGGAACAGCTTTACATTGTTGTTACTGAAAATTTTGGGCTACACTTTGCGGTACTTTTCCTAGTGGATGGGAAAATAAGTCTTATTTACAAACTTCAGGACTTGCATTGACACTGGAATGCGAAACTTCACTTTTTCTAGTGAGTTGTGATGATATGGTTGTCTATCATCTGTGATCCACTGATGATTTTTTATTTTTTTTGGCTTGGCAGTGGTCAAGACAGATTCCACAGTGTGATACTTTTATTACAGTTTCCCTGATCCTAGGTTCTGTTTCCCCCAAGGGGAGGTTTGTTGGGGGGTAAGAGTGTTTTGCATGTGCTGATTTTCTTTTTCCAGTTATTTAGGGTTTGCCTATACTTCCTTTTACTAATAATTCTCTATTTTGAAAAGAAAAGATAAAAAATGGAAAATATCCTTAATATATTCATTGGGAAAGGATTATGTGTCTTTGGATATATGTACACGGTACTGGTTGCATGGTGGTTATTATCTTTTGTAGAAGTGAAAACGTTGGGCCAATAGTTTGCCATGAGAAAGTGGTGAAACGAAGTTTGTCATGCTGAAAAGTCATTTTAAGAGACAGGACTCTGTTGATGATGCAATCCTAACTTTTTTGTATGAAGATATAAGCATAAGCAACTCCAAAATATTGAATCCAGTTTATATGTATGTGTTTTTGGCGTTTCCTGATAAAATATGTGCCTGGACCATGGTTGCATGGTTGCAAATAGAAATTTGATTTTCTTATATTTTTGTTCCACATTTAACCGAACTACACTTATTTCTTATTTAATTTTAGGCATACCTAGATATGGAGAGCCCAATATGCCTCCAAGTAGTTAACTTGGTTGAAGCAGCCATGTATGTGCTCTACAACTGATAGATCTACAAACAAACCAGACAAGTTGTGCTCTCATGCAGCCAACCTAGAAAGTCGGGGCTTTTCTTGGATCTGTGTCTTCTTGCCAAGTGTATTTTTCTTTCCTTAAAATTATCTAGTCTCAGATGTGTTAAGAGGGAGGCTGTTCTATGACCTTCAGATCATAATAGAACGACGTTACCCTTACAACAAAACTTGCCATTCACATTACAAATGCTTTAAAATGCAAAATTGGTGAATGCATAAACAATGTGGTCAATGTTGGATACATTTCTAGAAGAATTTCTGGCACTTCTCCACTTTAAAAATTCAGATCACGTGACCACGTGGAATCTAATGTAAAAGTTTTGTTTGGATTTGGAATCCACTTTTGAGCATCTAATTTGTCGCCTAGGCAGCAAAGATATGCAACAATTTGGCAATGGGTGTGAGCATGGCTGGGGTATCGGAAGCTCTTGCGCTTGGTCAATCCCTTGGAATTACGGCCACTGCACTAACAAGGATCCTTAACTCTTCAAGTGCTCGATGTTGGAGTAGGTATGCAGTTTCTTTACTGTATAAATAGCATAAAAACTAATAGTCCATGTTCAACAAGCAACACAAAGAGAAAAGCCTTTTGGACATGAAAATTTCATGCTTGTGCAGAGGGATTAATATGTGTAACTAACAGTTTAGATGCCAGCCAATTGAAGAATGAAGAGCTTCTTTGTAATTCAAGACTAGTTGGTGTGCAAAGACTTTGTTCATCTCCTTATTTCCTCACAATGAGGACCTGAGTGAATTTCCTTTCCAGCAATTAGTTATGGTATTTGGATACACTTCTATTCTGTGTGTTGAAAAATGGACTAAATTACCAGAGCATTTTATGCTATCAGACAGAAGTTTTCACTTTTCAGTACAGTTCAAGATGAATAAATATGCTCTATATTGAGAGTTATCCTTACTCTTGTTCTGGTGGCTTTTGCTGCTCAAATGTTTTATGAGAAAGAAATGACACAACATGGCAGTGATACTTACAACCCGGTTCCTGGGGTGATGGAAGGTGTGCCTGCTTCAAAGAATTATGATGGTGGATTTGCAACTAAATTAATGGTCAGTAATTTGACCTAAATTTGTCAATAAATACAACACTAACTGAGAAGGATTGTTTTGCCTTTTAGTCCCTTGAATCTTATGCCGATTTTCCTCATTCATTCTTAACCCACATCCTTTCATGAGTTTGACTCCATGATATTGGAATGTGGCTGATCCTTGAGCGAGAGGATCTATCTTCAATGAAATTTCACATTCATGAGGCATAGGAACTTGGCCAAGATTATGCTTTAATTATATTTCCCTTTCTCTCTCGCTTTCACTTTCTTTTAAGGCTCGATGAATATGCATTTCATGTTATGCAGGCTAAAGACTTGAACTTTGCTGCAGTATCAGCGAAAGAAGTTGGTCTTGGATGCCCTCTTGCATCCCAAGCACGACATATGTAAGCCCCTTTCTTGCATGATTTAACTGTGTGGGTGACAGTGCTTTTGTCATGTTGTTTCACATACATTGTCCTTTTCCATTTTCTCAGCTGAGTTGAACTTTTCCACTGTACATAAAGAAATGAGCGAACTTGATTTTTCCAACCTAAAATTGAAATTTGAGAAGATTCTCGGCACATTACTGCTGTAATGTTTTCTTGAAGATTTGAACCATTATTCACATTTGCAAGTTTCCTTTCCAGCATTCCATATTTTTTCTGTGGAGTACGATGGTTCAAGCTTTTTGTTATTTTCATAAAGCCTTACGTGCAACAAATACGTCTTATATTCTTATTGTCATTGCAATACCATATGTTGGATGTACCGTACACTGATCAGCTAAATGATTCTCGCAGATACACAAAGCTGTGTGAGGAAGGTCATGACTCCAAGGACTTCTCTTGCATTTTCCGCTATTATTACTTTGGGAAGGATGAGGTCTAGCTTGAACAACAGTAGTTACCTAACGCAGAAGTCATGCTGATGCAAGTCATTTGAAACTTGTGCTTCATCTATGTTGGAACTATTTGTGTGCAGGGCACCAAGCCTTTGCTTTTGTAGGCTGAAGTCAGTGTTATCTCTGTTATAAAAGAAATGCTAACAGTAATATTCTTCCATAGCACTTGACAATGAGAAGGGCACTTTTAAGGAAAAAAGTTGGCTTTAGCAATTTCACTTCAATTGGCAGGAAATGATAGGTAAAAAGACTATATATATAAACATCAAACACAAACAGATACGGCAGATATCGATAGAGAGACAGAAACCCTCATTAGCCGGCAAAAGAGACTTGGCCTATATGGGCTATAGAGACCATAGCACTGAAAGATATAATGCCAAATGGACATGCATGCAAGGACTCCAGCAATGTTGTAGCCGATGATTTCTTCTTCAGGGGGCTTCACAAAGCAGGCAACACGTAAAAT
The DNA here is from genome assembly GCA_021533255.1 of Ceriops tagal. NCBI lineage: Eukaryota > Viridiplantae > Streptophyta > Magnoliopsida > Malpighiales > Rhizophoraceae > Ceriops > Ceriops tagal. The sequence goes on from CM038606.1 coordinate 9,466,673, forward strand.
GCAGTGGGGTTTAAAGCAAGCAACCGCAGTGATACGGCACAAATACCAGGACTCAACGCTCATGGCATCTCTCTTGTCCCCCTTGATTTCGCAGCATGGGGAGGAATCAACCCTCCTCACACACTCACCCCCGCGCCACCGAAATCTTGACCGTCCTCGAAGGCACCACTGGAAGTTGGATTCATCACGTCCAACCCCCAGAACCGTCTGATCGCAAAGGTGTTGAAGAAGGGTGATGTATTTGTGTTCCCAGGTGGCCTCGTCCACTATCAGAGAAATGTAGGGAAGAGCAATGCTGTTGCTCTCTCAGCTTTGAGCAGCCAAAATCCGGGTGGGTGTCATCACAGTTGCCACTGCAGTGTTTGGTTCTACACCAGACATTCTGGCGAAGGCTTTCCAGTTGGATGTGAAAACTGTTAAATGCTTGCAATCAAAGTTCTGGACAGCAAGTTACTTAAAATTTCTGAAGTGCTCAATTTGTTTTTTAGAAGGCTCATTTGCAACCCGCCGTATCAACCATCTTATCTCCCTTTTCTTTTTTTTTTTTTTGTTCAAAACGGGAATAGCCCGACAGGTAATGAATGAGCTTAGCGTAAGGATTTCTGGTTTAGCCAAAAAAAAAAAAAAAAAAAAACATATTCTGGCAAAAAACATATTGTAGGAAAACCCGAAATTTATAAGAAATATGAGAACAACTGGTAATTGTGGAACTTATTATCGTACAAATGGGTCTCCTGGTAGGATGTGTTTGGTGTCATAGTTCATGGCATTGGGAGGAGGGAGTTAGGCCAGGAATAACTATGCTCGTATTTCAAAGCTTTAAAAGACATCAATTTCCTTTACACGGCGATGCGGGAAAGAGAAAAAAAAAAACAAAAAAAAAAAAAAGACATAAATGTCTTTAATCATCTATAGACATAAATATGTCTACGCAATGATTTGGAAGTTAATCAAAACCCGAGTCTTTAATTCTAACATGCTTCTTCTTTTTTATTTATTTTTTTTTTTGTCGGGCTATAATTACACTAAAAAATAAATTTTTATTTTTCTTCTTCTTTTTTTTTTCACTTTACATGTTATTTTCTAACTTTCTTTTTTTTTTTTAAAAAAAAAAAAAGAGGATTCCTGTATTTATAAATTTTCAAATCAATTTACATGGCCATTTACTTAAATTTGATCATCTTTTTACCATTTTACACGAGATGGTACATACGCTAAAGAAGAGCTAAGGAATAAATTAATTCCCGACATATATAAGCAGAGTCAAGAAAACTGTTTTAAAAGGCCTCGGAAATGTGCAGGAAAATTTTGAAAATTTCTAAAAAAATATATAGATGCTTCTACTAAATGAATATAAATGTTTCCTGAACATTTTTATATAAAAAAAAAAGTGAAAAAAACAAAGTAATTTGTTTGAAAAAGTAGGGACATGTCATTGCCTTACTCCTCTTCCCTTACAAAACAAGCCATCAAGTAGGAGTGATTCAAAAAAAAAAAATTTATATATATATATATATATATTAGAGTTTTTTTTAGAACAAAGACTATTAAATTAAAATAATGTTTTGCCATAATTACATTTATAAGAAAATTCAAAACAAAAATTGTGAGTCATATGAGTTTTTTATTAAAATTTTAGAGTTTCTATCAAAAGTAGTTTTTAATATTGTTTTGAATTTTTTTCTTCTTTTTTTAATAGAGTTAAATCTAAATTTGTTGTTAAAAAAGTTAATTCATATAATTAACATAATACAGATTGTTCAATATTTTATAGATTGAAAAAATCATTAAAAATTTAAAAAATCATTTAAAAAGTATATTGACAAATTTTTATTTAATTAAATATTTTTAAATTGATCATAAATATATATTTTAAAGTAATTTTACTTATAAATAAGTATGTAACCTCAAGAGTTAAGAAAACACAACTTTTATTTTTAGGGTAATACTATAAATGAGTTTTATAATTGTTTTGATTGATTTTTTTTAACGTAATTTCAAAGAAAATTGTTGTTTAATTTGAATGAAATCGTGAGACATACAATTTTGTTTTTTGTTATTTTTTTCGTCTCTCCTGGTAAAAGAATTTATTTTTGGTGGTAAAAATTTGCCAATGATAAATCAGTCACCAAAACACCATCTTATGGGACTGAATGACTTAATCTAGCCTAGCTGTGATTCTGCAATTCTGAGGAATTTTAACGAGGAATTAGAGTTTTAAAGTACTTTTCTTTCTCCTTGTACTTCCCACCATCAGAAGAGGAGAAAAAAGCCAAAAATAAAAAAAAAATGCAAGAGTTGGGGGGCGGTGGAAGACAGAAAAGTCTCCATTTGTATGCATTGTGTAATTTCAATGAATGAATAAGAAGATTAGACACGTTTCCTTGCCACGCTAAAGCAAAAGTACCAAGATGTCAGCATTGCAGCGAAGCTGCACGTTCCATCTGTTGGCCATAAACAAGCAACTGAACTGCATTTGCCTGCTTCTTGTGAGCAATGAGAATCTGTTTCTTTTCTCTAGTAGGATTTCTTACTTTTACTGGTTAACCAACCAAAAAAAAAAAAAAAACAAGCACCATCCTTGAGAGCTTTTGGGAAACTATCAATTTTTTTCTGTTTTTTTTTTGGGGGGGGGGGAGGGAGACAGAGAAAGTCTCGTTACTTCCTTCACCCTGGAACACTTTACTTTAAACACTTGGCATGCACGGAGTATGATGTTGCGAAATAAGAAAATAAACAGGGAAATGGATTGATGATATGGATTGTGGGCTAAAGTGGGATCCAAGAACTGATTTACTAGACTGGTTAAGCTAATTGGACTAGAGCCAACATGATCCTTATTCTCCAAAATTATCCCATATTATAATTTCACCCCAATTCCTAAATAATTCCCAACCCAGGATTATTGGTGAGCTCTTTGCCCTTCAATAACCTTGGTATGGATTTTCAATTTTCAGTTCTTGACAATTTTTCTGATTTAAAACAATAAGACCAGGAAAAGGCAACATGTCTAGGCATCATATTTTTTGTTTGACCTCAATGTGTGAGGGAAGTTGCAGGGATTGTAGCTGTAGCTTACATTTTAATCTTTCATATATATATATATATATATATTTTTTTTTTTTTCTTCTTCTTTTGATGATAATGTGATGCAAGGGTGCTGATCAAACTGCTCAATTCACCTGTTCGATTAATCAAATCCAATTCAAATCAAAAGCGCAAGGTTATTTGGAAAACCTGCAACGTGCAATTTAGTTGCGTGGATTTGAAATCTCAAACCCACATTTCAAATCGGTTGCAAATAAAATTAGCTAAAATGCAACTAACCTAACAAATATTACATGATAAGAAAGTTCCATCGCATCAAACTTGCTCATTGTGGAGCATGAGGTATACTCACATGCGTGCAATATTATTCCTATTTTTATGAAAAGACTGTTATTTCAACCTATAATTTTAAAATTTCAATAGAAAAAATCATCTTATTATTCTATTAAGGTTCATCCTTCAAAATAAACTAACTTACAATGAAGTAATTAACATTAAGAAAGGAATTGACCAAAAAAATATATAAGAATATTAGAAAAAAAAAGGTGTCAATTTCACAATATCGCTACCATATGTTCCAGTCTTAGTAAAATAACTAATTAACTAATTTTAGAGTAAATTAGGGTTTAGTATAGATTACAAATACAATAGATAATAGATAGGGAAAGCGAAGGAGAGAAGATAGAAAGCCAAAAAAAAAAAATAATAATAAATTAGATACTAACAATGTTCATGACCAAGTCTAATGCCAGCCCATAGCAAGCCCACTTGGATTATTTTAAGGACAAATTTTGGCTTTAGCGATTTCACTTCAAATGGCATGGAATGATATAAGCTAGTTGAAAAGCAACGCATAAACATCATACACAGGGCACATATGGCAGGGATAGAGAGACAAAGACACCCATTGGCTAGCAAAAGGGACTTGGTCTGTGGGCACTGGGTGACATGCTTCCAAAATTATACATGAAGAAAGTAAGAATTATCCACCATTTTTTGACTGAAAAAAAATATGCAATCCATTAGTACTTCTCTTTCCTTTTTATAAGTGAGAGATAAAAAAAAAAAAAAAAAGTTTTTGTCAAGATTTTAAGTGTAAATGAGTGATTAACGCCTATACAGTCCTAAATTAGAAAGGAGATGAAGAAGAAGCACTCTGGATTGATTCCCCAGAAACTTCAACATTTACGGAGATAACAAGGTTTCTTTGAATTTTGGCCCCTTTCCATTTAGCGACAATTAGGGCCATGCTATGCAAATAATCATGCTACGTTTAACTTAACATTAACAAAGCGATCAATCCGCTTTCGACGTGATTGATTAACATTTTTTTTTATAACAGGCTTTCATCCATGTAATAAAATTACGGCCGGTATACATACATACACACGTATGCATGGGACAAGGCACTCCCAAATAGAATTAATGTAACTGTGTCCTGATGCTCCTTTCAGCAATTTGAAAAACCAAACTTCTTGGAAAGTTCTTGCAATGGGACGGCATGCTCATTCAATTAATAATTAATTAATTAATATTGGGTTTAATTAAGCCTCACTTATTTCTTCCAATTTTTAGCCTATATAAACCCAAACAAGAGTAATGCATGTTCACAACCCAAAATTTGAGTGGCAGAGCCTGTTAGTTGTAGCGTAATAGTTACAAGGTTCTTTTTCAAGAGTTGGATTGAGAGCTCCTCCGTACTCTTAAAATGGCAGCTCTCATCGTTTTTGTAATAGGATTCCTGGCTTTCTCATCCTTTGCCCTGGCCTATGATCCAAGCCCACTTCAAGATTTCTGTGTGGCGAACCCCAGTGGTGGAGGTAGGGAGCAGCGTTTATTGAACAAAAAATGAATTACCTTTTTTTTTTTTTTTTTTTTTGTTTTTTTTCTTCGCACAATCCCACATTGTACAAGTCGTCTAGTGCACCGGCAACACTCTTTTATCGGTACTTGTGTTAATTTAGTCCGTCTTCTTTCTACCCGAGTCAATCTACCCGACAACCTCTCTCTCTCTCTCTCTCTCTCTCTCTCTCTGTTTTTGTTTTTTTCCTGTTTCTTGTGAGATGGGGTCTGACAATGCATTTTCATAACAGTGTTGGTGAATGGACATGCTTGCAAGGACCCCAGCAATGTTTTAGCTGATGATTTCTTCTTCAGTGGGCTTCACATGGCAGGAAACACATCAAATGCAGTGGGGTTTATGGCAACCCTAGTGAGTGCAGCACAAATACCGGGACTCAACACACTTGGCATCTCTCTTGTCCGCCTTGATTACGCAGCACGGGGAGGAATCAACCCTCCTCACACTCACCCCCGCGCCACCGAAATCTTGACCGTCCTCGAAGGCACCATTGAAGTTGGATTCATCACGTCCAACCCCCAGAACCGTCTGATCACAAAGGTTTTGAAGAAGGGTGATGTGTTTGTGTTCCCAATTGGCCTCGTCCACTACCAGAGAAATGTAGGAAATACTAATGCCGTTGCCCTCGCAGCTTTGAGCAGCCAAAATCCTGGTGCCATCACGGTTGCCAATTCAGTGTTTGGTTCTACGCCAGACATTCCAAAAGACCTTCTGGCGAAGGCTTTCCAGTTGGATGTGAAAACTGTTAGCTACTTGCAATCAAAGTTCTAACTAGGCAACAAATTGCAATTACATGTGAGTGCGCCCACGCGCATGCATAGAGAAAGCTTGCGTGTCTCATTTTTTTTCATGTGATTCATTATTACTGTTATTATTATTGTCACGTATGCATGTATGCTTTGTCTGAAAAAAGTCGATCTGCTTTGATTTTGAGAGATGTCTACAACATTATTGTTCCATTTGTATTATTAGCCTTTTGCTTGATTCTATTAAGATTTGAGTGTTTTAATGCCTTTTGAATGGTCTTCTCCACCACATTCCTGGCATTTCTATCTGTTCAAGTTGTTTTCAGAAGGTTCTTTGCAAGCAGCTATGTCATCTCCCTTCTTTATCCCCTCTCATCCTTCCAATTGTGATTTGGAAGAACAACAAAAATTAGCATCAGTAAATACATGGGTAAGTATGAGACCCATAAGAAATAGAGAAGCTACTTTGTTATTATTATTTTTTTACCTTATCGCTTAATGGACTACTGTGGGAAAGAAGAAAAATATAATAATAATGACCCAACTTTAACCAGCAATTAAGACTCATGAATAATAATAATAATAATAATAATAATAATAATAATAATAATAATAATAAAGTTGAATTAACCACGAATCTCTACGCAAAGATTTGGAGAGAGTTCATCCAAACTCGAGTCTCCAGGCTGCCATGGTTAAATGATCAAATTCTCTCCTTATATTCATTAATTTTGTCCGTAAATTATAATACGAATTTTATAGGGGTCATAAAATTAAATTAAAGAAAGAATTTTCTCATTTTCAGAATACATATTTTTTGATTTTTAACGCCATTTCCCTATTCTCTAAAAAACGCAGGATTCTCTACGACGACAACAGTCAGATGCACAAAAATTGTGAAACAAACATGCTTTCACAAAATGGCTCAGCCTTGATAACACTCACAATGCTTTCCCCCAAGAATCCCCCTTGATTACACATCTAAATTTAAAAGTTGGCTTTGATCCTCTCCTTCGGTCCAAGATTAAAGAAAATTCCCTAAGGCCAACAGCGACTGCCTGAGGTGAATTTATGACCACGTCCAATGAGGTAAACTGCAGCAGCCTATTGGGGCGAGTGGTACGACAACAATAGGTGAACGTTTTTGTGAAGACGGTAGGCCAGGAATGTCACCCAGAACGAGACTAAATATGAAAAATTGGTGACTGCTATTTCAGGTTGCGAGCTTGCCTCGCTTCAATGTCCTCGAGTCTTAAAGTTACAGCCCTCTTGTGGGCTTCCAGTCCTTCAACCTCGGCCATGGTTGCCACATATGGACCAAGCTTGCTTAGACCTTCCTCTGTCAAGGACTGTACGGTCATGAACTTCACGAAAGAATCCAAGGAAACTCCACCGTACATCCGTGCATATCCATACGTTGGCAGGACATGGTTTGTCCCACTTGCATAGTCTCCCACACTCTCCGGAGTCCACTGGCCTAAGAACACAGAACCTGCAGAAAGCAATTGAGCAGTTTGTCTACCAACTCCTTGTTCCGTAGCAACTGAAACTGGGTTGAATCTATTTCTCCTAACTTGTTTTCAATTGTGAACTTAAACCACGAGCATGGGGTAAAAATTGTAGTTGTAGCAACAGTTCCGAATAACCTAAATGCCTCGCTAACATTTTAAATCCATTGCGATAAATACAACAGCATCAAAGGTGATAAAGAGCAATCGATAAAACAGTGTGATAAAGGGCTCAAGGAATACAATAAAGCAAAATGCAAAAGACATACCGGCATTCTCAATAAAACCTTCCCACTTCTCTGCATCCTTTACATTAACAATTAGATGTTCGGGTGCATATAAGTTTGAAAAGGAGATCGCCTGAAAGACCCACCAAACATGTATGTTTTAAGAAACAATGCAAAAAGTAAGCAGATGGAATGGACAGAATATATGACCCTGAAAAAACATCTGAAAAATAGGCTTGAAGCAACAAACGACCGGGCAGGAAAAGAGGAAACTACCTCAACCATATCACGTGCAAAGACGGTGAAACTGTGGCTTAGTGCCTTCAAAGCATATTCTTTCCTTGGTAGACTTGCACACTGCTTAGTGATCTCATCTTCTATAGCCTTCAGATCTACACCATCGCCAGCAATTACGAGGACAACCTGACTATCAGGTCCATGCTCGGCCTGAAATCAAATATTTTTGTCAAAACATAGACACACTATTGAACCATGTAGTTTTAGAAACCAAAAAAAATGGCCTATATAAATAACTTCAAACCCATAAATAACTTTGCACAAACTTCATAAGGTGAAATTAATATGACCTATATAAGCATAGTTGTCATACTATACACAACAGAATAAAATAATAGAAGGAAAAAAAACCTATTCCCATCTAAATATAAATTCATTTGTTTGGTCTCACTGCTGCAGATATGTTCATTGACGGTGGCTTTTCAAATAAAAACAACATTTATCAAATGGAGAGTTCTTCAAGCAGAAAAAACGGATGCACAAGAAAGTTTCACATCAGAAATCCATAAGGTATTAAACTGAACATGTGACAATAAAGAAGTTCAGTTGGAAATTAGAACTTCAACAACCTAGAGAACAAACATTGTTGTGGAATTTAAAAATTTTATCAAAACAATATAGCACCTGGGACAACAAATCTGCAGCTATATGAACAGGACTGGCATGCTTGTCAGCAATTACTAAAACTTCTGAAGGCCCTGCGGGCATATCAATTGAAACCATTGCTTCACTGTTCTGTTATTGAAACCAACAAAAAGATGAATGAGGAAAATGAAGAAGAGAGCATTGAAAAAAATACACCCAGGGAGGAGGGGAAGGGACAGAAAGGAAGAGAAACAGGCTATATAAACCAGCACAGCTAAGACATTCATACCCAACAGTTTTAATGTGACTTCTGCAAGACTAATGAGCCACTAAAGGTGTGAAAAGCATTCATACCTGAAGAATCATTTTTGCAGCAGTAACATATTGATTTCCTGGTCCAAAGATCTTTTCAACCTGCCAATAATATCATTATAAAAGTGTATACAATGATTTAAAAACTAGATTTCCAGTCCAAACATCTATTCAACCTGCAAATCATAATGATAGTGCTTGTAATAAAGAATTGTGAATTGGATTTCTTAAGTACCTTAAGAATTCAGAACTTTAGTTATGGAAAAAAAATCAGCTGAAGCATGTTTCTTTCCAATAACTAAAATCGTTTTATTGTCACCTTTGGATATGCATAATTGAAAATAAGGAATTTGTACCTTTGGGCAAGATTCTGTCCCCCAAGCCATGGCAGATATGGCCTGCAAGTAAAGTCTATAAGAACCCTGGAGCACCAATTCTACACAGATACATAAAAACTCTTGAATTCACAACAAGATATGGTCACAAATTCTGCAGTTTCAGACCTGAGCTCCTCCAGCTTTAAGGATGTGAGTGACACCAGCTCTCTTGGCACAGTAAAGTACCTCCTGTAACAAACAAAAACAACAATAAAGGAAAGTTCATTTTATGCAATCGCCAAAAAGAAAAGGAATTTTATACCATTCCAAGAATGACTTTATTCACAGTGCAGTTTTTTTTTTTTTTCTTACAACAGCAGATGCTACAGACATTACAATGCACATGCTGTCATTTTCCTTTACTCGGTCTGTCTCAGCGATAGAATCTACAACCTTTGTTGTCTCTATTGTTAATCAAAATTTTATGTGTAACTTTTCTACTTACGTGTTTAACTATTTTTGGTTGCTTTCTGTTATTTTATTTCCATGTCTCAGTTCTTTAAGAACTAGTATTTTTACATGAAGACCAAATTTTTGCTTTGTCGATTTATCCTTCATTTCTCTTCTTTAAGTTCTTCCAAATATTTCATTTATGGGATCATGTTTTGCAACCTGTTGGAGTATTTAACAAGGAGAAAAGACAGTACTAAAGGGCATTGCACCTCAAATGTGAGTCTTTCATATAATCATAATTAGAATCAATGTGCAGCATTGGGACTGTAACAAAGAACATTTTAATTTCCTATATTTTGAGTGTAACGAGTTACCTTGCATATGCTGCCATCCGGACCTGGGGGAGTTGCAAGAATAACTGTTTTACATCCAGCAATCTGTGCGGGCTGGATCAGAAAAAAAAAACTAATAAAATATATATATATTAACTTAATGCACCTACCTTAACATTGGGAACATTAAGAAATATTGTAGGACCTTCATGAAGCCAAAGCAACTAACAATTCACAGTCCAATCAACTTACAATTGAAAGCATCAAAGATGTTGAAGGTAAAACAGCGGTTCCCCCAGGTACATAAAGACCAACAGAACTAATGCCCCTTGCCACCCGTTTGCATTTGACACCCTAAAATGATTTAAAAAAAGAGAAAAGAAAAGAAAAGAAAAAAAATGATCTGTCTAAGCTTCATTTGTATTATTACTAAGCTGAAAGAAATAATTTAGCATTGCAATTAACTTACTTTCATGTTCTCAACAACCTTTTCAGCTGATTTTTGAGTAAGATGAAATGCATATATGTTGTCATATGCAACATCAAATGCTTCCCTAACTGCTGCATCAAGCTTTGATATGGGGGAAAAAATGTAACCAAGAAATTAGAACTTTGGACCAAGGAAGGAAGATTATGTTAATTTATCAAGATAACAGACTATCTCTTCAAGAATATTCTAGTGTTGACTGATATGATCATAATGAGCACCTTTGGCTCTGGAAGTTCAGAGACTTGTTCAACTATCTTGTCCAGTTTGACATTGTCAAACCTTGATGTATAACTACAACATGAATACAGTTAAAAAAAACAAAAAAATCATTGCTCCCCCTCATCAGGTTCAAGAGTTGCATTGATAAAGTAAATGACTGCTCACTACATAAAGTCTTTGAAGGCAATGCATAACAAAAGAATAAAGTGGTAGAATGATATTATCGTTTGTTTCTACTATAGAAAGAGCACCAACTCTTTAACTGCAGCATCACCTCTGCTGCGAACATCATCTACAATAGGATTCACCTGAAGAACAAAAATAATTCACAAATCAGGCTCCCATGTCGGAAGAATTCAACAAAGCAAAATTAAAGAAAAAGTTGTCACTACAGAAGGGCCATTCATTCGTATCAAAGCAAATTGAGGCTCACCATGCTAAAAATCGAACCAAAATCTATATGAGGACGGGACTTTAAGCTCTCAGCCTCTGCCCGAGTAAGTTCCGCCAAACGATAAGACTTCATTGCACACCTTACTCTGTTGTGAGAGAATCCTGATACGGCCAGAAAACCACAGAAAATCAACAGCAACTCAATGACTAAGTAGAATCACTATATTCACATACAATGCCATACTATTCTGCAACGGAAATCAACATTCATATCAAGCCTCTATCTCTCATCAAGAAACGCATTTTCTCCAAAGGCTAGCTATGAAACAAACTCATATATATATATATATATATATATATATATAACATACCTGAACGTATACGGGAAGCCGGTCGATTTGGAATAGAAAAAGAAGGAAATCGCGGGCAGCCGCAGGGTTTAACAAAAGAAATGCTCCGGTTCAAGCTTAGAAGCTGCGAGTCCATCACCACCAACACCACCGCCTTCTTCAATCAGATTAATCAGAATCCACATTCATACAACGCGCACACGCACAGACTAGCATCTTTGATAATGAGTATAAAAACAAAGTTTTGGTTAAACTAAGAGGATGGGGGAAGAGCTGATTTTAGGTTTGCGTGGCAGCGTGGAGAGACGGTGGTGATGTAGAGTATCGGCCGGAGAGCGTAATCCGCTCCTCTTCTTCGGGCGATGGCGGCGGCGGCCGATGATTCTCTGTCGCTAACTCTCTACTCTTTCCCCCCCCTCTCTCTCTCTCTTCTTTTTTAGCTTGTGGTCCTTTTCATCGATTATATAAAATTAAAAAAATTGACAAATAAAAGGTCAGATAGATACGTCTATTTATATTTTTCTTTATTATTTTATTTATAATTTTTTTTTAAAAATAAATTTAGTGCACATAAAGCAAACTTCTTGTGTAAAATTTTTATTTTTTAACATATTTTAATTGCATTACATAGCCACAAAGACATTGAAAGTCTCTTTGCTCTTTTTTTTTTTTTTTAATCTTCCATCTAATTTAACTAAACAAAACATCCTTCCTCCCCTCTCATCCCACAAAAGATTCTATCGTAGATACATGCAACGGGTGCACGCTACCAATTTTCACGTTGTAAAAAAGAGAGAAATTTTAAATTATATAAACGTAAATACTATCTTAACATATTATTTTGAAGAGAAAGTAACGCGTTCATAAAGAATCTTTATAAATAATAATTTTAAGTAAAATCTAAAATTGAGTTTATTGTAAGGATAAAATTAATCTTTCATAATACTGTGTGAAAATTACATGTTCAAATCAGATTGCCCTTCAGATAATTAACACTTCCAAAAACCTGTTATGAAGCTCTCTAATATACAAGCTTCATGGAATATTAACTTCATTTGCACGTTAACTGAACCAAGCCAAAAATAAAAAATAAATGCCAAGGAATCGACACATATACATAGGTTTGATTCAGCAGCAGCTCCTCAAGCAGCTGGGAAAGGGTAAGAATACAAATAAAAAATCAGAAAACACCCTGTAGCTGCACATCCCATGTATTTTCACTTCAACATCATGAGCTATATGTATATCTCCGTACAGTATCTAAGTCAAGTAATACAAAATGTACATGCCTTTGGTTCAACAGTAACATCTCGAGTAGCTGCAAAGCAAGAAAAATAACAAGTGAAAATCAGAAGAAAAAAAAAAAAACCTGTATGATTTTTTCACTTTCAAGCTCACGGACTATCTGGGGAAGGAGTTATGTCCCTGAAGACCTGCAGCCTGTTCTTCTTTCTCTTTGAATCTACATCGTCACTGGTTTCAAAACTCAAAGAACGCCTCGCTGTAGGATTACTTGATGATGAAACAGTGTTCCTAGAAGTGCCATATTCGTCCTTGAAACCCAATGCTCCCATCTTTTGGCTTAAGGTTTCTATCTGAGTCATTGGACGGGTGTTTTCATGAATTATGTTGGAATTTAGGTTCTCAACTCCACAAAACTGATCATCAAGGACACTCTCCCTGCTTAGTAACTCCTCCTCCTCCTCCTCCTCCTCCTCCTCCTCCTCCTCTTCTTCTTCGACTATATCGGCCCAACTCTTTCTAGAGGGCTTACTCTGATTTCTTTTGTCCCCAACAGTACCTGCTAATTGCACATTTCCGGCAACAGTGGCACCAAAACTCCTATCCCTTGGACCCTCAGTAGAAGCTTCCAATACTCCTGCACTGTCAGCAGAAATGGTTTGTTCTTGTGTAAACATGGCAGTTTTCCTCTGGGCACCGTGTTCCCAAGCATTACTGTGGTAGCTCGTAGGGCCTATCATCTCTGCATTGTTCTCATGAATGCTATCATATCCCCAAAAGGTCCTTGTCCTGTGATTTTCCAGTCCAGCAACCAATCTCCCCGATCCTCTTGTCCAATCTCCATCAGCAGGTGAAGTTTCTGACTTTTTGTCAGTTGGATCCAGTAGTTCTCCTTTGAGATCCCTTATTGCGTGGGCTAGCACATTCTCTCCCCACCTCACACTTCTCTCAGCAGCACCCAATCCTAAATTATTCATATCTTCCCATCTTCTAGGTTGAGTGTATAGGACAGGTGCAGGAGAAGCAAGACCTTTATTGTTTGCAGAACCTAATGTTTTCCCAGTTGAGCTCATCAAAATTTCTGTCTTTATGCTACTGGCATAATGAGGCATTTCGCATGGGCTCTGAGAACAGGACCCTTTCCCCCAGTTTTTATCAACTGTTGAATGCGGAGAGGACTGTGAACATCTCAATCCTGGAGGAATATATTTTGAACTCTTGTTATTAGATTCGAAGAAGTTGCTTTCTTTCTCTTCACACTGTCCACTGAGAGAATTCCAGGAGCTTCTGAACTTAAAATCATAATGCTGACCGTCATTCTTGAAGCTAGTATCTTCTTTCCACTGAATGCCAATCGGCCAAGGTAAGAATTGTTGGGTATCTTCATTCTGGTCAGTTGACTTCAAGGCCATTATTGACTCAAATTTAGAAAGAGTCTGAGAAGCACGTTTGTACGATTTATCACAACAATCATCCATTTGTCCTCTTTCACATGAAGCTCTTACAGCTTGAAGTAAAGATTTTGCCTCCGTTATTCTGTTCATATGCATCAGGCAGATGGCCAAGTTACACTGCCTGTTGTTATCTGGTTCTAAAGCCAGAGATTTCCTGCAGATAGAAGTATTGGTTATGAAAAGATTGTCCTTTAGCTTCAGATAAACATTATCGATCATAGCATATTATATATGTTAAAGGAAAAATACTTACCTGTAATGCTGCTCTGCTAAACCGTAATTATGACATTGCAAGTAAGCCCAGGCCAAGTTGCCGAGTATCCTGCATCACCCAGAGTAGAGTCAAATAACGTCTAGAGACAAGCTAAATGAGAAAGAATATGGAAAATCACCTTGCTCGTTCCTGTTCAACCGTCATTTGTGTCTTCTTTCCATTAGATCTAGCAATCTTGGTCCTTTTTCCACCAAAAGCTATACCTTCTTCTATGTTCTTCAGCTTATGCTGAAGCATTTGGATCTCTTCGTCAATCCTTCCTGATCTCTGAGAGAATAGAGAAATATGAAGGTCCAGAGTTAAAGCCTCCAGAAAAAACGCAAATCATCACAAAGGGTCAAGTAAGGTCTCAAGACATCCTGACATAAGCACACACTTATTGGCAAATCGTGCTTGTCAGATTTTAAAGCCTAGAAAAAAACCTGTCATATCTTCAAACAAATTTCTCAATTTCCAGAACCAACTAATCAAAGTGTAGACACACCAAAGCCATTTCAGACCTTTTCTCTGCTTCCTCAATTGTGAAGCTTTAGAAGCAATGACGCCATTGCAATGGTCTCATTTGACTCAAAAGAGTGTTGGCCTATATCATGGAGCTCTTACCAGTATATTGAGATCAAGAGGTGCTGAATAACATATCTTTTATTGGACAAAACTCGTAAATGCCTTTGTTGCAAATTTTATGAACATTCTTAATAATTTCTTTTATGCAACCTCAAAACACATCAAGATGCCAGCAGAATCAGTTATGGCCAAAATATCAGAGGAAAACACCTTGGCCTGTTTTTCTCACATGCAAAACTTCATTCCATGCTCCATCAAATTGGAAATAAACCTAATAGTCCATAGATTTATATCAATAAACTGAGGTATTATAACCTTCAAATTCTGCATTTCTCCATTCAAATGCCCCATAAAACCACAAGAAGTATTAGAATTCTGACAAAAACTATACAAAAAGATTTTTAACATCTATACCACAACATCATCTTCGTCAGATAACACGTAAAAAAATTGTGGGCTGTAAATAATAGTTCATGAACTAGAAGCACAGAACAAGTAGTGATTTAGTTTACCTTGTATAGTTCAATTAGCACATTGTCGATAGATTCCTGAGAATCAGGCGGGCAGAGTTTCCGAAAAGATTTGATTGCCTCGATTGCCTCGTCAGCTCGATTCAACTGTTTCATAACCACTGCCATGTCTTTCAGGGCACTATCCACTCTGTCTCCAACATTTATGGCAGCCCAGAACAGCGAAATGGCTCTGCTTGGATCCTTCTCTATCAACTGTCAGTAAGGACTAGGATCAGAATAACATGAAAAGAGTCGGTGAGCAAAAGTGCCCAAAAAGTTTCCCGAAGATCCAATTCTGAAACACTTACAAGAAATAACCCCCCCCCTTTTTGGGAAAACGAGATCAAGTTGCAAAACTAATAACAGAATATTTAACATAAACATAAAAAAAAAAAAACAGACCTTTGAACATAAACTGACCACTAGATGCAACAAACCCTATGAAACAAAATTATCCAAAAAATATCCAAGGGGAAAAATCAATTATATTGCAAGGGGCTAAAACAGCGACAAAAACAACAACAATAAAGCTTTAATCCCAAATTTAATTGAGGTTTGCAAGGCATTATATTCGAATTAAACAATTGAAGGAAAAAATAAATATGTAATTGTCTTAGATTGAAAATGCTATTTCACTTGATGTTAAGAACTCGTTGAATCAAGCCCAAGACTTCAACTTCTAATCTGACACCTAAAAAGACCATTAAGTCGAAACTTGAAACGCATCTATAAGGGATAAAATCAGATATGAAAAAGAAAGAACGGATCTTTGTAAATTAAAAATTTCTCAAAAAACCCACATTACGACGGATAAAATCAGAATTCAATGTTCATCACAGTCTCAAAGAACGGCCAAGAAGAATGCAAGAAATTGAAGCCTCTGATCGCACGCTCTTCAGGAAGCGAAAACTGAACATAAAAAAGCATGCAAAGAAACCACTCAAAATTAAACAAGACGAGCCACAAACTCCAAACCTGAACGCGTTTAGCCCTGACGTACGGCGAATCACCGGCTGGAACCTTGTGAATCACATGGAAAAGATCACGTTTGCATCCTGGATTTACCCTTTTTCTCTCCGACATCGACATCTGATTCCCAGGAGAATGCTTCAACCCCCATGTCGCCGGCGGCGTGCGGAAGGCCCTCGGCCGGACATTTACCTCTGCGTTGGTCCACATTCTTAACAATCTTGGAACCCCTTTTCTTCAATTATCAAGAGAATCCTTTTTCTAACAGAAAGAATTTAACTTTCTGATGAGGGTAGCAATCAGAAGTCTGCTTGGCTGTGGGAAAGTGACAGAGGAAGAGGGAGACAGAGGGATAACAGTCTTCAAATACTTTGATTGAATTTTCAAGAAAGTGGCTCCAAAAGTAGAAAGAAGTCTACTTTTTGATGAAGGTAGCGACTAGGATCATGTTTGTTTACTGAGAATCTTCTGCGGGAAAGCGAGAAAAAATTGAGAGAGGGACGTGATGATTGGGGGAGCGAAATCAAAAGGAAAGTGAAAGAGCAAAAGCGAAACTAGCCGTTATTTATAAGTAACTATCCGTTAAAATTTGAGTTACATTGTATTAGGCTTTTTTTTTCACTTTTTTTCTACTTTTTTTTTCTTTTTTTCTGATATTAGTGGAAAAATTAGGCCTTTCTCCATTTTTTAATTTGAGAAAATTAATTGAAAACCTTGTGTTTTTCTTATTTTGTTTTAATAACTATCAAGCTTTTATACAAAAAGAAAATATAAAAGGAATTTTTTGTTCAAAAAAATTAAAAAATAAATTAGAGAGAGTAAAAAAAAAAACAAATATTAAAGAAAAAATAAAAAGAGAAGTTTTATGAACCAATTCTATCACTATAACATTAGTTTCTTCTTTGTTTAATTTTTTTTCAATCAAGAATATTTCCAATTAGTAATATAAGAAGCTTTTTTTTTTTCAAGGTGTTATCTTGTGTTTAAAAATATTAAAATAAGTAATTAGTGAAAAATTTAAAATTTGGGTTATTTGGTTAAAAAAAGTATGTCAATGGAACTTTTAGATTAAAAAAAAAACTATTTTTTAGGGTAATTTTTGGGAAAGGCACTGCAAAAGTTTAGGCAGACTAATAACATTTTTATTCAAAAAGGTTTTTGGTATGCATTGGGTATTTCTGAATAATTGGCATGTATAATAATAATTCACAATAGTATAATCATTGGAATTTCTAATAAAGTAATAATATTTTCAAAAATGCTTTTTTCACTTTAGAATTATCCATAAAATTTGGAAATAAAAAAGTCTCGAATTAAAAAATCAAAATAAATACGAAATACAAATTTAATCATTTAATTTAGGATTTAAGTTTTGGTAAACTCATTTCGAATCTCTGGATAGAGAGATTCATGGCTAATTCAACTTTTTTACAACTTTTCTTGTTTATATCTTTTCTCTGTTCGCCTTGCCAGGCAATTTGAAGTCCTTTAAAGCTTTGAACTATGGCCTAACTCCCTACTCACGATGCCATGAACGAGCATTGGACTATGATACCAAGCAAGTCCTAATCAGGAGATATATTACAGGTAGCTTTCATATTTTTTTTTTTTATAAATTTCAAAGTTTCCCATGTTTTTAGAAGATGTTATTTTTGCTAAACCTGAAATTCTTACCCTAAACTCATTACCTATCGGACTATTATTGTTTGAACAAAAATAACAAAAGAGAGGATTAAAAAGGGAAATAAGATGGTTGATACGGTTGCCAAGAGCCTTCTAAAAACAAATTGAGCACTTGGAAATTTTGAGGAACAAGGTGGAGGAGACCATTCAAAAGGTATTAAAACAATTAAATCTCAATAAAATCACTGAAAAGACTAACAATAATAATAAAAAAAAAAGAAACACCAATGTTGCAGGCATTTCTCAAAATGAAAATAAATCAACCCTTTTAGGACAAAGCACACATAACAAAAACAAGAATGAACCACAAAAAAAAAAAAAAAGAAGAAGAAGAAGACACCCAAACAACAGGGTGCATGCACGTGCGCACACACACACATTTGATATTACAAAAGTAGATAGCCCACGATTTTTTCTTGTACTAGAAGCTCCATTTTGCTGTCTAGAACTTTGATTGCAAGTATTTAACAGTTTTAACATCCAACTGGAAAGCCTTCGCCAGAATGTCTCTGGGAATGTCTGGTGTAGAACCAAACACTGCAGTGGCAACTGTGATGACACCCGGATTTTGGCTGCTCAAAGCTGAGAGCGCAACAGCATTACTCTTCCCTACATTTCTCTGATAGTGGACGAGGCCAATTGGGAACACAAATACATCACCCTTCTTCAACACCTTTGCGATCAGACGGTTCTGGGGGTTGGACGTGATGAATCCAACTTCAATGGTGCCTTCGAGGACGGTCAAGATTTCGGTGGCGCGGGGGTGAGTGTGAGGAGGGTTGATTCCTCCCCATGCTGCGAAATCAAGGCGGACAAGAGAGATGCCAAGAGTGTTGAGTCCTGGTATTTGTGCCGCATTCACTGCGGTTGCTTTAAACCCCAATGCATTTGATGTGTTGCCTGCCTTGTGAAGCCCACTGAAGAAGAAATCATAGGATACAACATTGCTGGGGTCCTTGCAGGCATGTCCATTCACCAACACTGTCAGGAAAATATATTTTCAGACCCCATCTCACAAAAAACAGGAAAAACAAAAACAGAGAGAGAGGGAGCGAACAAGAATGTTTGGTAGATTGATTCATGTAGACAGACATAAGACGGAGTAAATGATCAAAAGTACTGATAAAAATGGTATCTAGTGCACACCATAAGGTATCCAAAGAGATAAAAAAGAGAGAGAGAGAGAGAGAGAGGGGGGGAATTTATTTTTTGTTGAATAAACGTTGCTCCTACCTCCACCACTGGGGTTCGCCACACAGAAGTCTTGGAGTGGGCTCGGATCATAGGCCAGACCAAAGGATGAGAAAGCCAGGAATCCTATTACAAAAACAATGAGAGTAGCCATTTTAGAGTACATAGAAGCTCTAATCCAACTCTTGAAAAACAAGCCTAACTATTATGCCAAAACAAAAAGGCTCAGCCGCTCAAATTTTGGGTTGTGAATACGCATTACTCCTGATGGGTTTATATAGGCTGGAAAATGGAAGAGATGGGTGAAGCATGATTAAACCAATGTTCACTAATCATTAACTGAATGAACATGCCGTCCCATTGCAAGAATCTTTCCAAGAAATTTGTTTATTCAAATTGTTTAAAGAAGAAGCATCAGGACATGTTTTGTAGTGACGCATTACTTCTAATGGGAGTTAACTTGTTCTATGCATTTGTGTACATGTAAGCCGGCTCTAATTTGAATATATATATATATATATATATATATAGATCAGGCTGAAGTCTCATCTGTTAAAAAAAAAAAACAGAGAGAGAGAGAGAAGAGAAGTACAAATGGATTGAACATCTTTCTTTCCATTATGATAGCGATGAAGAATCTACATTTCATTTGGCAGTATATCTTTTAGCGCTATGATCTCTATAGACATGTAAGGCCAAGTCTCTTTTGCTGGCTAAAGAGTGTCTCTGTCTCTCAATCGATTTCTGCCATATGTGTATGTGTTTGTGTTTGATGTTTATATATTGTCTTTTTACCTATCAGTTCATGCCATGTAAAGTGAAATTGCTACAACCAAAATTTTTTCCTTAAAATAACTCGAGTATGCATGTTATGGGCTGGCATTAGACTTGGTCATGAACACGGTTAACGTCTAGTTTCAAATCTCTCCTTTGTTTTCCGATCTATGGTCTCTTGTATTTATAATCTGTAATAGACCCTAATTTAATCTAATATCAGTTAATTAGTTATTTTACTAAGACTAGAATACCACAAATGGCACCTTTTTTCCTAGTATTCTTACATACTCTTTAGTTAATGTCTTTCCTAATGCTAATTACTTCAGTGTAGGACTCTCTACTCTTTTATATACGTGATTTTCGGTTAATCTACACCTTATCCCACCTTTCCAAAAAAAAAAAAAAAACAATTACTTCAGCGTAAGTCAGCTTTGACATAAAAAATTTAAAAAAAAAAAAAAAACTATTCACTTTTATTTTCTTCTAACCTCACAATCTTCTTCCTCTTATTAAGCTGCATTACCATATAATGAGAAGTCTATGCTGTTAAAGTTATATCATTGAGACTTATAAATTATAGAATGAAGTAATAACCTCTTTGAGAAAATAAAGATAATATTACAGACATGTGAACATTCCTTATACCTCATAATGAGAAGTTTTAGACATTGGAACTTTCTTATCATGCGATATTTGTTTGTTAGGTTAATTGTATTTTGGCTAATTTGATTTGCAATTGATTTGAGATTTCAAATTCGCGCAACTAAATTGCATGTTGCAGGTTTTCCAAATAACCATGCGCTTGTGATTTGAATTGGATTAATCAATCGAATAGGTGAATTGGGCAGTTTAATGAACACCCCCCCTACATCACATTATCATCAAAAAGAAAAAGAAAGGATTGAAATGTAAGCTACAATCCCTCACACATTGAGGTCAAAGAAAAACGTCAAACAAATAAAGAAAAAAATATGACGCTTAAACATGTTGCCTTTTCCTGCTCTTATTGTTTTAAATCAGAAAAAATATCAAAACTAAGAATTGAAAAGCCGCACCATGATTATTGAGGACTAATGAGCTCACCAATATTCCCTAGTTTGGAAATTATTTAGGAATTGAGGTGAACTCGGCATAATTTTGGAGATTAGGGGCTTTGTCGGCTTTAGTCTACTTAGTCTAGCAAATCTAGAATTTGGCCCCCACTTAATCAGTTCTTGGATCCAATTTAAGCCCACAACCTACATCATCGATCCATTTTCCTATTTATTTTCTTACTTTGCAACATCGTACTCAGTACATTGTCAGACTAGAGTTGGCATTTTGGATTGGCGTTCTTGGTTCTTGATTAGGCACCTAGCTTTGAATCTAAGACCGCGCCTTCTCTCTCTTTCGAGGACTGTCATCGAGACTCTCAATCTGTGTTGTTCAAATATTTTTCAGATTCTTCTGTTTTCAAGGATTTGTTTTGTTCTCCAGGCTTCTCTCTCCCCGCTGTAACAAACAACAGTTTAACGGAGGGTCTAAGGCCGTGTTTGATTGCATTCGGAAGATCCATGCCAATTACCCAGATATCTAAAGATGAACATGAGTTCCAACCCTCATATCATGCATCCAATCTACTAAGTACAGAACACAGGCAGATTCACAATCACAATCAATTCATAACATGTCAATTCAGTTTGACCATCAACAACAAAAACACAATCACTCGCTGGAAAGAAGGAACAAGATGCAAACTTCCATTCTGAAAATTTCAAGCTACCTCAGGCATGAATATCTTCCTCTTCTTCCTCCTCCTCCTCATACTCATCATCGGCAGTTGCATCCTGGTACTGCTGGTACTCGGCCACCAAATCATTCATGTTACTCTCAGCTTCCGTAAATTCCATCTCGTCCATACCCTCGCCTGTGTACCAATGCAAGAAGGCCTTGCGCCTGAACATGGCCGTGAATTGTTCACTGACACGCCTGAACATCTCCTGGATGGATGTTGAGTTGCCAATGAAAGTGGATGCCATCCTTAGACCCTTGGGTGGAATGTCACACACACTGGACTTCACATTATTAGGAATCCACTCGACAAAGTATGAAGAGTTCTTGTTCTGGACATTTATCATCTGTTCATCAACCTCTTTAGTGCTCATCTTACCACGGAACATGGCTGAAGCAGTTAGATAGCGACCATGACGTGGGTCAGCAGCACACATCATATTCTTGGCATCCCACATCTGTTGGGTGAGTTCAGGCACGGTCAATGCACGATACTGCTGGGACCCTCTTGAAGTCAATGGTGCAAAACCAACCATGAAGAAGTGGAGACGAGGGAATGGAATAAGGTTAACTGCAAGCTTCCGAAGGTCTGAGTTCAGTTGTCCAGGGAAGCGGAGGCAGCAAGTCACACCACTCATGGTAGCAGAAATGAGATGATTCAAATCGCCAACTGGAACACAAGGCCCAATGTTCAGATTATGAGCCTTCTGTTACATGCACTTTCATTCCGTATCGTTATAGTATAGAACTAGTCAATTTTTATTTGGGAACGAGGATTAAACATGCCATTTCATCTTTATTTATGAGGGCACAGGCTTCAACAGGAAGAGACCCAACTAACAAGAAGGAACAAGACACATAAGCAACTCATACCATTCTAACCACCCATGACAAGGACTAGTGAGCAACATCGTGCATAAGATATGAAGAAAACACATAAACAACATTATCCAATCACTAATTTCGCCACTTTTAAACTTTTGGGAGGCATTAAATGGTTAAATAGAATAAAGAAAGAAAGAATAACAGATATAAGCTCCAAGACAATCAGAATTTCAGATTCAACTCTATCTATCATGCCATTAGGGTATTGTAAGTTTGCTTACAAGTGGGAGTCGCAAGTTTTAGGGTGCGGAAGCAAATATCATACAAAGCCTCGTTGTCCAAAACCATGCATTCGTCTGCATTTTCCACAAGTTGATGGACAGAAAGAGTGGCATTGTATGGTTCCACAACTGTGTCAGATACTTTAGGAGAAGGAAAGACTGAAAATGTCAACATCATACGATCAGGATACTCCTCCCTGATCTTGGAAATAAGAAGAGTTCCCATGCCAGAACCAGTCCCTCCACCCAATGAATGGCAAACTTGAAATCCTGAAAAGAAAAAAAAAAGAAAGAAAAAAAAGAAAAAAATATATATATATATAGATACACCAAGTCATTCTTGAAACTGGATTATGGCAATGTATTTTTACATAAGAGGCAAGAGAAGTAGGCTATAATATTGAAACTTAAAGCTAATTCAGTTAAGAAATCAGTCCAATCACATAAACACAGTTAAATAAATTTATTATCAAGATCTTAAGAGTAATGCCAACATAAATTAAATCCAGAAAACAGATAAAACAGATGGCTAATCCCGCTTCATTAAAGCTCTACATCCTGCACCACAAACAAGCCTCATTTCAAAATAAACTTGAAACCACGATAAATTTCAATCATCCTAGATACACATTCAGCTTCCACCGACAACAAAATTTAAAAACCTTCTAAACGAAAAAGATAAGTGAACAAAAGTGTTTATTTCCTTGGAGCCAAAACCCAAAGTCCATTTTCCATCCAATGCCATTCTTTTTGAAATAGGAAAATGTAGAATTCAAATCAGAGAAAGGAATATGAAAAAACGTAACTACATATATCACAAGGGTAAGACCGAGCATCTCCCAATGCCGAGTCTCGAGCTATATACATATACATACATACAAACATACACACGCACACACACACACATGTATCAAATAACCACATATCAAATCAATCACGTTAGCATTGAAAAAATGTGACCACAATTCACATAAAGCCCAAATCACAAACCCCATCAACTGCAAGATGCAAAAGGAATAACAAAGCCAACCAAGCTATACCAGCGATAAACCAAAACAACCAACCAAAACTGAGAAACGGGGAAGATGAGGAAACAGCCGTTCCTTACCCTGCAAGCAATCGCAGTTCTCGGCCTCTTTTCTGACGACATCGAGAACAGCATCGATCAACTCGGCGCCTTCGGTGTAATGGCCCTTAGCCCAGTTGTTGCCAGCACCGGACTGCCCGAAAACGAAGTTGTCAGGGCGGAAAACCTGGCCGAAAGGCCCAGATCTGACGGAATCCATGGTGCCGGGCTCCAGATCCATGAGGACGGCGCGTGGGACGTAGCGGCCGCCGCTTGCCTCGTTGTAATAGACATTGATGCGCTCGAGCTGAAGATCGGAGTCGCCGCTGTACTTGCCTGTGTGGTCGATGCCGTGCTCGTCGCAGATCACTTCCCAGAACTTGGCTCCGATCTGGTTCCCGCATTGCCCTCCCTGAATGTGCAGGATTTCTCTCATTTTTCTTTCCTGATTTTCTTGGGAAAGTGAGAGAGAGTTTGCTTCCTCCTCGTTTGTTTTTTTCCCTTTGGTGGACGTGGGGAACTAAAAGTTAAGGAAAATGGGTTTTGAGTTTTATAATATTTTTGATTTGTTGTCCACAGGTTGGGCTTTCCTTTTTCTTTCTTTCCTTCTTCTTCTTCTCCTTCGTCGTCCTCTTCTTCTTCCTTTTTCTTTTTCTTTTTATTTTATTTTTTTAAGTAAAATGTGATTTTTCGTAATTCAAATTTTTTTAACATATCTACTTTTATAAAAATATTAAAATTTATGTCAACTAGATAATATAATATTTCAAATTAATTAATTAATATAGTTAAAGATATAAAAAACAACTAATAATTAATTTTATTAGAATTACTAATAAAAACATTAAATTAAGACGTTAATTAAATATTTTTTGGGCGCTGCAATTTGCCGCCGCTGGTGTTGTTTGGTGAGATTGATGTAAAAAGAAAATTTTAAACATCAACAATCCATTATTATTATTATTATTATTATTATTATGTAAATTAAAATTAATAATAAAAGAAATAAATAAAATTCTAATGTTAACTAGACGTTGATCGTTAAAGATCGAACTTTCTTTGATTAAATTGAAAAAGAAAACAAAAACTCATATTTATTATTCAAAAAAAAAAAAAAGAAATTTATATGTAATCAGACCATTTTAATTTCGACCGGCCGTAAAAGGCAAACAACAGCTTGGCCCTGTCGACGAGAAGAAAAAAAAAAAAAAAACCCTAACCGCCGGACTCTTGCAAACGCCGTCGGCGTCGGCGTGTATTCATTGCACGAACAGTTGCGATTCGAAGATGACATTAGAGATCGAAGCTCGAGAGTAAGTTTCAGTAACGCTCCACGCTCCCCGAGGCTTCAAAGTTGGAATGGAATCGTTTGTTCTTAATTTAAATTAGATACTGATTTTTATTTGTTCTTTTTTTTTTTACATTTTATCTTTAATTTTAAATTTTTTATTTGGTGGTTGCAGTGTGATAAAGATAGTGCTGCAGTTCTGCAAAGAGCATTCGCTGCACCAGACGTTCCAGACGCTGCAATCGGAGTGCCAGGTCTCCCTCAACACCGTTGATAGCCTCGAGACCTTCGTCGCCGACATCAATGCTGGCCGCTGGGACGCCATTCTCCCTCAGGTCTCCCAGCTCAAGCTCCCTCGCAATAAACTCGAGGACTTGTACGAGCAGGTCTCTCTCTCTCTATCTCTCTCTAGAGAGCTCTTTGCTTTGCCAGTAAAACTTGGGTTGATGGCTGAAGAATGTGTTTGGTGTAGTTGTTGGACTTGGAGGATTATAAGTTATTGTTTAATGGCTTTTAGCTACGTAGTTACTTTATCAAATTCTGTCCTTTTTATCGGCTGCTAACTTCAGTTAGTAGTCATAGACTGTTTCTGGCACTTGTAGCGCAATGAAAAAAGTTTTTTTTTTTTTTTTCCGGACTGTAATTTTGCAGATTGTGTTAGAAATGATAGAACTCCGAGAATTGGACACTGCCCGTGCCATTTTGAGACAGACTCAGGTGATGGGTGTCATGAAGCAGGAGCAAGCTGAAAGATACTTGCGCCTCGAGCATCTCCTAGTTAGAACCTATTTTGATCCAAATGAGGTCAGAAAAGTTGTTTTCTTTTGATTGACATTGTTTGCCTATCAGTTTCTAGCGTTCAAACTATGTAATGTGTTGTGCACCTACTTTTTTACCATTTTTCTATGACGCACTTAGCTTTGAGGAATGAGGCTTTTTGCTTCTGATTTCATGATGAATCTCTCTTTTTTCTTTTTTTTCTTTTTTCCAGCTGTCATGGGTCCATTATGGTTATCTATATTTCTGATATTATGTATACAGACATGGATATCCATGCGTGAATTTTTAGAGTTTGTGGTTGTTTTGCACCCAGCTCAGTGCTTGAAATTGAATTGGTTTACTGCATTTGAAATGTGGGGTTGTGGTACCTGACAACTCATCTTGCACAATGTCCTACTTTCTGAGACAGATGCTTTGGAAGGGAGAAAAAAAAAAAAGAAAAGTGGTTCACTTGCATGATTATTATGTAGAAATGGTTATATATTTGTTTTGCCATCCATACCAAGAGATACAAGGATGATAGCATTATTTTTACTCTGGAACCCATACAAGTTGCTGCTAGCTAAAAATTAACTTGTCTAAAGAGCACTACTTTGTTCACGTATTCTTTCCTTGATTTCTTTTCTTTTTCATTGATATCCACCTATTGCTCTTCTTCTTGCCCTAATGTTGTCTCACCATTCATTTAATAGAAAATTTCTCATTTTTTTTCTTTTCCAAATCTGTGACCTCTACTGTATTTTCAATATAAAAAAAACTGGTGTATTTGTAGGGACAAAAAAGGAGAAAGCAAGTTTTTTTTTGGGGGGGGGGAGTTGGGTAGGTGAAGGTTGGGCCTGGAATTTTTGACCTCTTGGTCTCATGTCTCAACTTTAACCATTAGGCTAAAGTTCAAGTTCCCTAGAAAGCAAGAAAAATTGGCTAGGCTTCAATGATAATAACTTGCGCAAATTGTCTCACCTTTACATTGTTTGTTTTATTCCTTTAGAAATCATGCTTCCTTTTTCTTGTCCTTTTGTTGCGTTTTTTATAATTCTAGTTATCTGACCGCTTCCTACTACTCATTTTTATGCCCTTATGTTAGTTTCATTAAGGCTAAATTTTATTTCATTTTGGCTTTTTAAGGCATTCTTGTCTCTTCATAGTCAATGTTAGTACCATGCTTTTATGAGACTTAAGAGCCATCTGTGACTGTGACAGGCTTACCAAGATTCAACTAAGGAGAAACGTCGTGCACAGATTGCCCAAGGTTCTTCCTCATTCCCTTCTTAATGGCTATTGTACCTGCCTCTGAAGGTTCTTTTTCCTCATTTGCTTTTAGTTGTCCTCAAATTTGAGAATTGGAACCTTAGATATTTAAGGGTTTTGAGGCTCCATAAGCATAGCCAGCTAGCTTGGGATCAAGGCTCAAATAATTGGGGCCATGTTCCATTCTTTTTTCCTTTCTAGCTTCAAGCCTTGAACTGGATGGTCATGGTTGTAGCATGATATTATTAGTGCTAATGTTGAACAAAAAATCCATGTTGTGGTAAATGGTTGGTTCTTTGGCTATTTGTTTGTTTTTTGTATGCCTCAACACTTTGGGCCTGCCATATTGATTGCACCTTGGAGCAATGAGGTTACTGTTACAATTGTTTTGGATACTTTTTGAATGAGAGTGGCTTGAAGTGGATAAACTAACAAGGTGGAAATAACAAAATTTTGGTTTTGCTTGTGGATTGGAATAGGAAAAATTGTCAAATAATAAACAATTTGTGGAAGATCACTTTCAAGGATGCAAAAGTAGCTGCAATGGATAATTGTTTGGGTTTTTATGTGCCTTTGGCAATGCAAACCTCACTATTTGGTGGAAATATTGCCTTTATTTTGGAGATTTTCTCAACCCTTGAGATCATGTATTTAATTGTTCATTTTCGAATCTTGAAATTTTATAGAGAAATTCTCTCTTTCTGAGTTTGGGTAAATTAGTTACAAGCCTAACCTGTGAGCTGGAAATCCTGGTAGTGATCAACAGTTCCAAGAAGTGGGGGATTTTGACATACACACACGTATATATCTATATATATATATGCTATGAGAGATATTTGAAGAGTACTTTATGGGGATCAAGTGAGTACCTTGTGTTAGAATTGAGGAATTCTATCTGCCATTTATTGCTCTTGTTTGTTATTATATTTTCATCATAGTAATAGAGGACAATCAGTTTCATTCTGCAGTGTGTCTGCAATTGCATATCATGGCTGAGATTATTGATTATTTGGATTTCAGTGTCGTAGAATTCTCTATGGGTATAGGTCTGCCTTCTAAATTATGCCCCTGCTCCAACCTTTTTAGTTAGCTTTTAAACAGTGAAACATCCAATTTGATGGCTCTGGAGGTACTTCTTTGTGGGAGGAAGCTTTGTGCACTGCCTTGAGTATGCAGCAAGCAAGTTACACATAGGGCTAAAAGATATAAGCGGCAATCAATCATCTAACATAAAGATCTAAAATGTTGAGTTGCACTGTAGTTGTTATGGAAACATTTTCTGCTTATTTGTCTATTTTCTCACTTTTTTCCTTTTGATTTGTGAATAAGCTTCTCTTTCTGCATTCAGCACTTGCTTCAGAGGTCAGTGTAGTTCCACCCTCAAGGTTAATGGCTCTAATAGGTCAGGCGCTGAAGTGGCAACAACACCAAGGTAATTGTATTTTTATGACCCATCATTAATTGGAGCTCATCAATGTGCTTGGTTGTTATATATATATTTTTAATGGTTTCACATGCAAGCAAAATTATGCAGTGAAAGCTTCAACTTATCTTGGAAAGAATTCATTTTTGTTTTCATTTCTGTAGCATGTCTAGGCATTTTTACAGCAGAGTTGTTACTTCAACTTTTCGTTGATGCATAAAATATGGCCATGTCAGGGATGCTTCCTCCAGGAACACAATTTGACTTATTTCGAGGAACAGCTGCAATGAAACAAGATGTAGAAGACATGTATCCAACAACTCTTGCACATACAATTAAGGTAGGTATTTCTATGTAAAATTGTATGTTTATTGTAATTTCACTTGCATATCTCTTTGCCAATACAATATTAACAAATTTTCAATTAGTTGAAACTGCTTGACAATTTTCCAAATAATTGCACATGGTTAAGTTGGAATTGCACTTGTTTTTTTGGTTGTAGTTAGGTGTTATAACTTCATGTCCTCCCGTAGTCAATTCTTAAAAAATGAACAGCAATAATTTTCCTACCAAAGTCCCTTGAAGGACTCTCTATGTTACCATGACTGACTTTCTTAATCATATTAGTCTCTGAAATAAAGGGTCGGTAATCAAAGGACAAACCTTGATATAATTGTAAAGTTACTTCATTGTGACCTAGAGTGCACAAGCTTGCATCACAAAAACAGTCTCTTTGTTAAAACAAGGATAAGGTTGTATATATCTGATCATTCCTCAAACCTCATAGGGTTGGAGTTGCAAAAACAACCTCTTTCTGAAAGCAAGGGCAAGGTTTGTGTATATCTGACCTTTCCTCGAACCTCACAGTGTTGGAGCCTCATACAATGGGACATCCTTTTTAGAGAAGTTGATACCAAACTAATTGTGTTTCCAGTTTTTCATTTGCTAGCTTTAATAACTTAGTCAAATAGTAATTACCAATTTTTTGAACTAAATAGAAGTTTTGTTGGAACCACAATTCCATTGCCATATGCTTCTCATCTTTAAGTTATTCTTCCATTTACTTTATATGACTTTCTTATGGTTCCATTTTTTATGGGTGAATTATGGAACTTGAGTCAGGACCACTTTGTCCTGAAATTTGACTTTATCCATTTGGCTAAAGCTTTAGTTCCAAGTATAAACCCTATATTATGACTTCATAGCATGAGCTTACCATGCCTAGATCTGTTATACTGCAGTTTGGATCAAAAAGTCATGCAGAATGTGCTCGGTTCTCACCAGATGGGCAATTCCTTGTCTCATCCTCTGTTGACGGATTTATTGAGGTATTCCAGCACAAAATTTTTGTGCATGATGAGGAGTCAATGGAGTATTTAATAATATCATTGATCTCATGGTCACTGCTAGGTCTGGGACTATATAAGTGGAAAGCTCAAGAAGGATCTCCAGTATCAGGCAGATGTGAGTCCCTTACATTTTTTGTGGCGAAGATTTCTACTTTTTGCTTGTGTGTGGAAAGAAAAGAATGCCCTTTGAGCTCAGTGCACTCTCTGCCTTATCTGGCCAAATGCTTAATCTTACTGCATGTTCATTGGCTGGTCTAGTTCAATTCCTATTTTTAACTTATACCAAAGTAATGTTCTTGCAGTCCCATTCACAGTAATGTTTGAACAAAATTTTTACGGCAACTTTGATAAATATCCAAAGCCTAGCATTAAGGGAGTCTTCTTTCATTTTAGCCTACAGCTATCACATATTTTAGCCTTGTCAATCTCCTTTTGCAAGTTATTACTTTTATGGGCAATTTTCCTGAACAAGTTTTGTTGAGTAAATATGAGGACACCTCTTTTGGTCAGGGACAGTGGTGTTAGGTGATGCTATGATGGAATCCATTTTTGAAACATCATGCACGTGCTTTTGTCTGAGTGAATGTTTGAAGCATCCTGTTAGCCTAAACAGGTCTGGTTTACACAGGGAAAGTTTACATCTGCCCCAGACTGGGCCAAATTGGAATTTTTTTACTTCTGATTTTCTTTTCTTAATACAAACCTTGGAAGCTGCACCATTACCTATTTGTAAAGCCACATACCCAATGTATTGGGTTGACAAGAGAGGGGGTGAATTTAGTCATGTTACCATCCCATCAAGGCTATGACCAATGTCTCACCTTTTCATATTGCCAATGGTGTTCAAGAATACCCTTTCTACTCTTACATTCTTCATTATAATGATGGAATTACTTTTTGAGTGGGATGCTGTGTTCTGGGATAAGTTGTAAGATTCTTTTATTGTTAAGTAATCTTACTTTAGAGATGCTTGCTGTGCACTTACTAAACTACACATTTTCTCAGGAAACTTTTATGATGCACGACGATCCTGTCTTGTGTGTTGATTTCAGTCGAGATTCTGAGATGCTTGCATCTGGGTCACAAGAGGGGAAGATCAAGGTAAGATTTACTTGTAGCTTCTTGAACTTTAGTCCCAGATCATAGTTTTCCCGCTATCCTTTAGATCCTACAGTTAGTTTTCTACACTTTCTTATTTCTTGTTAATGTCTCTGCATCTTTGTGTACCCATGTGTCTTTTTCAAAGTGAACAGGCATCTTACTGGTTAAAGAATTTTCACATGTAGGAAAAAGACTTTGCTATTATTCTACACAGGAAACATAACAGCAAAATTGGACATATTTGGACGTATTGGACATTTTTCTCCAGTCCAGATTAATTTTATCTCTATTGATGGAATATGTCAAAAATGTTTACTTGGAAGTTTCTTTTTCTGGATATGTAAGTTATATGTATTTTGTTCAGGTTTGGCGTATAAGAACTGGTCAATGTTTGCGCCGTCTTGAACGTGCACATTCTCGGGGGGTCACAAGTCTTGTTTTTTCTCGTGATGGAAGTCAGCTATTAAGTACATCTTTTGATAGCACAGCCAGGTTGAATTGAATTAATTGGCAATGTTTTGTTGCATAAATTATTGAGTAGTGATTTAGCTTCTTGTTTTAATGTTCTTGTTCTTTTCCATGTCCTTACAACAATTATTGTCTTCGCTTTGTGGTTGGTGTAGAATCCATGGTTTAAAATCAGGAAAGCTGTTAAAAGAATTTCGCGGCCATGCTTCTTATGTTAATGATGCAATCTTTACCAGTGATGGGACTCGTGTCATTACTGCATCTAGTGATTGCACTGTCAAGGCATGTTAAAATATTTATATATCTTGAATATTTTATTCTGAACTTTGTTGATGATGTGTTTATCTTGCCTTCACAGTGGTCATGTTTTTCCCTATATAGGTTTGGGACATGAAGACCACAGATTGTATACACACATTTAGGCCACCACCTCCATTGAGGGTAATTTACCTGCTACAGTGTGCATTCTTGTGGTCTTTGCTTTTAAAGTTTATATAGTGCATAATGCTATTTATCTACATTGTTTTGCTTTATGCCTTTGTTTTCCATTTCTTTGTGCTTGGTCTTTGCAATACTAGGGAGGTGATGCTTCTGTCAACTCCATTCATCTTTTCCCCAAAAACACAGATCACATTGTTGTATGCAACAAGACATCATCAATATGCATCATGACACTTCAAGGGCAGGTATTTCTTTTTTCATTAGCCAAATGAGGCTTACGAAGTAGAGTGCTTATATTCCTACAGTGATTGTGCCAGCGCAGAATTCCTGCAAAATTCACCATCCAATTTTATTGAATGTGTAATTAGATGGGCCATGCTTTTTGGTATTTATTGCCGGAACAACAATAATTTAGTTTGTCCATAAGATGGTTCTAGTGGGAATGTGAGCAGATGATGTGAGGAAATGGAAGAAGAGAGACTGAGGAACGAGTACCTTCTTACATGTTAGGCTGCACCTACAGAAGATAAGAGCATAAGACACCTTTGAAACAGTCTGATTGACAGGACTGAAGATTAGTTCCTAGGAGAAAGGAAGGGAAGAATAAGACATAAAATGATGTGAGCATTAGCGTTAATTCCCATACAACATGCAAAACCTTTGGTTCAGAGTTGAAGGGATGGAGGAAAAGATGGATTAGTGCACTATAATAGCTAGATTAATTGGGCTGAGTTTAAAATTGATTTTTGATTTTGAATCAAAATAATACAGGTTGTGAAGAGCTTCTCTTCTGGTAAAAGAGAAGGTGGAGATTTTGTTGCTGCTTGTGTATCACCAAAGGGAGAATGGATATACTGTGTTGGTGAGGACAGGTATGGCTGGTTAAGGCCACTTTTTGATGTGGATAATGAATAATGAATATTACTGTGTCTTTTGGTATTCACCATTTGACTTTGTTTGTGGTTCTCAGTGCACTAGAGTTTCTGTGCTTCTATGCTGCTTTTTTTTTAACTTTTCTTTTATGCTGCTGGATTTCTTTTCTTGTTGCTATTAGTGATAACTAGGACATGTAGTTGCAAACATGACATGGACTGTTGATGCTGCAGTGTGAATTAGTAGCAATTTTGAATTCTTTGTTTGATTTCATAATAAAAAGTACAAGAAAGTGGACTTGCAACATGAAGTCTTTTTAATAATAGTGTGTTCTGCTTTGTAATGTTCTGGTTGGTTTTTTTTAGCTCTTTTCTACTTTAAAATCACAGGTGTTTGCAATTTATTCCCCTCCATGGTTTGATTTGAATATATACACCAAAGAAGCATAGTCAGCTGTCTTTCCACTCCATGCTAACCTAGGTTCCAAGTTGCAAATACCAAATGGTGTTGTAGAAGCATGGGTGTAGTTGTTAAAATTTCAGGGCATAAAGGGAGATCCCTGATTATACACCATGGCTGTAGTCATTAAAGCATAGGTGATATGTATTGGTTGAGTGTCTACACAAAATATCCTATAAAATGACTACAAATTGTTATATTCTTCAACCAAGATAGGCACAACTACATCTGTTTTTGCTACATGGTGTGATGAATTGTGACAGTTGCTTCTGGAAAAATTATGCCTGGACAATTCTACCATATATTTTGATAATTATGAATTGTCGCATTCTCTGGGTCATTTCTTATCCGTGTGTAGTTGCATTTTTTAAGATCCCTTATAGCCAACTCCTCCTGTCATTGTCAGTCAAGAAAACTTTGGTTGCAGGTTCTAGGCAATGACTTTTTCTTCTAATGAGCCTTGGATGTTATTGATTGTGTAGAACTTTCATTCTACTAGACAACAAGACGTGGATTTCTTATAGTGCATACTATTTTCTGTATTTAATTTCTATTTTTGCAATTTGTAAGAATTTTACTGCCTATTGGTGGATTATGATGCTGAATGTTATTGTACCAGAGTGAGCAATTAGTTGCAAAAGCTTAGTTTTACCTTAGTGTTGGCCATCTGAAATCTTTAAGAAATTTGAGAGAGAGAGAGAGAGAGAGAGTGAGTGAGTGAGTGCTTGAGCAATTAATTGTAAGAATTTTACTGCCTATTGGTGGATTTTGATGCTGAATGTTATTGTACCAGAGTGGGCAATTAGTTGCAAAAATGTAGTTTTAAATTAGTGTTGGCCATCTGAAATCTTTAAGAAATTTGTGTGTGTGTGTGTGTGTGTGTGAGAGAGAGAGAGAGAGAGAGAGAGGGAGCTTTTAGTTTGTGGGAAAAAATTTTCTAGATGGGGATTTCGGCTTTCTAGCATAATATGATCAAAGAAGGGCATCCCACCCTGTGGATGTAAATTTGTAGGCTTGCATTAGTTGTCAGTGGGGCACATTTAGCTCGTCACCTCTTTCTTTGTTCACTGTTCAATTTCATTTGATGGCTTTGCAATATTCAATTTTTTTTTTTTTTTGTCTTTTTGGCCCTTGTGGGAAGATTTCACACCTGTTATTGCTTGCATTCGGAAAGTCAGATTTTCAGATTTTGTGCTTACTGCTATTGTTGAGTGTTGAGTTTGTGTACTATCTAGGTGCACTCTGTTCTGACTTCAAGTACACTGACTTGGAGTTGCACATTATTTATGTAACCTTATAAAAGTACGGTGCAACTCTTACAAATACAATGTGTAATTCTTAACTTATATAGCATTACATCTTATCGTTGAATTTATTACAGCTGTGTTGTGTTTGTTGTTACTGAATTGTGTTTTTCACAAGAAGTCGTGGACTTGGAAGTTACAGCAGATTCTCCTTAATTGTTCTGAGTTCTTGCCCACAGGAATTTGTATTGCTTCAGTCATCATTCTGGTAAATTAGAGCATCTGATGAAGGTGAGTTTTCATTGCTGATCAGGTTGCTATTTATATAATTGCTATGTGCATATTATAAAGATAAAACTAGGTTGTCTTCAGTATCCTGGTAGATAATAAATCAAAATGAAAATGAGAGAGACGGGACTTGAATGGGATATAGCAAGCTTTGTTCAACCTTGGGATTGGTTTACATGTGAAAATTTTCCACGTAGAGAATAACTATATTTTGATGATTTTTATGGGTAAACTGCAACGACTGGTTTTAAGCATCCATGAAGTTTTAAGCATCCATGAAGTTGTGTGTGTGGGCATACCTCGATCTGTACCATTTTATCATGGGGTCAATGAGCTAAATCTATTTGCATTTGTCTTCTGGTTGGCATTGGGCTGGCAATAGTTAAGCCTTGTCTTAACCATCTATTTTTAGCTTAGTTGCAAGGGAAATTTTGGGATTGTGTGGGTTAGGCACTCAGATTTACGTTTGAATCTCCTAAGTTCATTCCGTGAAGTGAGCGGAAATTGGGGTGGTGGGGGTTGTGCTAACAACACAGGGTTTACCCGAAATATGCTCGTGCACATCTTTTCCATGGAGGTTCGGAGTTGGTGTCTCCTTCTGAAGTCTTTTTCCCGTCTGGTCATCTATGTGGATATATACTCTACCTCTGTGTAGGAGCAGTATGTTCATAGTTGCATTGTTTGCAGGTTCACGAAAAGGATGCGATTGGCGTGACGCATCATCCCCATAGGAATCTCGTTGCCACATATGGTGAAGATTGCGTGATGAAATTGTGGAAGCCTTGAGAGTTTCTCTTCTGCTAATCAATTCTGTGTGTTGTTCAAGGCGATATTTACTTTCGTATCATTCCATAAAATTTTTACTCACTCTTTTTGAAGTTATTCTCTTTTTGTGGCCTTCAAATTATCTAACACACCCATCTATGATTGTCATCGGTCGGTGCAGCCCCTTGGATTTTTGTATCATATAGGATTTTGCACTAATTCATCATGCCCTGGTCACTCCTTTCTCCTTGTTCTACCTCTTATTATTATTAATTATTTTGGGTGCTTCTTTTTCATTTTTACCATATTTTGCCCCCATTCGTTTAGAGTTGAAGAATTTTAAGTAATGTTATTATAATCATAAATGAATAAAGAGGGGGGCGGAATTAGAATGAGGAAACACTGCCTCGTAGCTTTTTATTTTTATTTTTTTTGGGGGGGGGGTTAAATTAAATTTATCCACTTTCCCTTTATTTAAGTATTTTTGCAACTTAGTTGGGTAATTAAATCGGGAAGAATATCATTAATACGCAAAATTCTTTTCTCAATGTTGCAGTTGCAGTTGGTTGTTATAAATGAAGGTTGCCTGGTTTTAACCTCGTACTTGAAAAAGGCCGTTGGGGGCATGACAACAACAGTTGCTCTCAGAACACACACACACAAGGCATAAACAACCTTCCAAACCGCATCGCTTATTGTTAAAATTCGGATCCTCCCCCACATTTGCGCCCCCCACGTGACATGAGGCAATCCGCCTTATTCCAAGTTCGTTTTATTAAAGAAGCAGATCTCAAAGATTTTTCAAAAAAGAAAAAACAAAAAAGAAAAAAGCTGTGGGCGCTGCCACACACACACACACACACACACAAAGTAGCACATGGTTTTCACCACCTGGAATTTTAGTGTTAATTCCGTGCATATTTCTTATCAATTCAAATTTAAATTCTTAAAATAATATTTTATTAAATAAATAAATAAAGGATAGGCATTTTACCAAGTAGTTAAAATAAATTCAAAGTGCGAATCTTTGTGGTGTGTTTGTTTTTTTTTTTTTTTTAAAGTCAAAATAAACGGGGGAGTATCGAGAAAATTAAACTTAATAATTGTTATAATTAACCGAAAAAGAACTTGATTCCAATCTTTTTTAATGATAAATTTATCTTGTAAGAAGATAAGAAAAAAAAAAAAGGGGGGGGGGGGAGGGAGAGAAAATCAAAACATCAATAATTATTAATAATTTATTTATTTACTGCACCGCATTTTTAACTTATTCGCTTCAAATTTGCCAAGTGCCAAGCCGTTCGGTGTGCTGAGCTGGAGATGGAATGTGCCAGACTGGCTGGCAACCCGACGAGAATCGAAGCCAAGAAGGTGTGATTCCCAACTTTTTTTTCTTAGTGCCTAAAAATCCAATCAACGGTCCCCATTTTCTTCTTCTTCTTTTTTTTTTTTTAATTTTTTTTTTTTTTTTGTTTTTCTCTCCTCTACCTCACGGCTATTTATTTATACACAAAAATAATTTGTGTTCATAACGGGCCAGCCAGCCAGCCAGCGTCCGTCCTCTTTGCTATCATTTTAGCAAACGCGGGAGAAAGAAAGCAAAACAGAAGCACCAGAGCTCTGCTCCGGTTGGTTGTGGTGTTTTTGTTGAGAGAAACCCAGCAAGAAGGTTCATTTTGTGTAGATCCGACCCTCATTGCTTCTGGCTTAGTGACTTCGTAATTCTTTCTTTTCCTTCCCTTTTCTTTTCTTTCTTTTCCTTCTCTTTTTGAAATAAAGATACCACTTTGTTTCCTCTTTTTTCTTTTTCTTTTTTTTTTTTTTTGATTCTGGGTTTCATTTGTAGATCTGGGCTCTGTTGGTTTCCTTTTCCTTTTGTTTTTGTTTTTATTTTTTTTGGTTATTTTTCTGAAGTGAATTCTGGGTTTTGAGGGGAATTTTTTTGTTTTTTTGTTTGTTTGTTTCTGGATTGGTCAGCGTTTTTCTTGTTAAGCACAATGTGGGTTTTAATTTCTGTCTTTTTTTTTTGGTGGTTGAGAAAATCTGTTAAATTTGTTTTTGGATTTCAATGTTGATTTTATTCATTTTGGGGTTTGGTTGGTTTTACTGCATCGTGTGGGTTTCTTCCCCCATTTTTCAGTGGGTTCTGCTGAAAGAATGTAGGGAGAAGAGACAGAAATGTGTGAAAATATATGGTTACAAGAGAATATCGTAGAAATTTCCATAAATATGGTCTTAGTTGTTAGAAATATTGCTCTCATTCTGCACATTCTTAGTTGTCATGTGTGAATGATGAATTCAGTTATTTATTTTCCCTTATGATAGGCTTAAATGATGGAAGACCAAAATTTATGCCCATACATTGTTAATGATAGCGATTGGAAACTTTGTCCGTAAGATTTCAAAGAATGAGCGCATGGAATAAAAAGAATTTGTTGGAAACTTAGTCATGTGGTAGTTCCCTCAACTCTTACTTCTTCAGGTCTAGGGTTCAAATCCTGGTCCCTGCAAACCAAAAAGAATTTGCATGTCATGGTCCATAAATCTCCTATGTAGGGCAAAGCTGGACTTTGTGTCTACATGCCAGAAGATGGTTCGAGGAATTTGAAGTTTGCAACATAACTAAACCTGAATGAAAATTTAGGTGCCTAATACTTTGTCATAGCAAAGAAGAATGAATGCCCTTGTTATATTTGATGCTCTTAGTGATCGTTGTCTGATCTCTCCCTTCTGTTGTTTATATTTTGTGCTTCTAGTTATTGAACAAAGCACCAAGATGGTTGCACAGGGATTCACTGTTGATCTGAACAGGCCCCTTGTATTCCAGGTAAAGTTGCACTGCCTCTGTTTATGAATTAATGAGTGCAGCTGGTTTTTCCAGGTATAATTAACTTGCATTGTAGTAGTTTTTTCTGGCTTTCCTTGTATTCCATCTTTAGCAATTCAGACCATGGGGAATTTTTTGGGTTCAAAAGTACATTGAAATATAATCTAATGGAATTGTAATTGATGTCACACTTTTTTTTTTTTTTTTTAAATTATTTGTTCTTTGGCTGGCATTCCACTTTAAATTATTTTCTCTGTGTTCTTTTTGGTAGATCCCATTCTTTGGCACATATAACATGTTGTTGTCGTTTATATGTTTACCCCACCTTTATGGTAAAGTTATTTTTATTTATCTTTGTTATTCTTTCCACTTAACATGCCAGAACCTTTATTTTCATTTCCTTTTTTAATATTCTTTTCTTTCTTTTGTTTTTTCTTTTCCAGAAGATTCTCAGTGCAATTTCCATTCTCTGTTTTGTTTATTGGCTTTAATTTTGTTCATATTCCCATTTGTTATCTACTTTACGTTTTTTCCCCCGAGCAACGTGAAATTCACTGTAACCTTTATATTCTTACTGTCATTCTGTAAGTGGCTTTAGCTTTTTGGGATTCCATTACAGGTTGGTCATCTTGGAGAAGCTTATGAGGAATGGGTCCACCAGCCTATTGTAACCAAGGAAGGGCCTCGATTTTTTGAAAATGACGTTTTGGAGGTAGTGATTCTTCTACATGGAAATTTCAAATCTGCCATATTGTTCATATCTAACCAATGCCTTTATGTATTTGTTGGGCATCATTTCTATATGTGATGAATTTTATCCATTGAGAATAAATAGCCACATTTTTTAGATATTGATTCTTCTTTTTGAACAGTTCTTGACCCGCACTGTTTGGTGGGCAATCCCAACCATTTGGCTGCCAGTTATATGCTGGTGCATATCAATGTCTGTTCAAATGGGACACACACTTCCTGAGGTAGCTTCAATGGTTGCCTTTGGCATTTTCACATGGACTTTGATGGAGTACAGTTTGCACCGCTTCCTTTTCCACATCAAAACAAAGACTTTTTGGTGTGTTTTTGCTCTCTCTCTCTCTCCTCGTGGTTTCTATTTTATGCCTGCCAAATGCATTATTGCAGTTCTCTTTTAATTCAAGTTGCAGCATAATTCGTCTTTGTTTGTTGCTGCAGGTGGAACACTATACATTACCTTCTTCATGGTTGTCATCATAAGCACCCCATGGATGGTCTGAGACTCGTTTTTCCACCAGCTGCGACAGCTATTCTATGTGTGCCTGTATGTTAAGTCGTCTACCTTCCTCAATCCTCCTTGACATCTTGTTATCCAGTTAATGTGATGCTATTCAAACTAGTATTATGTTATGTGTTCCCTTGGCTGATCTGACTGCATTTTGTGATTAGTTTAACCCACAGGTGTGATACTGTTTAGATCATATGACCATTCAATTGTTTTTACTTTAGCATGATTCTGTAAGCATAAGTTCATGGCCATGGGTGAGATGGATAAGTGTCAATATTAGGGTATGGGAACTGTTAAAGTGCTATTGTTTCTGAAAAAGATGAAAGAGGGTGGCATACATGGCAGTTAATTAAGCTTTCATATAAGAGGCTTTATATCAGAGAAAGGCTGAGATGAAATGACACTTTCTTGGGCATACATAAGTCTGATAGACCCTTAGTCAGGTGTTGACGGACAATAATTGCATAGTGCGCAATTGATTTATTTTCCAGAAGAGTGGAAGAAGATGCATTAAGAAAATCTTGAAATCCATGTGCTTTTTACAACTTGTGCAGACATAAGGAGTTCTTTAGCACAATTCAGGGATGTAATCTATCTCTGTATTTGCGCATGCTTGATATCAAGGCATGTTCAGTACCATATAGGTGGTAGTAATAATTTCAACTGCATCTTCTGCTTATACCGACGACACCCGCTGAGCTGCCTTCTTATTTTCTTTATTTTCCAGTTCTGGAACTTGGTAAAGCTTTTTGCCACTCCCTCTACTACTCCGGCATTGTTTGGAGGTGGTTTACTTGGTTATGTGATGTATGATTGCACTCATTACTACCTGCACCATGGCCAGCCCAAAAGTGATGTCCCGAAGGGTCTGAAGGTAAGAATATTTTACCGATCCTTGGCTTGTCCGACTTTTATTTGTAAGATAATCATTCATACTTTGGCATTTCTTAGGCAGTCTGAGCATTCAGTCCTACGAAGCTTCTTGTTCTTAGACGGGATTAATTTGATGATGAACCAGGCTGCAATATTCATATCATCAAATAGAATAAGCCTGGCATTGATGGGAAATGTTTTTCAATTTACCTTTTTCCTAGGGCATATCTTTCATCTTAATCATTGCCAACCGGTGGATTCGTTCAATATTAACGCTGACTCCCTTCTTGTACGTGCTTATTAATTATATTTATTGCGCAGAAATATCACTTGAATCACCACTTCCGGGTTCAAGACAAAGGCTTCGGAATAACATCGTCCTTATGGGACAGGGTGTTTGGAACGCTTCCTCCACCATCCAAAGTTGACAACGAAAGTAGATAATTCAATCGAGAAGAGAAGTTTTTGAGAAAACAGCATGGTTGGTGGCCATTTAAAGTCTATATATTACTTCTGCGTTTCAAAGCAGTCTATACATTACTTCTGCGTTTCAAAGCATTCTTTCTTCTGCTGCCCATTGCTTCATCATACTGTGTTGGTCCGAATGCTGTCTAATCAGTCAGGGTAGAGGCATTTATGGATATTCCCAATTTTTGATGTACCCCTTTTGTCTGATGAAAAATGATGTACAAAATGAAGTATGCATGTTAATTACTTGGTTGTGAAGGGAAGGCTCTACGTCTCCGCTGGTTTATTTGTGCTTTGCGAGCAGTAACAACACGATGGATAGCCCTGAAGGGTATCCACGATGAGATCAGAGTCTGTTCTGTAACACTGTTCCAGGGAGCAAAATCTAACCTGACGTATAAAATACTTATAAAATGTAACGATTTAGTCACCGTAGAACTGTATGTTTTCTCAACAAGCGTAGCATGTCATCAAAAATTATCTGAAAAAGAACCGTCACGTAAATGAA
This sequence comes from Ceriops tagal, assembly GCA_021533255.1. Classification (NCBI taxonomy): domain Eukaryota; kingdom Viridiplantae; phylum Streptophyta; class Magnoliopsida; order Malpighiales; family Rhizophoraceae; genus Ceriops; species Ceriops tagal. The sequence continues at coordinate 9,508,080 of CM038606.1, forward strand.
AAATGAAATGCTTGACTGGAGACCAGGCATGATAATCTGTTAAGTGGGTCAAAGGGCCCCCCACCCCCCCCCCCCCAGCCTGACATAAAGTTTAGCTCACTAACTTTAATGCAATTAAAATTTAAGAATTTGAAAACTTCACTAACACTTTATGGATTAGTAATTTGAAAGCAAAATTATCATAATTAATCTTTACTATTGCCAAGTAACCGGAAAATGCGCAACATAAATGGGCTTTTTTTCTTTTAATAATAAATCATTGTTTTTCCATTTAGATTATATAAAAAAAAAAAACATAAAATAGTAGTGTTCATGATTTGATTAAAACGATTTAGAAATTTTATTAGAAATGGACCTAAAAATTTGTTGGCTTGTTTTTTTTTTTCCTACCATATATAAAATACTTTTAATTCATTTATTTTTACTTAGAGTTTTAAATTAAAGGTACATGAAATAGATATCAACTTATTATAATTATTAATTAAAATTAATTCTTTGCACATAATATTATAATAAATCCGTTTCTAATATCTCTTTCATTTCGCATATTTTTATTATTTTGTTTTAATTATAAGTAATAAAAAATTTAATAATAATAAAAAAAAAAGGAACAAAAGTAATTGGTAAATACACTAGTGGCCATTTCGTTTTTGCAGCCGCAGCCGTAACCAAATTTTCAAACGGGGCCGCGTTTGTCCTCAAAAGATCCAACCTGACTCACTGTTGCTGCGGCCACTGCCACCGCCTCACCCATCTGTTCCCCGGAAAGGCTTAAAGTCGTAGCAGTCGACAACCTGCCGCTGTCCTCCCTATGATATGATGGACAGTATGGCTCTAAAGCTGCCGTCTTTTAATCCCAAATTCCTAACCGCTGCCGCCCGGAGCCCCGTCCCTTTCCGGTTTGGGTTCCATAGTTTCTCCTCTTCTTGTGTATTGGCCACTGTTAACAAAGAAGCCGAACGGGCAATTGGGTCCATTTCGCTTGGTCATATGACCCGACCTGACTTCCCTATCCTCCACCAAGTATGTACTTTGTTACATACCCTTTTGTTGTTTTTAGTTTATTTGCTTAATTTTACTTACTTTGGAGTCATTTTATTAATATTTATGGAGAAATTTTGATAGGAGGTCAATGGGTCAAGGCTTGTGTACTTGGACAACGCTGCAACTTCTCAGAAGCCTCGTTCTGTGTTGAAGGCTTTGCAGGACTACTATGAATCTTACAATTCCAATGTTCATCGAGGAATTCATTACTTAAGGTATTTTGATATGTATTCCTTTTTTTTTTTTTTGAATGAAATTTGAGGAGCCCCTTGTGAGCAATGTTATTACTAGGCTGATACTTGTTTGTTGTATTTTAGTTTGGTTTTTGTTTATGATGAAAAGATACAACTCTTTGCAAGGAAAATGTGAATTATCGTAGGATTCTTGAGAAATTGCTTGTGGGGTTTGGATGAGTTAATGTGTTATTTTGATGACTATTGTTTTGGGCTTTGAATGTAGTGCGAATGCAACTGATAAGTATGAGTTGGCAAGAAAGAAAGTGGCAGCTTTTATTAATGCATCCGATTCTGGAGAGATTGTTTTCACTAGAAATGCAACGGAGGCTATCAACCTCATAGCTTATTCTTGGGGGCTTTCGAATTTAAAAAAAGGAGATGAGGTGCTTTTATCATTTGATTCAATCACTTGGTTCATGCTTTGCTTTGTTGTAGTTAGAAGGGGACCTTGACTGGGGCTACTTTCTTGTTGTAGATCATACTTACAGTTGCTGAGCATCACAGTGCCATTGTTCCTTGGCAATTTGTAGCTCAAAAGAGTGGTGCCATTCTGAAGTTTGTGGACTTGGATGAAGATGAAGTTCCAGATATGCAGAAACTAGAGAAAATGCTCTCAAGCAAGACAAAGCTTGTAGTTGTTCATCACATCTCAAATGTGCTTGGTAAGTTTGTCTGGCTAAATGGATTTTGCACTTTAAATTTTCCTTTTAAACATTCCATCATTGATGCTTCAAATTGAGGGAATGGTTGTAAGTTAGCTTGGACTTCTCTTTCATGAATGCTCTGTCACTAGCTGGTTTTTCACCAGTGGTTCCCAAATAGTAGCTTATATTTAAGCTTGCCAGTAATAGTGGTTTTCTTTTAGAAATCATTTCATTCTGGTCACTTTGATGATTAAGTTTTCACATCTTCAAGGGATTATTTTTCATGATTCATGTAGCAGTTATTGTTGGTTTTTCTAACAATTGTGTATCCTAAAGAGAGATTGGACCTGTTAGAGGTGTTAGAGGTGTGATGGAGCTAGGGTGGGGCCACTTTATGACAAAGTACCCATTTCACCCGTTTCAGTCACATATTAGACGCTTAGTGAACCAGGATGCTTGAATATGATTTCCAAAATGTTGCACAAAGATGGGCTAAAACTTGAAATGTTCAAATGTTAAACAAGTAGTTTGCCACAAACTTATTTGAGTCCAAGCAATGAAGATGGGTAGGGTCAATGGACAAGAGAGGATATGTCTCTCGAGTGGAGAGGATTCTTGATAAGGTTGTTGTTATCAAAATTTATTTTCAACTGCATTTATCTGTTTTCACCGCTTGTGTCAAGCTTTAATTGTGGGATAATTTTTATCCATGGTCTTACATTTGTGGTGTTAAAGGCATATGGAGGATTGTTATCTTATGTATTGGGATGCTTCTTTTAAGTTACTATTTTGTTCATACAATTTCTCTCTGGATGCTAAAAGATGGAAGGAAAATGACTGTGAATGTTTTGCATGCAGGTTCTGTTCTTCCTATTGAAGATGTAGTGCATTTGGCGCATCATAATGGAGCAAAAGTGCTTATAGATGGTTGTCAAAGTGTTCCTCATATGGTTGTTGATGTCCAAGACCTTGGTGCCGATTTTCTCATTGCATCTTCTCACAAGGTAGGGTTTTTGTCTTGTTGCTGAAACTTAAGCTTTAGACAAGATGTGAGGTTAAGAAATAATCATGCTCCAGATGTGTGGGCCTACAGGCGTTGGATTCTTGTATGGTAAAAGTGACATCTTGTCTTCCATGCCACCTTTTTTAGGTAAGTTATTGTGCTATCTTAGAATTGGAGCTTCTCTCTGAAGAAAAATTCAGCTCTTAGTGCAAGATTTCTTAACACTCATATTTGTGAGGGAACAAGGGTGATAAAATGATTGAACCTTGCTATAACGTCAGCTTTGCTTTCTTAGGTGGCGGAGAGATGATCTCTGATGTATTTTTAGATCACTCCACCTATGCAGACCCTCCATCAAGGTTTGTAAACCATTGAAATGTTATCATTTCACTTTGCTTCATTATTTGTTTACTTACATTTGCTACCTTTACCAATGCCTGAGTGACTCAAAGGGTGGTTCACTACTACATGTACAATATCTTAACATTGAAATGTTATGCACTGCGTTGAACTATCTTTTTTATCACATTAAGAGAGTTTTGAAGTCAAAGTTTGGCAAATTTTTAGAACTTAAGTTTGAGATCATTTGGCCATGCTGCATTGACCAATGAATACTGAGTGACCTCATTTGATGGTTTATGTTTAGATTTGAGGCTGGAACACCAGCAATTGGAGAAACCATTGGGTTAGGAGCTGCAATTGATTATTTGTCAGGAATTGGCATGAACAAAATCCAGGAATATGAGGTGAACTGCGTTTTTATTCCATTGGAACCCCTTTTACTATTATGCTGGGAAATATTTTCCCAATGACTGATGAAAGCCTAAGATATGCTCCATCTGTCTACTGCTTCTCAGTTTTTGGATCAAATCTGCCTAACAATGGTTTCTCATTGATATGTAAGCCAGTTGATGCACATATGTTATATTAGCTGTTGTTCTATCCTGGCCTGCTTACTAACTGTTGGTGCGGATGCTGATTTATTCACCTTCCTCCTTTTACACCTGCATTTGATTTATTTCCTCCAATGTGCAAAATCATCTGTTAAAATAGTTGTAACAGTGGTAAATTATTGAATGACCCTATCAACTTAAACTTTAATGCTAGCTGGTATTGATTAATGTCTTTTACAGACGGAGTTGGCCCATTATTTATACGAAGGCCTTTGTTCCGTTCCTAATATTCGCATTTATGGTCCTAAACCTTCCGAAAATGTGCATCGAGCTGCTCTTTGTTCTTTCAACGTTGAGAATATTCACCCCACCGATATTGCAACTTTTATTGACCAGCAGGTACGAGGACTCCCACATTTTGTAGCTTAATGTGTTCTTGTAAGGTCCATTTACACTAGCGGCTGCAGAAGATTCTAAGGCCGCGATACTACAAATAAATTTTAGACAGTCTTTCACGACAACCAATGTTCTTCTTGCAGCACGGAGTGGCCATAAGATCAGGTCATCACTGTGCGCAGCCTCTCCATCGGCATCTAGGAGTGAGTGCAAGTGCCCGCGCAAGCCTCCATTTCTACAACACTAAGGAGGATGTTGACGATTTTATCCAGGCTCTCAAAGACACTGTTGGCTTCTTCAATTCTTTCAAGTAGAGCGAAAAATTCTTAGCTCTCTCAAGATTTCTGTCTCAACAAACTGCACCAACCAGTGTAAATATAGTATGCAATGACTTCCAAAGGAATTCTTTTCCCTTTTTCTTTTTTTTTTTTTCTGGTGGGCAATTGTTGTACAAGTATGTTGTACTGCATTAGATAAAAATAAACTACAAATTGCAATACATCTAGGGAAGATCCCCATTTCGTTCATTTTTCACAAATAATGATCTTAAATTTATGATTGACTATAATAGTTAGTAAATATTTTTAAAAATTTTGTTTTTATTTACGGCAGATTTTCTTGACTATTTTCAAGTAGTCAATTACGAATGTTACTATTATGTTTTTAAATTGTTATTTTTTCGGGAGCAATGATAAAACTTTAAGTGTAATACCACCACCAAATAGGTTCTTTGTCTAGTAAATCAGGTGGAGAAGATTAAATTTTCAAAAGTTTCTCACCCGGCCACCAGTATCATTGCTTTGAAACTAATATACCTTCAATTGATAAGTTGTCTTTTTACTTTTATTTTTGGGTTTAATTGGCGTGGAGTGAAATTTGAATTCAAGTTTTTTAGTATTAAAGATGAATCCAGTGTGGTACCATGGAATTAAACCTCATTGGTACAAGCTGTTTATTATTTTCTATGTAAGAGTGAAAATTTTGATCTTGTTATTCATGCATGACGAGTCGAAGTTGGGATCAGATTGAGCTGGTCAGCCTCTCCAGTCATTTTGTTCGGCCTAAATTTTTATCATTCATGGCTTGGCCAATAGACCCATCAGGCCCATATATTCTACAGAAAGCAACTTGGAAACAAGGTAATGGCTTCCGTGCAGACAAAGGCAAGCGCTGCTGCTTAATCCGCGTTGGAATTGGAATGGAGTAATTATTTCTGTAGGGAAGTAACTTTCCAGTGCTTTTCTAGACAACCCATCAAGCCAATATTTGTGTAGCAGTAGAAGAATGGAAGACTTGACTGATGTTTTTCCTCCCTGTACAAGAAGTTTCTCATTGATTAAAAAAAAAAGAAAAAAGAAAAATGCAAGGATGATTCACACAGAATGTACTCACAGCTGGACTAGTCTGCCTTTTGGCCTTGTTCCATTTATTTTAGTGATGGAAGACTTGTTCATGGAAGTGGACCGCGCCGCGCTTGGTTTTCATTTCTTGTCTTGGCTATATCATACAGATAAGTACTGAAAATGCTACTGCGGGGGCATGGTTCAATGCCAAAGCACCTTTCCCTTAGATATAGCTGACAAGACTCAGGGCTCTCCATAGTTTGGATGAGGAAATTTATGGGGGTAGTTTTTAAGGGTAAGATAATTGTTTTGGAAAGCTGGAAAACTGTTCCTAATGGTCATCTTCTTGATAGTCAGAAATGTATGCAACAGTCTCTTAACTCAACCAGTTCATTTTTGTTAACCATGTATATTACATTTTCTTCTGTGACCATCAGGGAGGCAGGCTTTGCATAGGGCTTCTTTAAAGGATGAAGAATTACCTTAATGGTAGTCTGCCTGCACTGGAGTTAACAAGAGGTGGCTGGGTAAGGGAATTGATCGTTATTAATTTCAGGTTACCTATAGTTACGCTGCAGATATCTAAGAGCAATACATTCTATTTTGCCCCTTGGTTTCCATCTGTCAAATTCTTCTTCTTTTTTTTTTTAATGGAAAATAATGTTTTCCATTTTCTGTGTAAACTTTGTGTTCTATGGTGTCCGCATTTCCATTCAGTCAGTTCTTACTTCTAACATGTAAGCTAGCCGGCAGGTAGATCATGATTGTCTTCTTTTGTTTGTCAGAAATTGACTAATTTAGAACAATTACTTTTCATATGCTTAGTCTGCATCCGCAAAATCAAAACAGGGCAATCGCTTAAAGCCCTACTTCAAGAGTTTAGACTCCCCCTTATTTATTTTGTGTCAGTTGTGACGAAAGAGAATGGGCCGGTTGAGAGCTCGAGCATCCCGGGAACAATACAGAGGCACTTCTTCTTTCCCAGTACATTTTTCATTTGCCCATTGCTTTGGTTTATGGGTTTAGGCATGGAATGCTCTCTCTGTTCATCCTTGAAGAAATTATCGGGGTCAACCTCAAATGGTGTAATGATGAGAAGTGAGTTTTAGGATTGTCGAGTTCAACCACCTCATATTCTGTTGAGTTGGTTGGAGGAATAGACTCAAAAACTGAAGGTTGCTACAATTTTGTTTCTTTGAAGGGCAAGTTACAGCAAACATCCTTGATAATTCAAGTTGCACTTATATTAATTGAAGTTGTGGAACTTGCTATAACAGCATGCTTTCCAACTACTTCTCAATTTTCTACAATCCATCTTTTATTTAAATTATAATTATTATTATACTAATTCGATTTTTATCATATTTATTTTAACTTAAATTTGTAAGAAATTTTAACATACCGTTGATCATATTTCTAAAATTTGTAAATTTAAATCTCACTATTTAAACAAGTTACGAGTAATGAGATTAGCATATGTTGTAAAACCTTGGGGCCCAGTGTGCTTCCTCTCCTTCTCCAATCACTTGAGTTACATTCCTGTTTATGCAACAAAACCAACAAAAATCAAGGTGCTAATCTTAGGCCTAAACTAACAGATCTAGCTAGTATTAAAGTCAAAGATCTTAGGGAACATGTTAAAAATAAAAAAAAAAAAGTAAAGGAGGTGTGAGACAAATTAAAAGAGAAATATGATGACAGCCAAAATATTAGGACCGTACAACCACTTAATTTCAGGAAAGAATTTGAACTCTTGAAAATGAAAGAAGTAGATTACTTAATTTCAAGGATTATAGTAATAGATTACTTAAAGTTGTAAACTATATTTTTTTTTTTAAAAAAAAAAATGCTTTTTAACCAAAATGAAAGGTGCATCCTGCTGACCAAGCACTGTGCTCTAAAGTGAACAAATTGAATTCAAATTCATTAACCAAATTACCACGTAAGATTGTAATTCTGATTAATATTAGACTAGATTAAAATAGAATTAAGAACTAGAATCAATTTCACTAAATTAGTTCTTATTGAACATAATCCGACAACGGTTTGCCTTTAAAACTTGAATTATAAATATGTTGATTCCTTTATATTGTAGTGTTATCACGCTAAATTCAGCTCTTCAATTTATTACTAAGAAATTCACTAGAAATTATCTCCTTAACCTCAAATATTATCTTGAAATTATGATTAACTGTCACAACTAATGAATTCATGAAAAGTTATCTCTGTATAAAACCCAAATGTTGTCTTGTTACTACTAATGAATTCACAAGAAGTTATCTTTTTGCACAATCCAAATTAAGAGGTCAAGATGATTTATCAAGCATATTAAGTGTGATGATTAATTTTAAATTTAATAAAATTACATGACATAGTTAAGTTAACGTGTATTTAATACATGTTAAATATTATATTATCATGGTAATTTGTTGTATAATTGGAGTTTTTTAATATATGATGGCCAATAACAATAAAATCAAAAAATATATATTTAATAGTTGTGATAGTATGATATAAGTTTGATTTCCATGCGTCAAATGATATAATGGAGTCCATCCTAAACTCATGCTAGGGATGGGATTTTGAGCCTACAAATGCATCATTTCGTTGAATCCAAAAATTTGCGAGAGATGATCCTCTTGGCACCCAAAATATTCCCTGCAAATCAGCGGTTCAAGATGATTTACCAAAAGTATGCGGTACGCTGAGCTAATTCTAAACTCATAGTAGGTAGGCATAGAATTTTGAACCTACAAATGCGCTAATTTCTTCTAATCCAAACGATTTGAAGAGAAGTCTCCATACATCATTTTACACAATGCCCCCTCACTAGATGTACTTCTGTAAGCTTAGTTGTCTTATTCCCGTTTAATCATGCAACCAAACCTCTTAGACCACATTGAGCACACTGGTGGCCAAACTTATAGCAAACCACCCCGCCTGTATCCTCTTCTTTTTCTTCTCCTAAGCGAACGCAGAAGGGGTGGGATGCTCTGTTCATGCCTGAAGAAGTTATCGGGATCAAACTTGGTCTTCACTTGCAACAATCTGTTGAAGTTATCTTTGAAGTACTTGACACCCCATACACTTGCTTGCATGAAGCTTGTGCTTGTGTTGTTGTTCTTGTTCATCCCCAAATCAAAGTCCCTATAGTTCACATATGCTGTCCTTGGCAACATAGAAACATAAGGTGTCATGTAATTGTATAGCCTCCTGATCCAATCCATGTGTCCCGTGCTTTCGCTGGGGTCCTGCCAGCTAGAAATATATTGGATCTTGAATAGCACACCTTTTCTGTGAGGGAAAGGAATCTCAGTTTCTGAAATTTTGCTCATCATTCCACCGTAAGGGTTCCACATCAACAAAGGGCTGTTTTCCTCCAGCAATCTCTTCCATAACCCCTCGAGCGCGGTTTCAGGAATCGGTTCCTTGACAAAATCTCCCTTGGCTTTGAAGTAGTTCCTGAATAAAGGCTTACCCTGAAGTAGAACCTCAGGAGGTGTGGTACTTGGGTAGCCCGCGATGTATAGCACAGATTTAATCCAGGTTGTTTCAATGCAATCCTTTTGTGTCAAACCCAGCTCAGGAAAGTTTTCTTGCATTATTTGCAGCAGTCTGTTGGCATCACCAAGGAATAAGGAACTGTAAGTTGTTGTCACAGTTTTGTTTTCACCAGAACTGGACACCTGTATGAGGACTCTAATGAAGAGATCCTCATCAAGTTTATCAGCAACTTGCTGCCATCTATAGAGAAGCTTAGTGGCACCTTGTTCCAAGGTCTTTGCAACTGTAAAAACTGTTACAGTGGCTGGCACGGGGACCAACTTGATTTTCCAAGCAACAATGATTCCAAAGCTGCCTCCGCCGCCTCCTCTAATGGCCCAGAAAACATCTTCCCCCATCATCTGCCGGTCAAGAACCCTGCCATTAACATCGACTATACGAGCATCGATAACATTGTCAGCGCCAAGACCATACTTTCTCATCATTGAACCGTATGCACCTCCTGTAATGTGTCCACCAATGCCCAAACTTGTGCAAAGGCCCATTGGAAAGCCGTGGATTTTACTTTTTTCTGCAATTCTGTAGTACACCTCACCAACCGTGGCACCGGACTGAATCCAAGCGCTGTTATTGTCAATATCAACATGAATGGAACGGAGCCTGGCAAGGTCTACAACAATGAAGGGTGTCTCAATTTCAGAGGCATAAGAGACACCCTCGTAATCGTGGCCGCCACTACGGACTCTAAGGTGAATTCCAAGCTGTTTTGAGCAATTAACAGCGGCTTGGACTTGTGACTCATAAAAGGGTGTGAAGATAATTTCTGGCTTCGGCACAGAAGGCAACAAGTACCTGAGGTTTTGAGCCGTGGACTGCAAAACAGAAGCGAACGAAGAATTATCGGGTGTGAAAAATCCGTCGGAGAAGGGAGCCATTAGCTCAGAATTGAGGGAAAGACATTGCAGAAAGCGGTACCGAACCGAAACAGAAAGTACTACTGCAGAAAATGATGAGAGCAGGAGGACTAGAAGTGCTGCAAGAATTGAGGAACTTGGAGAAACCATTTTCAATTCGGTCTGCAATGTTTTTTTGTCTTATTTTTCATGAAACAATGGCTAGTGCTCAAGAATAGGAATCACAGATTGGTCTTCTTATAGGAGGAGTGTCGGCTGATGATGATCCTGTGACTGATCTAATCCTAACGTCAGACCGAAACATGGGATAATGGTGCAATAGTTTGTTTTTATCATGTTGTCCAGTGTCCACTACCACCACCGAGTTCCAACTACATTAGAAAGGCGAGGACACAACTACTCTCATATGTCTAGAAGTTTCAACAACGCATGCGCATACTCCACATAAATTAATTATACTTGGTATTGATATTAAGTGCTAACATCTCAATCAAAATTTTAAATTATAGACGAGGACACAACTCGTGCTGCAGGTAGACTTCAGGGGATCCACGGTGTGGGCATAATATACGAGCAAGACGTTTACCAAGATAACATATGTACATTCGTGCATGTGGATAAAGGGTGTTCAATATACAAGACCCTCTCACGCTGTGAGGTTAAGAAAAGAATCAAATACATCAAATGTTGTTCTTGGTTTTCATAAAAAGGATTATTTTAGCGACTCAACCATACCACTCCTACGCCACAAAAGAGTAACCGGGTGTGGACACTAGATAACGCGTCCACTGGTTGATGCCAAGTCGCTAGAAGACCTACGAGCGCAGCAGTGATGCTTATAACCATTAAGAGTATGACCAGCCTTGGCATGTGCACTCCACTGAAAGGCTGACTAATTGACAGAGCAACACTTTAGTTAAAAGTGGCATGGCGTTTGAAACTTGGTATAGTTTTAAGAGGAGACAAACGAGAGAAATTAATTACAAGCCACTGGCCAGTTTTCAGATTTTTTCCTTTGTCAATAATCTCTACTTTGATAACTCTTTCTCTGCCTCAATTGAGAGAGGAAAAGCATGGAAATATGCTTACATCTTCGATTCATCTCCTCCAAGGCATCATGCCTAGTATGTGAATATTGATGTTGGACAATTGTTCGACTTATTGAGTTCCTTTTTTTTTTTTTTCCTTCTTTTGGTACAAAAATTCTTTAGTTCTTCGGCTAGAGTTGTTGATAAGTTAGGCCAGTGGTAGAACCAACTTGATCTGGCCCATGAGCCATAGCTCAACTCTAAGAATAACGTATTGGACCTAGAATTTAGGCCCGTAGAACAGGGCTGAGCTTGGGGACTTAGGTCCACAAAAAAGCCAGGATTCGAGCCATTGGGCTCGGAACAAAAAAACTCATGGTCACCATGATTACATAGGGGGGAACTTGCTTAATCGGCGACCTTGCTGTATTCTTGTGGGAATGGAATCTGATACTGAAAAATTTACAGTTAAACGTCCAATCCAGTTGTCCTAAGTTGGCTTTGTGTTTTCCAAACATAGTGGCCACAGTTTAATGTGCTGTTAAATCAAGAGGAAACTAAGACAATGAATATTGTCGATACTATAAATTAGACAAAGCCATTATGTATGTTTCTTTTAAGAGATTATGCTTTCAGATGCAGCTGATGCGTTTTAGGACCAATTAATATTACTTGGTTCAAATTAATTGTTAGAGAATTTTACAATTGCAAAAATTTGATTGTAATCAATGAAAGATTTTATGAATCAAAATATTAACAGACTTTTTTCAATCTAATAATTAGAATTTTCAAGTGAATTAGAGGTTTCAAGATGTTATTTGATATTAATATACCAGACCATTTTAGCTCATTGGTAAACTGAATGGATCAAAGCATTATAATAAACTTCTTTCTAGTATTGGCGGAACCAAAATTTCTACATACAGAGAAGACAGGTGAAACAAACGCTACTATCGTGTTGTCAAATCAAGCAGAAAAGCCCTTTTTCCAATTTTTTTTTTTCTTCTTACGAGAAAACGGGGAATTCAATAGCAGGAGGCCATTTGAAGTTTCATTTTATGTTGGTTAGACGACTATATTTGTTAATGGAACTCATTGACATTATTTGGGTTAGATGTTAATGTAAGATTTACAATTTTTTTTAGCAGAAAAAGACCTCGAAACCATGGGTGTGAACATGTAAAAACCACTCACGATGGTGGGAGTTGAATGGCTGCAGAGGGAAATGGATATAGCCATCACAAGGTGTAACCAAATACTTTGGAACATAGACCACTAATGGTGGCACTCATGCAAAGGTGCTGGCATTTTAGACTATGTTGCCAATGGGAGATATTGGGGGGCATTGCATTATATGCAATTTTTTGTTGGAATTTTCACGCTTTTGGTTAGTTAGGTGAGTCGAGTTGAAATTTTTGACCTCCCAAGTCCTCAGATTAAAGCAGTCCACAAAGTTTGGATGCCAATTTTGTTCAGAATCGCCTGTTAAGGCATTGATTCAGGACCCCCTTTTTTTTTTTTTTTCTTCTTTTTCCACGAAGACTAGAATAAGGATAGACTTGGTGCACAATGCGGCAACAATTCTAATCGCACCGTCTTAACCATTAAACTATGTGAAATGAGAAGATAGATAATGTAGGCCCGGCTGTTTGGAACGGCAGTTACAATTCCACTTGGAGATTGAGCCATGACCAGTTCATGGACAGGAAGATCATGTACGATTTTAGTTCTAATTCCCGTTTATGTTCAATTAAGATTTGGGATTTTAATTTAGTTTTAATTTCTCTTTTGTCCCTTTTTTTTCATTTTTTTTAAAATTTTTGATCTAAATCAATAATTAATAACTGTAATTCTTAGTAGGTTATGGTTTGATTTCAATGTCAATTATAATTAAAAACTTAAATTCTTTGTCTTTGAAGTTTTAAATTTTAATTTTTAAAAAACTATAAAATATGTGAGAACAAAAAAATATTTTATTATGTAATTTACAGTGTAATGAATTTTAATGGACTATATATATAATGGAAAAATATTAACCGAAAACAGATCGGATCCCATGATTCCAAACTCGAACAAGAATTATGGACCACGAACCAATTCATGGTTAGGTGGATTACTTACGATTGTAGTTTAGGAACAGTTCTGGTTCCAGCTCTGGTTCATGTTCAGTTAAGGTTGCAGTTCGGTTTCGTTCCAATCCGAATCTAGATTTTCTTCTTCTTCTTTTTTTTTTTTTTTTTTCTCGTTCGACTTTCATCAACCTACAATTTGGACCAGTAGTTAGGGACTGCGATTCTCGAGTATGGCTCGATTTGAATGTTACCTTATTCATAGGCTGGCCTTGCTGGCGAGCATGCAAGCTCGCTCTACCCCACCAAAAGAAAAAAAAAGAAAGAATCAAGAAAAGGGCTCAATCATTGACCATCGTGGAAAGAACCATGTTCCTCTTGTGGAAGAATTATTTTGCATTTCAGTCATTAGCTAATTTTTCCTTTTTTTTTTTTTTTTTTTTTTGAATTTCCTCCCTTTTGTTTCTCTATATATTGACGTTCTATTGACGTCAAGTGGCATCATCAACTATTTTTTTTTTTTTTTTTCGTGGCATCATAAGTGGGTGGGTTCTGAATTTGAATGATTGATCTATAAGACAAAGAGCACCGACACCGCTATACTTATTCCAATTGACTTGGATCAGGAATTTTTGGTAAACCAGAGGAACCTCAATCTTTGGTGATTATGCTTCGGATTCATGAAAACCCCGTTAACCCCACAAATTAGAATTTAAAAGAAATTACAACAAGAAATCATGGCTAGGCAATAACCATATTAATATCTAACACCATGATGGAAAGGCAAACATGATACCATGTGGATTAGACATGTAGTTTTAAGTTTAATTTTTTCTAAATGTATTTTAATAAAACAAACAAATAAGAGCATTGACAATAAAAAATTATGCTGGTAATTTTTTTTAGTATAAAAAATAATTTTATTGACATCCATTCTTCAATATTTAAATTTTGAATAAACCAAGTTCAAAAATATAATATTATCATCTTTACGTGAAATTCTAATGTACTTTCCGAATCCTCCCAACAAAGTTCTTAACAGGATATTTCAATTTTAACTTAATTCTCAACATTTTAACATTAATTCTTAAAATAATTGATTGGTCTACTATGAATTATACCACTTTAAATTTAAGGATAAAAGATAATAAATAAATAAAATTTTTTCAAATTGTACATCGTCTAAGACATTTTTTGAATGATTTGATTAATAATTTAGCTATGTAAATTCTATGTATATACATATATCATACCAAAATAGCAACTGCATGAAAACGTGCCTTCAAAGAGATCCAAGTTATATTTTTCAAGATCCACATCTTCCTATTTTGGGGAAAAGAACAAATAAAGACTAAAACTTGTCCACAGTCATCCATTTCTTGGCATGGAAATTTAAAGCAAGCTAATAAGAAATAATACAACCCCCACCACCCCCCCCCCCCACAAAAAAAGAAAAAAGAAAAAAGAAAAATGAAAAATGAAAAAGCTAATATTCCATTAGGTTGCCGACATACCTAGCATATGCAGCTCAGCAGAAAACACTGCCATGAAAAATGAAGAATGTACATATTCGAATGCCTAGTTATATTAGGAGTAAAATAGACAATAAACTTCTTTGTCTTTTGTTGAATCTTTGTCATGGCTCTATAAAGGATTTGATAGGCCAATGCATTTTTCTTTTCTTTTCATGTTTCATAATACAGTTAAACAACATGTTAACTAATCGATTATTGTAATATCAATTTTTGTTATTTTTTCTTTTTTTTATATAATAAAAATAAATAAACAGAAGTGATAACCTCTAAACTATTAGATTGTAATATAATAAGTTAAATTACTATACTGAATTTACAAAAAATAAATATGATATTCAATGCAAAATATTAATTAGTCTTATAATTATATAAAATTAGTTGTGCATTTAATCTTTCTTACTAAATATATTAGAGGAGACTCAACTCATGGCCCTTTACATAAAACGAAGTCTTTTTTCTTTTGTAATACCTCGACAAGGAAGTTCAAATGACTTAGTTGTAACTTTGCTCGGAAAAGCTCTTGCTTCTTTAATATTGTGTAGTAATTGTTGTTTTTTTTCTTCTTCTTCTTCTTTTCTTTATGACAAGTATATTCTTGTTCCCCTGAGTTACGCTAAAATGTTAGGTCTTACAAGTGAAAAAATTTTCAACAGTAAACACAAATTTGGTGGCTGATAGGTCACCATTGATTTCTGCTATCTCTTTACAATTTTTTCTTTTTTGTTTTTTTTTTTTCTCACTCAATTTCACATTCTGCACATAACCGAAGTACACCAATCAATTCAATGAACATTAACTCCGTTGGAAAAATGGATCGACTTGAAGACATTGCAAGCATTTCAAGTGTCCATTCCGATAAGAAACGGTCCATTCCCATCCATTGTGCACACAAAAAGGAGAGCCACGGTGGTGGGGGTGTCCCCACTAGTCATTCTCATTCAACAAAGGTGTACGAATTCAACAATTATGGATCCCCTTCTGTTGTTCTTTCAAACAAGCCCCAAAATCACGATTTCTTTTTGAAACATTTGATTGGATGTTTGGCCATCCACCATCCAAAGCGATATGTTACATTGAATATTTCTTGCAAGACGCAGAAATGAAAAGCTTGAGAGGAGACCCAAGAGGCCCACTTCTTCATCTAGATACGATCTTAATTATGATCTGAGAATCTTTTTCTTTTTCTTGCTTCTGTTGCAAACTTTCTTTATCAACCAGAGCTCGTCAATCAATGATTTTGTAATTTTTTTTATATACTACTAAATTATTGCAACAACAGTAGAAAGGCATGAAGAGAATAATCAATGATGGATTTTTTTTTTATTTTCAATTTTGGCTGCTTTAAACGCATTGTGGAAATTAATCTTACCTTTGAAAAGAATTGGAAAAAACTGAAGTAGATATCTAAATACAAACGGATGTGGAAATTTTAAGGCGATCAAAACACAATCACAAGTTTAAATAAATGTTACTACTACAGCCAGCACGCATGAACATTAATGACTTGGACAACTTGTAAAAGATGGTTGTTGAGTAAGCAATAATGGCAAAAGAACGTAATGAAAGATAATGGCAAAAGAACTTAATGAAAGGAACGGTCCAACCGACGATCATTGAAATTTGGGTCTCCCAATATGACTTCATGTTATGCAAAGTACATGATAGGTTTTGAAGTTTAATTGGGCACTCGCCTGTGTAAGTTGACTAGAATGGTATTTTTTCCACAAATGGAGCATTCAATGCCATACTTCGTCTGTTAGGGTAAAAAACCAATTCTCTAACTGTATAAATCAACGTTGGAATTATGAAATCAGGTTCTGATGAGATAATTTCTAGTGAATTTCTGAACGTCAACATGACGATGTGAATGAAATTGATTTGACTAGATCAAAGAGATAAACTTAGCATAGCGTGAGAAAATTAACATATGATACGCCACAAGCTCCCACATCTAATATATATATATATATATATATAAACGGAAGTTGCATTTTACTAAACTGGATACTTTAAAAATTAAGGTATGATACTATTAACGAGATTTCTAATTCAAAAGAATTTTACATCTAATTTTTTTTTTAAAAAAAGCGATATTATCATATACAAAACTCTGATTAATGCATGAGAATGATTTAAATATAAAACTTTAGACTTACCTTTGTAAAAAAAGTTACTAAATAAAAATAATTTTACCATTATAACAATTTCTTCGTTTATCTAATACCAACGCAAATAAGAAAGAATAATATTCTAATTGTCGAGTACAATAATATACCTTTTGATTATAAGTTCAACTGCCAAAATTAAATTGCGATTAAAAAAATAAAAAATAAATCTTATCAAAGTAGGAGATTACCCCATGTGACGTTAGGATTAGATCGATTGTGGAGTCATCACCAATGCTAAATTTTCTATAAGAGAGCTCCGTGACTCTAGGACTTGGGACTCGATCCAAAGCAACAAGAGAGCAGAAAGGCAATGGCTTTTTCAATCTCTCCCATTATTGCAATCTTGCTTGTTCTTACTTCACCTTCATGGGTAGTTTCAGCTGCCGTTAAGGATAGCTTTCTCCAATGTCTCTCATTCAGTTCTCAGATTGTGTCTCCTTTCTCCTCTGGCTTCTACACTCCTGATAATTCTTCTTTCAGTTCTGTTTTACAATCCACTGCTCAAAACCTCAGGTACTTGTTGCCTTCAGTACCGAAACCCCAATTCATCTTCACACCTTTGTGTGAATCCCAAATCCAGGCTGCTGTGAAATGCTCAAAACAGCTTGGAATTCACCTTAGAGTCCGTAGTGGTGGGCATGATTATGAGGGTGTATCTTATGCTTCTGAAATTGAAACACCCTTCATCATTCTGGACCTCTCCAGGCTGCGTTCCATCAATGTTGATATTACTTCCAACACTGCCTGGGTGCAGGCCGGTGCTACGACTGGGGAAGTCTACTACAGAATTTCAGAGAGAAGCCCAATTCGTGGCTTTCCAATGGGGCTCTGCACCAGTTTGGGCATTGGAGGGCACATTACAGGAGGTGCATATGGTTCCATGATGAGGAAGTATGGCCTTGGTGCAGACAATGTCATTGACGCTCTTATAGTTGATGTTAATGGCAGAGTTCTGGACAGAAAAGCCATGGGAGAAGATCTCTTTTGGGCAATTAGAGGAGGTGGGGGTGGCAGCTTTGGCATCATTGTTGCCTGGAAGATAAAATTGGTTCCTGTGCCACCAACTGTCACAGTTTTTACAGTGACAAAGACCTTGGAGCAAGGTGCCACCAAGATCCTGTATAAATGGCAGCAAATTGCTGATAAACTTGTTGATGATCTCTTCATTAGGGTTGTTATACAAGGTGCTTCTGGTGCAAGGAGAGGTCAAAAAACTGTGAAAACTTCCTACAATGCTTTGTTTCTTGGTGATGCCAATAGGCTTCTCCGAGTCATGCAAACCAGCTTTCCTGAACTGGGTCTGACCCGAAAGGATTGTATCGAAACGAGCTGGATCAAATCCGTGCTGTACATTGCTGGATACCCGAGTGGCACAGCTCCTGAGGTTCTACTTGAGGGGAGGTCTTTGTTCAAAAACTACTTTAAGGCCAAGTCAGACTACGTCAAGCAACCGATTCCAGAGACTGCGCTTGAGGGGCTATGGAAGAGGGTAATGCAAGAAGGTGGTGCGATGATGATATGGAATCCTTATGGTGGAATGATGAGCAGGATTCCAGAGTCTGCGATTCCATTCCCTCACAGGAAAGGTAACTTGTTCAAGATCCAGTACTTGACTAATTGGCAAGACGGTGGGAAGAAAATGGCAAAGCATATGGATTGGATGAGGGAGCTATACAATTACATGGCACCATATGTCTCAAAGTTTCCAAGGACTGCATATGTCAATTACAGGGACTTGGATTTGGGCATGAACTTGAGGACTAACACAAGCTCCATAAAAGCAAGTGCTTGGGGTGCCGATTACTACAAGGGCAACTTCAACAGGTTGATGCAAGTGAAGACAAAGGTTGATCCTGACAACTTCTTCAGGCATGAACAGAGCATTCCACTTCTTTCCCATTCTGTTGGAAGAAATAAGAGAAGCGGAGGAGGGTGTAGGTAGAGTTTGGCTAGTGCACAATATTTTCCTGATTTTAGTTGTGCATGTGTCCAGTGGCCTCAATTTTTGAAAATAGTTTGGCTAAGTGAGCATAAATAAGAATTGATCTTTATATAAGTATACTACGGTCCGAGATTTGTGGGAAAGTTATGTATTAGTTTCTTGAGCTGAAATAGTTTTGCTATCTTATGGTTTAAGTAATGAATGATCATGGACTTGTGAGGTTGCCATTACTAGAATTTCTCGAAGGCTTCTCCGTCTGCACATGTGGATGTGGAGCCAGACTCTCACCACCGAATGAAAAATTTCGTTTCATCAATTTCACGTGGGCGGCGATAATAATGGCCAACTGTTCAGTCTGCGTATCACCTGCCACCGCAGCTGGTGGTATTTGGCATGAATTCCTTCCTGACAAAACACTAAGCAATTCGATGATGCCCACATTTTATTCGCACCTCCAGGTAACAGAAATTGACGATGGTAACATGTTATCAGTGTCACATAAGGCCATCGGCGGACCCTATTATCAACAATGGACACAAGTTTCTATCTTGTCCAATAAGTCCATATGGAAGCTGGGTGATGGAATAAAAAAGACAGGCTCCCTTATATAGGATCATTTCAATTTCATTGGTAGAAATGCTCTCCTTCCGGGGCATCTGCTATATCAGCAATAGCGAGCATTTCCAGGATTCTGTTTAATATTATTTCTGCTCTTGCTTTACCCTTTTTTTTTTTCTTTTATGCTTGTTACTTGCTCTCTCACCACTGATCATGACAGGTTAGTGTAACTACCTTCTGTTCCATGCCATGGTTTAAAGTAAGTTGCTTTTCGTTAGATCTCTCTCTCTCTCTCTCTCTCTGTGTTATTAAACAAGATTACCCAGATGGGATCTCTGACTTGGACAGTAGAGTTGAGTGCGTATGAGAATAGTGACACCTAATAAATTGTAATTGTGACGATTAGTATTATAATTGTGCAGCGGCAAATTTGTTGATTACAAATTTAATTGCCAAAATCTAATAGTGAGAGGGGAAAAAAATCTTATAAAGGAGAATGCAGTTTCCTAAATAAAAAAATTTAACGGAGAAAGAGTCGAATAAGTTGACATGATGAATTTTAAGTTTTAAAAAACATACATATTTTTCTTATTTTAAAACTGTTTCATCCAAAAAATATATATTATTATTCATGATAAAGATAATAAAATGTGTCAATAGCCACAATGTTTAGTTATAAATTTATATGAATTTTTAATTTAAAATTTTGGAGTTCAATGATAATGTCTATATAAACTAAAAAGATATTAGAATTAAAAAAAAAACTGCCATTAGTTATGAAAAAAATAAAATAATACATTATTGAACATTTTGTTATACTTATTATACCTCTAATACTTCTTTTTTTTTTTGTAAAAAGATTTAAAATTTTCAAAAAAAAAAAAAGTAAAATCTACCATGCCAGATCACCTTAACTCCCCCGCTTCCGGATTTCTCTGCCGACAAATCTTTCCCAATAAAGAAAATAGGTATTGTTCTGGGCTCAATTATAGAGTCATGACTAGATGTTGCATTGTCTACAGAATACTTTGATTCTTCAGCAAGGAAAAGGCAATGGCTTTCTCAAAATCTCCCATTCTCGCAATCTTGATCGTTGTTGTTTCACCATCATGGATAATTTCAGCCAGTGTGAACCATAGCTTTCTCCAATGCGTGTCACTGAGTTGTGGGATTCCCTCCGCTTTCCCCTATGGGATTACCAACGCAAATAAGAAAAAAATAATATTCTAATTGTCGAGTACAATAATATACCTTTTGATTATAAGTTCAACGGCCAAAATTAAATTGCCATTAAAAAAATAAAAAATAAATCTTATCAAAGTAGGAGAGTACCCCATGTGACGTTAGGATTAGATCGATTATGGAGCCATCGCCAATGCTACATTGTCTATTAGAGAGCTCCGTGACTCTAGGTCTTGGGACTTAATCCAAAACAACAAGAGAGTAGAAAGGCAATGGCTTTTTCAATCTCTCCCATTATTGCGATCTTGCTTGTTCTTACTTCAGCTTCATGGGTAGTTTCAGCTACCGTTAAAGATAGCTTTCTCCATTGTCTCTCATTCAGTTCTCAGATTGTGTCTCCTTTCTCCTCTGGCTTCTACACTCCCGACAATTCTTCATTCACTTCTGTTTTACATTCCACTGCTCAAAACCTCAGGTACTTGTTGCCCTCAATACCGAAACCTGAATTCATCTTCACCCCTTTGCATGAATCCCAAATCCAGGCTGCTGTGACATGCTCAAAACAGCATGGAATTCACCTTAGAGTCCGGAGCGGTGGGCATGACTATGAGGGTGTCTCTTATGCTTCTGAAATCGAAACACCCTTCTTCATTTTGGACCTCTCCAGGCTGCGTTCCATCAATGTTGATATTGCTTCCAACACTGCCTGGGTGCAGGCTGGAGCTACGGTTGGTGAAGTCTACTACAGAATTTCAGAGAAAAGCACAATTCATGGCTGCCCAATGGGCATCTGGACCGGTTTGGGCATTGGAGGGCACATTACAGGAGGTGCATATGGTTCCCTGATGAGGAAGTATGGTCTTGGTGCGGATAATGCCATTGACGCTCGTATGGTTGATGTTAATGGCAGAGTTCTAGACAGACAAGCCATGGGAGAAGATCTCTTTTGGGCAATTAGAGGAGGTGGGGGTGGCAGCTTTGGCATCATTGTTGCCTGGAAGATAAAATTGGTTCCTGTGCCACCAATTGTCACAGTTTTTACAGTGAGGAAGACCTTGGAGCAAGGTGCCACTAAGATCCTGTATAAATGGCAGCAAATTGCTGATAAACTTGATGATGATCTCCTCCTTAGGGTCTTTATACGAGGTGCTGCTGGTGCCAGGAAAGGTCAGAAAACTGTGACAACATCCTATAATTGTTTGTTTGTTGGTAATGCTAACAGACTTCTCGAAGTCATGCAAGTAAGCTTTCCTGAACTGGGTTTGACTCGAAACGATTGTATCGAAACAAGCTGGATCAAATCAGTTCTATACATGGGCGGATACCCAAGCAATACATCTCCTGAAGTTCTACTTCAAGCGAAGCCTCTGTTCAGGACTTACTTCAAGGCCAAATCAGACTTTGTCCAGCAGCCAATACCTGAAACAGCATTTGAGAGACTGTGGGAGAGGATGCCGCAGGATGAGGGCGCTCTTATGATATTGACTCCTTATGGTGGCATGATGAGCAGAATTCCAGAGGCTGCAATTCCATTCCCGCACAGAAACGGCGTCTTGTTCATGGTCCAGTATTGGACGAATTGGACAGATGGCGAAAAGAACATGGCAAAGCATATGGATTGGATTAGGAAGCTTTACAAGTACATGACACCATATGTCTCAATGTTCCCAAGGACTGCATATGTCAATTACAGGGACTTCGATTTGGGCATGAACTCGAGGATTAACACAAGCTTCATAAAAGCAATTGCTTGGGGTGCCAAGTACTACAAGGGAAACTTCGACAGGTTGATGCAAGTGAAGACTGAGGTTGATCCTGATAACTTCTTCAGGCATGAACAGAGCATTCCTCCTCTTCCCCGTCATGTGGAAAGAAAAGAGAGAAGAGGGGGGTATATGTAGAATTGGCTTAAGCAAAATATTTTCAAGAATGGTATTATTCGCGTGTTCTTAACAATTTCCTTGTAAAAGTAGGAATGAGAATGTGTATATTTATTTATCTTGTTTTAAATTTATTATGTGAGAGATTTGTGTATTGAGATTTTTTTTTCTAGATAAACATTATGAAAGCTTTGTCTTACAAGTCAAAGGAGCATATAAAAGAATGAGGGCAATAGAAAGAGAAGACAGCGAAATTATTGTAACAAATTATTTGACTTTAAAATCATCAATGCTCATTTTTTCAGGAGATTTGTACAATGTTAAAGAATACATACAAGAATTAAAGAACATGCTTGTTAGTCTTATTTGTTTACTTGTCCAAGCAAGTTGATTATCTCAGCTTTACAAATCTAATCCTAATAACAAGTTACTTAACATTAAACAATACAACAAAAGGCACTTATAAAACAAAAAAAATATAACTAGCATGTACTTTATATATCACCATAACTAAATATAGATTTTAACCTAATTAAGCATTAATATTAACAAACAAAAAAGGGACATTGGAATTACTTCCAACTTTTTCTTCCTCCTCTGCAGACTTGCTTTTTCTCTGTCAAATCAATTTGCTTCTTTTCAAAAGTATCAAAGTTAAGTTTGAATAGGATGAAACTTGGTTCTTTAACATTCCTCTTTAATTTCATAATTATTCATGTCCATTTTAATTCTTAGTTATTTAAACTTTTACTTTGACAAAGCTTTTGTGAATATGCGTGCAAGTTGATTTTTAGTATTACAATAAAGTAGCTTTACTTTTCCTTTCACTTGAACTTCACATATTAAATGATATTTGATTTTAAAATATTTACTCTTTTCCTAGAACACTAGATTTCTAAAGATAATTATTGTAACTTAGATTGTCTACATTTATTTTTATAGGCATAACTTGGTTTTATCTCAATCCTTTTAGAATTTTTTTTAACCAAATGTCTTGATTAACTATTATAGCTATTAAAATGTATTTAGTTTTAGCAGTTACTTACACTATATTCTCTTACTTTCTATAATTCCAAGAGATGACAATCTGAACCCAAAGTAAACAAGTGTTTGAAGTATTTTTCATATCTCCGTATATCCATCCACCCTAGTTATTGTTTGAAAAATCATGCATCTTCATCTCGATTCCTTAACAGATATGACTTTAAAATAAAGTGTTTCTTTTGTAGATACTATGATTCTCTTTGTTACTTTTAAGTGAATCTTATTTGATTTTTGTATAAATTTGGAAAGAAGGTTAGTAGTCTATATTATATTAAGGCTTGTTGCTAATAAATAAAATAGACAACCACTCATGTTTTTATACAAGTTTCCACCAATTGTTTTGGCATCATCCCCCTTACATAACCTTTCATTTATTATTAAAGGAGTTAATATGGTTTTGTGATTAAGTAATCTAAACTTCTTTAGAATTTTAACAGTATATTTTTTTTGATAAATGAATATATTAGTGTCTATTTGTGGGATTTCTATTTCAAGGAAGTAAGAAATTTATCCAAAGTATATCATTTCAAAGACCTTATGGAAATCATATTTAAATTTATGATTTAATTCATTATTCCCACCTATTATTAGCAAATCATCTATATACATAATTACAATAATTAAAGTAGCTTTAACATACAATATAGCTTCACTTTTACTTTTCTTAAATCTCAATTACTCAAAATATTCATTAAGCTTCTCAAATATTAGACCCTTTTAAGTATTTATCAATATTTATAAGTGGGTAGTTTTTTTTTTTTGTTTTTAGCCTTTTCTTTTTCTTCTTCTTATTAGTTTTCCCTCCTCTTTTTTCTTTGTCTTTCTTCTTACCAATGGACTTTTTGGCTCCTATTTGTTGTTTCTCTTTTCCTTTAATCAATATAGTAACTTTATTTGTATCACTCTACCTAATAGCACTTCTTAACTTAAGAGCTTGTAATGTATTTACAAGTTCTATCAAAGTGAACTTGTTTAAATCCTTAGAATTTTCTAAATAAGATATCTTGGATTCATACTTCTTATGGAAGCATATTAGCACCTTTTCTACTATCCTTTAATTAGTCAACTTGTCTCTTAGAATATGATTTCATTAATAATTTTCATGAATCTATAGCAAATTATTTTATTGATTTATTGTCTTTCATTTTATGAGATTTAAATTCTCTCATTTAATTTAAGACTTTGATGTTTCTAGTTTTATTACTACCATAAAATTCCCTTCTTAGTTTATCTTATGCTTTTTTAGCTCCCTTACATGTCATAATATGGTAAAAATGACATCTATTACATTAAAATATATACAAATGAAAGTCTTATACATTTTTGTTGTCTCGTCGTTATGGTGCTTAATTTAGTTTACCATTAGGGAGATATGTCATTTGATCTCTATTTTTAATTACCTTCAAGTAATTATTCATTTTAACTATTTAGATTAAATAGTTTTTTTTTGAAAAAAAAAAGTGAGTATTAAGGTTAGATAGAAGTTGAAGACCATTCTAACTCTTTCAAGGTGTTTATGGTCAGACATTAGGGTTTCTCCCTTGGTTTTTTTTCTCACACAAACCTTAATCACAAACTTTTAAAACCCTTTAAATGCTTATCTTACAAAGCAAATCCAAAGGAGCATATAAAAAAGTGAAGATAGCATGTGAATAAGACAAAGAAAGATTATTACAGTAGACTATTAGACTTCAAAATCATCTACTTTTGTATTCCATAATGCTCCTTTTTAAAGGAATTTGCATAATGTCGAGATTTGTACAACATCAAAAGTATATACAATGATCAAAGAAGGATATGCTTTCAATTCCTATTTATTCACTTGCCTAAGCAAGCTTATCATCTTAGCCTTATATACCTAATCCTACTAATAAGTTGCTTAATATTGTACAACAAAAGTACTCACACGCAAGGACTAAGTAGCATGTTCTTCATAAATCATCTAACTAAACGTTACAATGCAACTAAAGATCGACCAAAAAAAAAAAAAGGATATTGGAACTGCTTCCAACTTCTTCTTCCTTCTTTGCAAACTTGCTCTTCCTATGTAGATCAGTTTGCTTCTTTTCCAAGACATCAAGGTTGAGTTTGAATAGGATAAAACTAAGTTCTTTGACAAAAGCATACTGCAGTCTTTGTTTTGTGAGAAAGGGTTGTATTGGCTTCTTTAGAAAAAATCCTTTTGTTGTATCATGGTTTAAAGTTTGTCCAATGCTGATATAAAGTATTAAATTTTATTTTATATCTATACTCTTGTTTTATCCCTTTTTGCTTGGCACTTGTTTTCATAAATAAAACTAAGTAAAGATAAAGTCCATAAAAAATATCATCATATGAATAAAGTTCTAAGAATTTATCAATAAATTGAACAAAAAGCTTATTCTCATAACTTTTATCAAGAATAAAGGGAGAAGATAAACTTTATTGGATATGAGAAAAATTAAATATATTCAAGGACTTTTTTTTTTCCAAGTGTACATTGTGGACATACAATGTAAAAGCTTGTGTTACAGCTAGTTCAAACAAGTAACGCGGGATACACCCAAATTTTTAATTTGGACTGTGTTCTTTTCCCTTTACCCTGTGCACGGAAATTTCCTCACCCAAAATTTAACATGAAGTGAACTTTGATATTCAACATTTGTTTTTTCATATACAGGTGAAAGAAAATTCTCGGTAGCATACAAGCGTTTGGAAGACCATTTCTCACTCCCAATACGAAAGACAAGGAACCAAGTCACTGGGATAAAACCAAACAGATCCGAGATCATCAGAGACTAGCAAAATATGCAACCAATCCGACAAGATTCAGGACCAACCATATGTGTTTGTGCTGCCTGGTTCCAGCCGAGTTGTGTCCTGAAAGAAGAAAACAAACGAACTCACATGAATGGTCAGTTCCCGATTGTTACTAAAAGATTTTTGTGGAAAATTGTATATACAGGTAAAAATGTAAAGCAGTTATGGAGCAAACCCCATAAATTTGTTTTCGAAGATTTGCAGCTCAAACATGGTAAATTCAAGTGCTAGGCAAAGAATGTTGTCCGTTGGATAATTTTCTCAAGTATGGGCAAGGCTATGCCAACGAGCTTCGGCTCGTGGCATTGGTTTCAGAACTGAGTCTTGAGTTTAAATTTGAGTTAAAGTCAATTAATCACAAAAATACAGTCAAGGTAATGTACATGCAACAATTTCTGGACATTCGCAAATGTCCACCCCTGATTGACTTTGTGTTTATGTGCTATCTGCCTTGCAATTGTGTCTTCAGGATTTGTTGTGTATTTATATTTCATCACCATCATCAATGATCTCTATCTCAATACTACTGGAGTCGTCTATAAGACTAAATTTCTCAAGTTAGTCTTAGTTGGAACCAATAGATATATAACTATAGTTATGAAAACATAACATTTGTTCATTATATCAGAAGTAGACTACCTATGAAAATATATTACACTTTCACTAGTTGAGGGAATGGCCAAAGCAATTGGCTTTGTAAGTACCACACTCTCCACGATGACAGCATTGGAGAAATTGTGGACATTTGCAACAAGAAAAGCCGTGAACAAATGGGACAAGAGAGAAGTTGGACCTTGAAATGGTCGCACCACATGTGAAAAAATCTTACATTTCCGTGATTAAAGGCTCCTGTCTTATGCAACCCTTCCTCCAGCAATCTTGTGGACAACATGAAGTCAACAGAAATGAATTTGTTGGAAAAACGTGTTACACACATTCCTAGCTTAAAAACCAATGCAAATTTAAATATTTGTTTTAGGAAGTGGGGCAGGGAAGTAATTGTCAAGACTCTTCAACGTTCTACGCTGATACGGTACAATGATCGCTTTCGATGTTCGCCTAACTAATATTGATGAAAATTTCATGTTTGTTCTGGATTGACTGTCTAAAGTAATCTAAGAGTGTTCTCGAGCTGATGAAAATTTCTCCTTTTATTTTCTGTTTTTGATGAAGAGAGGACTCATCTTTAGGTAATCAAGGCAGGTGATACGCATAAACTGCCATTATATATATCAGATATTTTTAATAACACAGCCCAAAACACTCAAAAGTATAAGTTGAGGCAACAAATGAAGAACAAAAAGTAGAAAGTATAACATCGCAAAGGTGTCCAATGACATCAGAAGGCAACCAAGTATATATAATCCTTTTGGTTGATTAAAGGCAACTCAAAAGATAAATTTTTTATTACAGACCAATGAACTATTTGCTCAATTACTGTTAAAATTCTTCTATGCCTTACTTGGAAGAGTAGGGATGCTCTGCTCATTCCTGAAGAAATTCTCTGGATCAACTGCTGTCTTCACTTTCACCAGCCTATCAAAATTTGCATTGAAATACATAACCCCATAAACCTTGCCTTGCTGGTAGTTGTCATTTCTCATAACACCAATATCAAGATCCCTGTAGTTCAAAAATGCACTCCTGGGGTTCTGGGACACAAATGGAGTCATGAAACTGTGAAGCTTTCTAATCTGGGACATAAAATCCTCATCTGCTGCACTTCCTGGTTCATCCCAACTCACCGAGTACTGGATCTTATACAAATTGCCAGCTCGGTGCGGGAACGGAGCATCAGAAGCAGGAACTTGATCCATTTTTCCACCATAAGCGTTGAAAACCAATCCAGTTTTCCCTATAGAAATCATCTGCTGCCAAAGGGAATTCAACCCATCTTTCGAAATTGGGGTCTGAACATAATCAGATTTCCTCTTCAGGAACTGGAGCGAGTCCGGCTTCCTGTCAAGCAGAACATTAGGGGATGTTCCATTATCGTAATTCATCCACCATAACATAGATTGAATCCAATTCATCTCCAAACAATCCGCCTTCGTCAGTCCCAATTCAGGAAAATCCTTCCCCAACAAAGCCACGAGGCTATCGGCATTCCCCAAATACTCAGCCAAAATTGAGAATCTCACAGTCCTCTGATCCTTTTTTGTCCTTGATGTCACAGGCTGCAAAAGCATCCTCATGAACAGATTCTCATCGGTTTTGGCAGCAACCGTTTGCCACTTATAAACAACATTGGTGGCATTCATTGTAGCATTCTCATCAAGATAACGCTGCACCCTGAAGACAGTAACCGTCTGAGGGACCGGAACAAGCTTGATCTTGTAAGCAATTACGACACCAAAACTCGCACCCCCACCTCCCCGAATCGCCCAAAAAAGGTCCTCCCCCATTGCCTTTCTGTCAAGAAGCCTTCCATTAACATCCACAATCTGAGCATCCAGAATATTATCAACCGTCAATCCGAACTTCCTCAACATATTCCCATAACCACCTCCACTTAAGTGACCCCCAACGCCAACTGTTCGGCAAACACCAGCAGGAAAGCCGAGAACTTCACTTCCCTGCCAGATCCTGTAATAGAGTTCACCGAGTGTGGCACCCGCCTGGACCCAAGCCGACTGGGAATTCACATCCACAGCAATCGATCTCATACCAAACAAGTCCAGAACGAAAAAGGGTTCGTCAGAAACGTAGGAAGTGCCGTCATAATCATGTCCACCACTGCGGATTTTGAGTTGGTACCCAACTTTCTTGGCGCAGATCACGGTGGCCTGAACATGGGTTATCTTTTGTGGGGTTATAATGACGAGTGGTTTCGGAGTTGCGGCGGTATTGAAACGCAGGTTTCGAACGTAAGCCTGCAGAACCGAACTGTAAGAAGCATTTGTCTGTGTGTATACAAGGCTTGAGATTTGGTCTTGTGGGGTTATGTTGTTTTCTAAGCACTGCAAGAAGGTTTCATAGACTGAAACATCTGCCGCACCAGCAGGACTCCATTGGAAAGAAGAAAGAGAAAGGGTGAGAAGAAGGACATGAAAAATCAGGGAAAGCTTTGGTCTTTCCATTTGGGTTTCATTAAGTGACGTAATGAGTAGACTGGAACATGCTGTTTATTGGCTCTCGTGTGGAGTATATATAGAGATTTGTATGTGACGGATTTAATTGTGGTGCAAAATATTTATTGCAGTGTCCTTAAATTTGTGATATTTCCCTTTCTAACATAAAAAATTTAATTACGTCCGAACAAAACAAAATTAAAGTAGATATTTTAAAATAATACTAAATATAAAAAAATTATTTATTATTAACATTATTTTTATCCAAATTGACAAAATTGTCCCCCATTTTATCTAATTATTTTATTTATAAAAAATTATTTATTTCATTAAAAATAATATTTTCATAATAAATTGAGAAAATTTTATTATGATATTCAGTGTTAATTAATATTTTCAAGGAAAATTATTTAAAGAGTAGAGAAAAATATTATAAAAAAATTTACCTTTTATTATCAAACACTATCCTTAGTAAAGTGAATAATTTTTTCATAATAATTTTATTCATTGAAAATTATTTATTTTAGTAGAGATAGTACTTTTATGATAAGTTAAGAAAATTATTTTGTGATATTTAACATTATTTAATGTTTTCAAGAGACATTATTGAAAAAGGAAAAAATAAAAAAAAATATATATTGTATTTATTATCAAATATTATTTTTATTAAAGTGGATAACATTTTTAATATCTTATCAAATGATTCATTAAAAATTATCTATATAAGTAGAGATAGTATTTTTATGATAAATTAAAATTTTCTAATATGTAGTATTACTCAATATTTTCATAGGACATTATTAAATGAAAGGGAAAAAAAACAACAGTGATTTCCTTAGGGACTAGAAAATCAATCCACTTTGACTGGTCAGAATTTTGCGGTGAATGTGGGAAACATTTTGAGTTGAAACTTTTATTACTTGTTTTTAATTTCGGAAATACCATCAGATTCGAGAAAAACAAGATTATAAAACCAATATTCTTAAAATGGAGATCTCATTAATGAGATCGTATAATCGGAACGAAAATCGTAAGTTTCTGTCTTTCTTTCTTTCTTTTTTTTGGGGGGGGGGCTGGGGGCTTAATTTGAAGAGCTAAGTAAGCTTAGCCATGAAAATAATAATATGACTAAATCGAAGTTTATCGGTGTTTTCATTTTTTTATTATTAATTTTAAGATTAATGGGTAGCTATTGAGGAGATTAAGAACCCAACAATTCTCTCACTAAAGGCAGGTTTTAGTTGAGAGTACTGAAGGGCATGTCTTGTCAAAGTACAACAAGATGAGATGAGATGTTGGGCATCATTAATATATATATATATATAGGTTGGAAGAAATTTTGTAGAAAAATTAAAAATATTAATATTACTCAATACGTGAGAGAGATCCCTTTGTGAATTTTGTGGATAAATCACATCCAACTCACAACACCTCATCCAAAGAAGGGGAAAAAGTTTATATATATATATATATATATATATATATATATATATAAATGTGGAAAAGAAATATTTTATTAGAATGTAGAACCCTAGATTTGGGTTTTAATTATTGTCCCAATTTTAGCTGTTATTTAATGTCATTTAATTGCTTTCGGTTCATATTTGATATCGTATGATGCAAATATATTAGTATTATAGTCGCCGACGAATATTTCTAATATCATGTGTAAGTACTCAAACTCTAGCATTATTACCGGACGTAATGTCCGGAGGTCAATACTTGTTTTTTTATTTTTTCATTTTTTTGGTGCTAAATATCGTTGGAAATTTTATTTCAACATTGCATTATATTTTTAAAGGTCGTGAAATGGCTATAATTATATATCCTTAAATTTTTTATTTTAGTAGTAGTTCATTTGTTTTGTGACTATAAGGCATTGAAAATAAAAGTGAATATGTTGAAATATGCCTTATATTCTAGTTGAATTAAAATTATTCTTTTCACTCAAATTTTATATTTCTATATTTATATATATAGGTATATTAGGATTATGGAGAGAGAAACATAGAGAGATTCAAAGTGGTACTTTTTATTTTCAGTAATACACTCTCTCTAGTAATAAAATTATTTTTTTTGTTTTTTTCGTGGAGATAGGTCACAATGACCACCGAACCACGTTAAAATTTTAGTGTTTTCTTATTTGTTTGATTACTTCGGCGGCGATTTGTAGTAATAAATTGGTATCAGAGCCATGTCTATCGGCAAAACGAAAGATTGCCCCATCCTGAATGCACAGCCGAGCGCGTCACCCAGACGCTCTGGTTAAACCTAGCACCTCAAAGAGTCTGTTACCATTTCTAGTTGTCACTCTCACTCTTTTTGGGTCTCACTACACTGCCAACAAAGAACCGTCAAAGAGTGGCTTCCCAGTTCAAGGAAGAGCTTACCCTTCATCCAGTGGCCCCACCTCCCATCCGTCCTCGAATCTAGCTCCCCGATCTCGCTATAATCAATTGTTCTGGTTGCGCCATGCAACGCCCCTGATCCTTCCGTCTCCGCAACAAACTGGATATAGGGGACCCGTTTCTGGCAAGACTTTTTGCCCTCGACCTCCCCGACCATAGCCCTCTAGCCACCTCTACCTTTAGTGCCGAAAAGAACTAGAGTCCTGCTGAGACCGTCTGACTTCTCACCCTCAGCAGCACTCTCCGGCACAGCGGTGGCCTGAACCTCATATTGCTGCAGTTCTGCAGACTCTAATCTGATTCAGGAGAAGCTGATGGAAGAGGGAACAAATCGAGCTGCTGTTTTTTTTTCGCCTATTCTCCAACGGGTCTGGCACTGCAGCATTGGTGACAACGATTGGTTGTAACTTAGGTAATTTTATTAATTTGGGCCATCAACTTGTATTTTTCAATTTTTATTTTGGGTGTGTTATTACAACGACTTCTTCATCTTCATCAACGGTGAAGTCTGAAATTGAGAAGTTCGATGGAAATACTAGTTTTGCACTGTGGCAAGTTAGGATGATGGTAATTCTGTCACGAGAAGGTATAAAAAAGGCCCTACTTGGTAAGGAGAAAAAATCGGAGTCAATGTCCGATGCAGATTAGGATGACATGGATGATAGAGCTCTATCCTCAATTCAACTCAATTTGGGAAATGAAGTTTTGAGAGAAATCTTCGGTGAAAGAACAGCAGCTGTTGCGTAGCTAAAATTGGAAAGTCTGTACATAACAAAATCTTTAACTAACAAGTTCCAATTAAAGCAACGCCTTTACACTCTACATATGTTAGAAGGTACTTCTTTGAAATCACATATTGGAGAGTTCAGTTTAATTGTTACTGATTTGAGCAAGATTGATGTTCATATTGACGACGAGGATCAAGCTTTATTACTATTGTGTTATTTGTTTTCTTCATACAAGTACTTTTGAAATACTATGATTTATAGTAGAGAAGATATTTTCCTTGAGAATGTCAAGACTAATTTGTAGGCTAAGGAGAAAATTGATAGTAGTTTGACATCTTCTGAGACACCATATCAGAGTGTTGGTTTGATCATTGATCGAGGAAGATCAAAGAAGAGGGGTCAGAATTTAGGAAAATCAAGATCAAAATCAAGGCACAAGAATTTGACATGTAATTATTGCAAGAAGAAAGGGCACATCAAGTTTGATTGTTACAAATTAAAAAACAAGCAGAAAGTAAGTGACAGTAATCAGAAGAACCATCCACCAGGAGAAGCTCATGTGACAGCAAATAAGAGTGATGATCTGCTTTGTGTCACTCAAGGCCAAGGCATATTTCAGGATACCTGGATCATGGACACTGGAGCCTCGCAACATATGACTCCTAATAGGGAATGGTTTACCACCTATAAGCCAATCAATAGTGGTGTTTTGTTAGGTAATGATCACATATGTAAGGTTACTGGGATTAGTACAGTGCAGATCAAGATGCATGACGGTGTCATTAGGACCTTGTCTGAGGTCAAACACATTCCATATTTGACGAAGAATCTTTTCTCTTTGGGCACTCTTGAGAAGAATGGCTGCAAGATTGGGTGTGAAGGTGGGGTTTTAAAGGTTTCCAGAGGTGCTCTTGTATTAATGAAGGCTACCAGAATTGACACATTGTATTTCTTGCATGATTCGACAGTCACAGACTCAACTGCAGTTTCTAATTCAGTTTCAGATTCAGACGTGACAAAGTTGTGGCACATGCGGCTAGGACACATAAGTGATAGAGGTATGACTGCTTTGAGTAAGAGAGGTCTTTTGTATGGTCAGAACACTGGAAAAATGGAATTTTGTGAGCATTGTGTTTTTGGGAAGCAAAAGAGGTTGAATTTCAGTACAGTCATCCATAAAACAAAGGGAACATTGGACTACATCCATTCAGATCTTTAGGGTCCTTCTCGGGTTCTCTTTAAAGGTATGGGTGCTGCTTATATGCTCACTTTCATTGATGATTTTTCTCGTAAAGTTTGGATCTATTTCTTGAAACAGAAAAGTCAAGTATTTGGAACCTTTAAGCAGTGGAAAACTTTACTTGAAAAGCAGATTAGGAAGCAGATTAAGAGGTTGAGAACAGATAATGACCTTGAATTTTGTAATAACGAATTCAATGAGTTTTGCAAAATTGAAGGCATTGTTCGATACCGCATAGTTGTAAAAACTCCACAGCAGAATAGAGTTGCAGAACGCATGAACAGGACTTTGATAGAAAAAGTTAGATGTTTGTTATCCAATACAGGTTTGGGTAAGGAGTTTTGGGCAGAAGCAATTAATACAACTTGTTGGTTGGTAAATTGATCTCCTTCTACTTCCATTGAGTGTAAGACACCAGAAGAGGTGTAGTTTGACAAACCTGCAGATTATTCTGATTTAAAGATATTTGGCTGTCCTGCTTATGCTCATGTTAATGATGGGAAACTTGAACCGAGGGCTAAGAAATGCATTTTCCTTGGCTATGCTTTTGGTGTGAAAGGTTATAGGTTGTGGTGTCCAGACCCTAAGTTTCTAAAATTCCTCATCAGCAGAGACATGACATTTAATGAATTCGCTATGCTACATCCAAAAGAGGAAGTCTTAAGGCCAAACAATAAAGATAGTGGGAGTTCCAGACAGCAGGTGAAGTTTGAAAGTGATATTCCTTCTAAGTCAGGTTGACAGATTCAGGTTGGCACTTCAGAAACAGACGAGGATATTCAAGATACTCAATAGGCACAACCGTACAGTATCGCCAAAAACAGACTCAGAAGGACTATTAAGCCACCAGCCAGGTTTTCATACTCAGATTTTGCTTATTGTTTGGCAGTAGCGGAAGAGGTGGAGTATAATGAACTTAGAAACTACTCAGAAGCTGTCACTTGTGCTGAATCTTCCTAGTGGAGTATTGCTATGACCGAGAAAATTGAGTCCCTGCATAAGAATCAGACTTAGGACTTAGTGAAACTTCCCAAAGATAAGAAGACTATTGGCTGCAAATGGATCTTCAAGAAGAAGGAGGGAATTCCAGGAGTTGAGGATGCAAGGTATAAGGCACGTCTGGTTGCAAAGGACTATAGCTAGAAAGAAGGGATTGACTTCAATGAGGTGTTTCCTCCAGTTGTGAAGCACACTTCCATTCGTGTGCTTCTAGCTATGGTTGCTATGTATGTTATGGAACTGGATCAGCTTGATGTCAAGACTGCTTTTCTACATGGCGATCTTGAGGAAGTCATTTATATGGATCAACCCGAGGGTTTCCAGATTGAAGGCAAGGAGGATCATATTTGCAGGTTGAAGAAATCTCTATATGGTTTAAAGCAATCTCCTAGATAATGGTATAAGAAGTTTGACAGCTTTATGGTTGGCCATGGTTACTTAAGGAGTGAGTATGACAGTTATGTCTACCATAGGAAGCTTCGTGATGGATCATTTGTCTATCTGCTACTATATGTCGATGATATTCTTGTTGCCTCTACAAGCATATTTGAAATCAATAGTTTGAAGAAGCTACTTGGTAGAGATTTCGAGATGAAAGATTTGGGGGCTGCACAGAGGATTTTGGGCATGGAGATCACCAAAGACAGGAAAGTAGGAGAGTTGCGCCTTTTACAGAAAAGGTACATCGAGAAGGTTCTTGATCGTTTTGGGATGATGAGTTGCAAACCGTGAGTACTCCTTTGGCATCACACTTTAGACTTTTAGCCTCTTTGTCACCCAATATCTTAGAGGAAGAGGAATATATGTCACGTGTTCCATACTCTAGTGCAGTGGGCAGTGTTATGTATGCTATGGTTTGCACTCGTCCAGATATTTCACAGGCAGTCAGTGAACTATATGGCTAATCCTGGGAAAGCACATTGGCAAGCAGTTAAATGGATATTTCAGTATCTTAGAGGTACTACAAATATAGGACTGATATTCAACATAGGCAGTAGGTTGTTTATTGGTTTTGTGGATTCAAACTATGCAGGTAACCTTGACAGAAGAAGATCAACAACTGGTTATATTTTCACTCTTTCAAGCTATGCTATTTGTTGAAAGACAACATTGCAATCAACAGTTGCTCTTTCCACCACTGAAGCTGAGTACATGGCAATAGCAAAAGCAGTCAAGGAAGCTATTTGGTTGAAAGGTTTGGTCACTGATTTGGGTTTATCATAGGAAACTACCACCGTATTTTGTGACAGTTAGAGTGTTATACACTTGACCAAAAATCAAGTGTATCATGAGAGGACCAAACACATTGATGTCAGATATCATTTCTTGCGAGATGTTATATCTCAAGGTTTGATTTCAGTGAGAAAGTTCACTACTGCAGATAATCCAGCTGACATGTTAACGAAACCAGTTTTAACTAGCAAGTTCAAGCATTGCTTGGACTTGATTGGTGTTCATTTTGCTTGACTGGCCCTAAGGGGCCATTTGAAGGAGAGACAAAAGGATTCTATTTTGTTGTGTGTTTTGAGAATATAATGCAAGGTGGAGATTTGTTAGAATATGCCTTGTATTCTAATTGAGTTAGAATTACTCTTTTAACCCAAGTCTTATATTCTTATATCTATATATAGAGACATACTAGGGTTATGGGGAGAGAGAAAGACATAGAGAGGTTCAAAGCGGCACTCTTTGTTTCCAGTAATACATTCTCTCTAGCAATAAAATTATTCTCTCTGTCTTTTCCGTGAAGTTAGGTCACAATTACCGAACCACGTTAAAATTCTGGTGTTTTTTTGTTTATTTGATTACTTTGGCAGTAATTTGTAGTAGCAAAATAAATTATCTTTTTTTGGGTGGGGGATAATTTTTGGGTGGGGGTGGGGAGAAAAGGTAATGTTAATGAAAAAAAAAAACAAAAAAGGTGTACATGTAAAAAAAGGATGCAATATTTTTGCAAAGGCAACTAAATTTACACGGAGAGATATGTTTTGTATCTTTATGCAATAAAATAAATGAGTTCGACTTGTACTTGAGTTGTATAAAAATAAACGCTCTTATTTGCTTAAAAGCACACAATTTCATTAACATTAGTCATTTTAATCTGATGTGAAATGAGAAAATTATCATTATCTATTTTAATTCATCACTTATAATATAGTTGAAATAAAAAAATAAATTTGTGTAATCTACAATTATCAATATATTACAATAAAAAAAATTAATGAGTAAAAATAACTTCAATGGGCTAACTTTTAAGGGAAAAAAAAAAAGAAGTACAATATTTTCTTAATTGATATTGTGCAAATATCCTCAAAAGTTTTATTGTTAAAATAGAGTATAAGTGCGCATATTTAACTTATTTTTAGACTTAATATGTAGACGACTTGTATATTGAGATTCTTTTTTTCCTTACTAATTAAGTAGAAAATAAGAATTGAACTTATGGAAGCATACCCAACTCCTAGCTTTGTGGGAAAGTACGGTATTGGCTTCTTGAGCTAAAAAGTACTTGTGTTGTGCCGTAGTTTAAAGTACGTTGAAAGCCGATGCAATGGATTATGTTTTACATCATGTCTGTGCACCTTTTTTTTTTTTTTTTGTTGGTTGGCGCTTCGAAATTGCTTTCTCTGATGATGTCCTTTAAAAGAAAAAAAAAAAACAAAAAGGTATCGTGACATGTATACAGTGCCAAGAGCTTATCAATAAATTAAACAAAAAGCTTACTCTTTCATCTCTCTCGCGTAGCTTTTGTCAAAAAATTAAGTATCACAACCTCCAGGATGGCAGCATTGGAGAAATTTTGGACATTTGCAACAAGAAAGGCCGTGAACAAATGGGACAAGAGAGAAGTTGGACCTTGACGTGGTCGCATCACTTGTGAAAAAACCTTACATTTCCGTGAATGAAGGCTTCTGTCTTATGCAATCCTTCCTCCAGCAATCTAGTGGACAGCATGAACTCAATAGACATGAATTTGCTGGAAAAATGTGTTACACACATTCCTAGCTTAGAAACGGTTGCAAATTGAAATTTTTGTTTTAGCAAGTGGGGCAGTGAAGTAATTGTCAAGACCCTTGAACGTTCCACGCTGATATGGTCCAATGATTGGTTTCAATGTTCGCCCAACTAATATTGATGAAAGTTTCCATTTCATATTTGTTCGGGATTGAATGTCTAAACTAATCTGAGAGCTTTCTCAAAATGATGAAAATTTCTCCTGAAGAGAGGACTCATCTTCAGGTAACCGAAATAGGTGATTTGCATAAACTGCCATTATATGTATCAGACATTTTTAATAACACGGCCCAAAACACTAAAAGTCTAAGTTGAAGCAACAAAGGAAGAACAAAAAGTAGAAAGTACAACGCACAAGGCTGTCCAATGATTTGTCTATCCCAAAAAACCACGCCAGAAAGCAACCAAGTATATATAATCCTTTTGGTTACTTAAAGGCCACTCAAAAGATAAATTTCTTATTACAAACCAATGAACTATTTGTTTAACTGCTTTTAAAAATCTTCTATGCCTTTCTTGGAAGAGTAGGGATGCTCTGCTCATTCCTGAAGAAGTTCTCTGGATCAACTGCTGTCTTCACTTTCACCAGCCTATCAAAATTTGCATTGAAATACATAACCCCATAAACCTTGCCTTGCTGGTAGTTGTCATTTCTCATAATACCAATATCAAGATCCCTGTAGTTCAAAAATGCACTCCTGGGGTTCTGGGACACAAATGGAGTCATGAAACCGTGAAGCTTTCTAATCTGGGACATAAAATCCTCATCTGCTGCACTTCCTGGTTCATCCCAACTCACCGAGTACTGGATCTTATACAAATTGCCAGCTCGGTGCGGGAACGGAGCATCAGAAGCAGGAATTTGATCCATTTTTCCACCATAAGCGTTGAAAACCAATCCAGTTTTCCCTATAGAAATCATCTGCTGCCAAAGGGAATTCAACCCATCTTTCGAAATTGGGGTCTGAACATAATCAGATTTCCTCTTCAGGAACTGGAGCGAGTCCGGCTTCCTGTCAAGCAGAACATTAGGGGATGTTCCATTATCATAATTCATCCACCATAACATAGATTGAATCCAATTCATCTCCAAACAATCCGCCTTCGTCAGTCCCAATTCAGGAAAATCCTTCCCCAACAAAGCCACGAGGCTATCAGCATTCCCCAAATACTCAGCCAGAAATGAGAATCTCATAGTCCTCTGTTTCTTTCTTGTCCTTGATGTCACAGGCTGCAAAAGCATCCTCATGAACAGATTCTCATCGGTTTTTGGAGCAATCTTTTGCCACTTATAAACAAGATCAGTAGCATTAATTGTAGCATTTTCATCAAGATACCGCTGCACCCTGAAGACAGTAACCGTCTGGGTGACCGGAACAAGCTTGATCTTGTAAGCAATTACGACACCAAAACTCGCACCCCCACCTCCCCGAATCGCCCAAAAAAGGTCCTCCCCCATTGCCTTCCTGTCAAGAAACCTTCCATGAACATCCACAATCTGAGCATCCAGAATATTATCAACCGTCAATCCGAACTTCCTCAACATATTCCCATAACCACCTCCACTTAAGTGACCCCCAACGCCAACCGTTGGGCACAAGCCAGCAGGAAAGCCGAGAACTTCACTTCCCTGCCAGGTCCTGTAATAGAGTTCACCGAGTGTGGCACCTGCCTGGACCCAAGCAGATTGGGAATTCACATCCACAGCAATCGATCTCAAACCAAACAAGTCCAGAACGAAAAAGGGTTCGTCAGAAACGTAGGAAGTGCCCTCAAAATCATGTCCACCACTGCGGATTTTGAGTTGGTACCCAACTTTCTTGGCGCAGATCACGGTGGCCTGAACATGGGTTATCTTTTGTGGGGTTATAATGACGAGTGGTTTCGGAGTTGCGGAGGTATTGAAACGCAGGTTTCGAACGTAAGCCTGCAGAACCGAACTGTAAGAAGCATTTGTCCGTGTGTATACGAGGCTTGAGATTTGGTCTTGTGGGGTTATGTTGTTTTCTAAGCACTGCAAGAAGGTTTCATAGACTGAAACATCTGCCGCACCAGCAGGACTCCATTGGAAAGAAGAAAGAGAAAGGGTGAGAAGAACGACATGAAAAATCAGGGAAAGCTTTGGACTTTCCATTTTGGGATTTTTTTGGTGAAGCAATGATGCTGGCTCGTGGTTTTTGTGAGGAGTGTATATATATATATATATAGAGCTGTGGGATATTCTGTTCAAACTCCCCGCGTCATGACGGATTTAATTGGGGAGTATGGTATTTTTTGCGGCAATTTCAAACTTGCAAGTGTCGGGCACTCTTAAAAAATTGGATGAATAAGCATAACAACCATTTGAATAATTTTTAACATGGCTACTTGGACCCAAGAAAAAAAAAAATAAAAGGAAAATCGAGGAAAGGGTTATAGTTTCTAGGAAAGAATTCCAATGTGCTGACTTTGACGGGGCAAATTGTGAGCACAAACTTTGGACACGGCACACTGATTTGCGGAATTGGGGACGAGGGAGCAAAATTGATGCTTGAAGGGGATCTAGGCGTGGTGGTGCATGTAGGTTGAACGTTGACTTGCCAAATTGCCATGGGACCGAGTCAAATGAATGACCTAAAAACGATTCAATGGATAGGAGCAGGCCGACCGCTCGGCTTTGCTTTTGTCGGCATTTGCAATTGCTAGCGTGTTTGAACTTTCTACGAAGTTGAGGTGGAAAAGTCCAAATGCATGTACTTTGATGAACTTTAAATGAAACTCCATGATAGTGATGATGATGGAAGAAATGATGTAATCGCCGATTGTGAGTCACAATTTAGATTATTTTCTTGTCGATTTAGATTATTGCTTAGAGTAACGATATGTATATTGACTCAATATGCTACTTAACTTAAGTTACGTAAATATTTTTTTTAACTTACGTGGGAGATTTAGTCTAGCAAAATAAAATCGCTAAAATAAAAAATTTTTTAAATTTGACTCTGCGTTGTACCCTTTAAGTACATTCGTGCAAACGTTTATGACCAATGTTAGGGTCAATGTTAAAATAGTTGCGTTAAGTAACTATCAAACTTTTACATCTTATAGTGTGAGGTTCCAATTCTTGCATTGGTAATGCGTCCCGTTTATGACCAGTCGCCTACTTTGGCTGCGGAAATTTTACTTTCGAGATTTTGGGGGCAACGTTAGATGTTAAAAAAAAAGTGATGCGGCGACGAAAAAGTGTAATTTGACAATGTATCGATTGTCAATATGTAATCATAAACAAATAATCATAATTAACAATATAAAACAGCAAACATATAATCAATGATTATGATATAATCACATCACATGTTCCAATGTGTGGTATGAGCCAAGATTTCAGACATGATCCTGATCCTACCAATCTAAGAAAAGGTCACATGTCTTCTCTCCAGTTGTTCGAAGATACCATCTGTTATCTTGGGTCCTGGACACTTTAAACTTAAATGAAACCCACATGCCGTTGATTAGGCCCAAAGATTCGCAAACTTTTCCTATTGGAAGTTTTGCGTAAGGATTCCAACCCATTTCCCCTTCCTCACCCCACCTTCCTTACGATGACTTGCCATCTCTTTCTTCTAAAAACTTTAAAAAGCTTTTTTATAAAAAAAACAAAAAGAGAGAGAGAGAGAGAGAGAGGAAAGTTTTTAACTAAAACTTTAGACTTTTATGTCTCAAGCCTTACATTGTAAAGAAAATTTATAAAGATAAATAAAATGATTCATATTGCATAATTGATTATCTTAATTAAAAAATAAAAAAATTAGCCAAAGCAAAGTTATCATTACTTCACAAGAGTAATGTTCAAAATGACTTTAAAAAAATAAATTATAATTCACTAATATTAGAGTATTTTTCAATATTAAAGTTTAAGTCAGATCTAATTAAAAAAAAAAAGAATTGTTCCTGTAACCTTTTTACATTTTTTATTCCCAAAAACCAAAAGAGTTACAGAACTGTCTGAATGGCCACATAGATCTATTCTGCCATCCCGCTCTTCCAAGATGCTTTCAGAGAAGGGATGCTCTGTTCATATCTAAAGAAATTACCTGGATCTACCCTGGTCTTTACTTCCACCAACCTGTCAAAATTTCCTTTGAAATACTTTGTCCCCCAGACACTAGCTTCTTCATAAGTTGCATTACCATTTTTATTGACACCCAAATCAATATCTCTGTAATTTAGATATGAACATCTGGGTGATTTTGACACAAAAGATGTCATATAATCATAGAGCTTTCTAATCTGATCCAGATTATAGTCTAATGCTTCAACACCCTCCTCTTTCCAACTCACTGAGTACTGAATTTTGTACAAATTCCCTGATCTGTGAGGAAATGGGGTTTCGGACTCAGAAATCTGGCTCATTCTTCCTCCATACGGATTCAATGTCAAAACAGGCTTTTTCAGTTGGATCATTTTCTTCCATATTCCTTCAAGACCCATCTTTGATATGGGCTTCTGTACATAATCTGATTTCTTCTTCAAGAACTTTTCTGCTCGAGAATGCCTCTCAAGCAAAACTTCTGCAGGTGTTCCTTTCGGGTAATTAGACCAAAATAACAATGATTCAATCCAGCTCATTTCCTTGCAGTCTTCAAGGGACAAACCCAGTTCAGGAAACTTTTCGTCCATTAGAGAAACAAGCCTTTCTGCATTTCCAAGAAACAAGGCATTGAATTTGGCCTTGATTGTTTCCTGGCCTCTTTTAATCAGTGGAATCAGAACCACCCTTATAAATAGATCTTCATCGATTTTGTCAGCAACAAATTGCCATTGATAAACAATGTCTGATGCGCCCTGTTCCAATGTCTTTTCCACTCTAAAAACGGTGACAATTTCCGGGACATGAACCAACTTGATTTTCCATGAAACAATAACACCAAAACTAGCTCCACCTCCCCCTCTTATAGCCCAAAAAAGATCCTCTCCCATTGATTCTCTATCCAAAACTCTGCCATTAGCATCAACTATCTTTGCATCAACAACCTGATCAACAGAGAGGCCATACTTCCTCATCAAGTTTCCATATCCAGCTCCACTCAAGTGGCCTCCAACACCAACTGTGGGACAAACCCCAGCTGGGTAGCCATGGATCTTGCTCTTTTGACCAATGCTATAGTAAACTTCTCCAAGTGTAGCTCCTGACTCAATCCACGCACTCTCTTCTTCAATGTCCACACTTAAGGATCTGAGATTGAACATGTCAAGAAGGATAAAAGGCACACTTGATACATAAGAAAGGCCATCATAGTCATGGCCTCCACTACGTATCCTGAGTTCAAGGCCATGAATTTTGGCGCAGATGATCGATGCTTGGATGTGAGAAACGTGGGTTGGGGCAACAATGAACAGAGGCTTTGGTGTTGTGGAAGATGTGAACACCAGGTTTCTGATGTATGCCTGCAGAACAGGCTTGTAGTTGGGGTTGTTGGGGAGGTAGATAACTTCAGAGATGGGTGAAGGGGATGACAAAGAATGAGTAGAAAGACATTGGAGAAAGGTTTCTTCGATTGGATCTATAGTTGCCATTGAAATCTGAAGCAAGAAAATTGAGAGTATTGTGATAGGTGAAGTGATGGGGGCCTTCATCGTCTCGCGTCAA
Source organism: Ceriops tagal (assembly GCA_021533255.1). NCBI lineage: Eukaryota > Viridiplantae > Streptophyta > Magnoliopsida > Malpighiales > Rhizophoraceae > Ceriops > Ceriops tagal. The sequence goes on from CM038606.1 coordinate 9,551,352, forward strand.
TGACAACTCTCTCTCTCTCTCTCTCTCTCTCTCTTTTTTTTTTTTTTGGGCTCAGGGAATAAAGGGTTGAGGAATTTGCTTTGTTATTTCCTAAATTGAGAGAACCTTCATTGCCTTGCGTCAATGACAATTCTGTCCTCTTTTTTTTTGTTGGGGGGGGGGGGGCGGCTCAGAATGGGAAATGTGCATTGTTATTTCCTTGGAGGACTCCATGAGATTTACTCATATTTCTTTGGGCTTTTATTATTTAACAATAAAGACAGAAGCATTAGAAGTGTTTAGTCCACTCATTTCATTAAGTTTGACAGCAAGTTGCAAGCTTTCGTGATCGCCGACTCTATCTCTCTCTCTCTCTCTCCTTTTCAATAACAAATTGCCGACTTCGATTCAAGACCAAGCAACTGGAAGCATTGTCAAAAGGAAGGAAAAAGATTCAGTACAAATGCTTATTCGTACGAATTAATACGTGAGTGGGTGGAGAAAGCCCAGATTGTGTGGTTTCGAGGCAGCCTGATGTGGCTATTGTGCGGTCCATCTACAAAAGACGTCGGGCGAAGGCTTTTCGCCTCATTTGCGGCTGTTCGGAATTGGCAAGAAATAAGGGACGGCGGCAGCAGCAGGAGACCGAGTGGTCAAGACTAACTTCAAAAGCAAAGATTGTTAGCTATTGCTTGCTGATTGTGATTTTGCATAAGCCTGACCCTTATGTGCTCCTCCTTTCTGAATGCTGTCCTGCTCTCAATTTTGTTTGATTCTTTATTTTATGTTATGCAAACATCTTTTGGCTTCGATGCCATTGAAATCACGGAAATTTACCCTTCTTATTTTTTAATTACCGTATTTCCCGTTAACGATTGCATTCAAAAATGTCACAAAGACATACAAAATGAATGTTTAATAGGTTATAAGTTACAAGAAATTCGCGTTTAATTAATTAATTAATTTTTTTTTTATGTGGACGTGATAAAAATCTTTTAAGCATTGAGCATCTCTTTCCCAAAGAGTAGTTGTGCATTGGAAATTGTACCGAAAATAAAGATACCAATTGGAAATATCTGTATAATGCATTGGCTTGAATGCGAGCATTTCATTCCCGCGCAAGTCAAATATGTAGACTATGATCTGATTTGTGGTTGGGCGCATCAGGAAGTTTCTCCCAATTTGTAAGAATTTCAAAGATAAATATTTGAGTTAATTCATGTATAAATGAGAAAAATCATAAATCCAACCACTTAAAATAGGGTTCCTCTCCAATTTAGATTTCCTCAACTATTTCGTTCACTATTTTTGCTGGACCATTCCTGGCATGTAGGGGAAGAGGGTGACCAGTGCTGCGCCGTGCCACCTCCTTTCTTCGGCATACCCATCCAGAGTCTCCAGCCTTGTCTCCACGAGCAAGCCTCTGGTTTTTGCTACTCGAGTTACCGATGTGCCTACCCAACCACGACCCCATCCTCCTCGAGAGCAGAAGAACCAGCCTGGGGTAGTTCGGGTGTCATGGGATGCATGGCATCTCTCGCCACTGTCACATTTCCCTTGCTTAGATTTCCAAATATGATGTCCCGTGGATACCTAAACAACAATGGAGGCCACGACAGCGAAGACAGATGGGAGTGTCGGACCACGTCTAGGAATATTGAGGGAAAGTCCTTCGCATACTTCTCAATCATTCCCCTTTGAGTCTGTTCTGGCTCGCTCCTCATGCCTAGTCCTTCTCACGAAATGTTTGACCTCTTTAAATAGTTTCATGTTTGTTAAGGTAAAAGTTCATGGAAGGAAAAAATAAACGGGGACGAAATGGATTGATGTCATACTATGATTAGAACTTTTCCAGAATTTCTCTTTATGAAATTCCTATTTCTATAATACAGGATCTTTCTTTATGCGAATACTAGCAATAAAAATTGTAATTGAAATCAACATACTGTTGTCCATTATGCTGATATTCCGTAGCGAAGACGAGAATCTTGTGTTCCTTAACGCTTTTCTCTTTTTTCCTACTCTTCCATTTCTTTTCTTTACGTTTTCTCTCTTATGGTTAAGAGCACAAGAAAGATCCGTAATAACATATATTTATATATACACATTAACCGTTACCCTTTCAGGAAAATCCTCTTTTTCTGTAACGGTTATCTTAAATAGGAAGATATTTCTCTTCCTATAACGTTTATCCGTGGAGGAATTTTAAACCCGATGAGCCAAATTGCTATTATGCCTAACCGACCATCATATTAGGCCTTTTATTTTGGGTCATACTTTAAATAATATGGCTCATGTTAATTAATTTAACAGCTATGTCGTTTTTTCCTTTTTTAATTTAAATTTCCAGCAAAAAATAACAAGATGTACAATACGTCAATGAGCAAGAAGCTGCCTCTGTATATTGAAGCCCCTTTTCTAATAAAAAATGGTGTCATGCTAACCATTAGGAGGAGATGGGGAAAAAAATGAGAAACCATTAAATTTCTGTGTCATTTATAGGGGAGATCGCAGCCCTTCTGGCGCCATTAAGAAATCTGCTGGAAATACCCCTCGAGTCCATGGCCTTGAGGGAAGATTGCCAATCCATGGACTGGTGGTCGCCTTGAATGAACTGGCGCCCCTGGTCCTAGCCATTGTGCCACCGCTGAGTGCACCCCTTCGCAGCCTATCAAAAGCTATCATGGCAAATAGCAGCAATTTACACCGACGGGCAACGACTAACACTGAAGTGGTTTCCGAGATTGAAAGTCTTGAGTTTCAGCCTCGTTGGAGTAAATTAATCGTGTATATATATATATATATTGTATTTGAGATATTAGGTATCTATTTATACATTTGATTTGATTATAGTTCCATCTCCTAAATGGAGGATAGCCACAGCAGAATCCCCTTGTAATCCTTGTGTTTCAATGCCAACAAGCTTGGAAGAGAATCGAATCGAGTTAATTGGCAATGCATGTGCCAGAGCCTCCACTAATGCTTTTCTGTGAACTAATCTTGCTCCCTGCTGGTTAGCTCTGTTTCATTGCAAACATACCAAAAACAGTATTGAGCTGATAAATCATATGAAGTGAAATCAAAACAGAGTCTTGAACCTTTTATCCTAAGGAAAATTTTAGTATGGTTCCAGTGCTAACATCAGTTACAGAAAACCTGACATGAAAAAAAAGAAAAAAAAGAAAAAAACAATTAGATGACTAAATTGACCAATATACGTAGCCTTAGTTTGTATTGAATTGCTGCAAGGAATATGCTGGTCTCATTATCAGATGTTGGTTGCTGTCAGTGTGTGCTGAGATACAGGGATTGCTTGAGACAGAAGGACACGAAGGGAAGCAGAGGAGGAAGGATTAAAGCCAGGTGAAAACACAAAACATTTAAAAAAGGGGCCAACAACTTTCTGCTTTCTTCCACATTATATAGCACTGCCCTTACAGAATGGATTTAAATTTTATAATTTGAATTCAAACACTAAGTTTCATGATTAACTTTTGGTTTGAATTCAAACTACTTCAAATTTAAATTAAACACATCGTTACAACAAGAAAAAATGGATTGCTTTGCCGGGTAGCTTCTGGAACAGGGTCCGTCAACTGTCATAACTGCCATTAACTAACTTTGAACTTGGCTGGATTTTGGGCTCAGCTTGGTGTGGCAAAGCAGGGGCACCATGTCCTTCATCTCTTGCACCAAGGATTGGTCTTCATTTGAAAGGCTATCTATGAAGAATAATAAAACCCCATCAAGAAGAGAAAAAAAAAAAAAACAAAAGCAACAAGTGCAAGCCATGCATTTGGAAAGAGGACCAGTGCCGTACTAGAAGCTCTCAGCTCTTCTGACCTCTCCAACACAAGAGCTCTAGCCCCAACTCTCTTCAAAGCTACTGCAGTAGCCAATCCTGCTATCCCTTCCCCCTACTATCACCACTTCCTCCAAAGTCTCCATCTCTCTCTGTAGCTGGTCTGTGGTTTTGTCTGCTAGGAAAGGCTTGCACTGTTGTTTTCAATTTGTAAGTCCTGCATGCATGAGGGGCTAGCTACCCTTTGACTTTAACCAAAGAAATTTGGAATGTGGGGTTTCAATGTAGAATGGTACTTTAGGCCTAAAAAATAGGTAAGGTAGATTCGTTGGAAAGTCCTTTACATGCATGAAGAGGCCGTCATTTGATTTGATTGTCTGTCTTGCCACTATATTGATGAAGTTTTGGGGCTAATGGGATTTGCACGTGGATGGAGATTTTGGATCAAAGAGTTGCTATTGTAGTTAATGGCTCCCCAACTCGAGAAGTTTAACTGCCAAAGGGTCTCTGTTAGGGAGTCCTTTTATCTCCTTTCTTGCCGATTCTATCGCTACTTCGTAGTAACCCCATCTCCCACTTTGTTTGCGGTTCTGCTAGTTTTGACACATCTGCATTTGCTCATGCTTTGAGCGAGCTGGCTAGCAGGGTTCACGAAATAGAAGAGATAGATTTTGTTTTTGGAGATGTGTAATAAACTTTACACATTTTGCAATAATTTATTATATTACTTTTTCATAGTTTGTTACACATTATTTCATGCGTTTTGTACATTTTATTATTTTTATTACATATAAGAGTTTAAAGTTCAAAAAACTAAAACTATCATATCCTAGATTTTCCTCCGACTCTTTCTCTAGCCTTTTGTCTCATACCTGGCGGCAAATCAAGCTGGACAAACCAATGATGCGCAGCAAAGGTGAGACCTGGCCCCTGGTTCAAGGACTACAGCTAGTTGGGTCAAATGCCAATCAAGCCTAGTCCACAAAAGAATGCATTGCCTCTTCTTTCACGGGGTCGAATGTGATGGGACAATGCTTCTCGCACTGAACTGAGGCCGCATTTTCCATAAAAGCCGATTCTCGGTTAGAATGCTCTGGACAAAAGAAATATTTTGGGGCGTCATTGATTAGATAATGAGTTAAATTGTTGCATTTTCGAGCACTTTATATGGCAAGGCAAATTATTATACTAATTAGAAATGGTCTATTAGAGATTTCTTTTTCTTGTTTCCTTTAATGACAAAAATTCCTATTTTGGTGATTAAAACAAAGAAAAAGGATTATTACACTATTATAATTGTTATATACATATTTTTTATTTTTATTATTAATTGTAATTATACATCTAAACTAATAATCATAATAAAATATATAAAATCGTATTTAAAATATTTCTAATTCACCATATTTTTGTAATCTTTCCATAAGCGCTGAGCTTGCAATTTGACGTTCTTACTTCTCCCTTCTCGGGCAGCAGTGAAATACATTCTGAAGTCCAAATATGGCTATGGCTATAGCTATAGCTATAAATTTTGGCCTGGTTTTTCTGTTACTGCTCACGGCAACCCTTTCCAAAGTCTTTCTCGCAATTCCCAGGCCATCCCATCCAATATCTGAAGCAATCTATACATCCAGCAATGCCTCTTTTTGAACGGTTTAAAAATCTTATGCTAGAAGCCGTAGCTCTATGACTTCCTCTGCTCCCAAACCGCTTGTCATTTGTTCAGAGCTCTATGGTCTAAAAGTCAGAATCGGAAATGAAGCCTATGATTGTGAGGGTGTAGCATATGTGTCGGACGTGCTATGTGTCGTCCTTGATATGTTCAATCTCCATGCGGTTGATAATTTTGGAGATCAAGTGTTGAATTAGAAAGAAGTTAAAAAGAGACAAAATGCACTGATAAGAGATATTTATGATATCAATTGCATGTGTTCCGGATGTCCAAAATTTGAAGCTCAAAAACTGATCATAAGTGTTCATCTTGCATCTATACTAGACCAGCAACAATCATGCCAAGACAAAATCCTCCCATTTTGCTCAACACAACCTCTGCAATGCTACCAAAATCTGCTGAAAATACCATAAAGTAACGAACAAAGTCGGAAGGAAGCAACAACCATTATATCCAATCAATTTAGAAGGAAGATTTATCTTAGACCATCAGAGGAGGTGGGGAAACAAGTTCTGTTGTTAGTATTGCATGGAAGATCAGATTGGTTCAAGTTCCTGCAAAGGTGACAGTGTTCAGGATGAAAAGGTCAGTGGGTGGGAGAAGGTGCAACTAATTTTTATTTGTATGATAAAAAAACTAATTTATGCCTTTTATTGTCGTTGAGGTGGATGGCTTAGAATTGTGCAAAATCAATTTAGGAAAAGACATCTTCACAGGGACTGCATCTTTTGAACACGCGGACTAAATGTCTGAAGATGAAAATGCAACCAATATTGGTGGCCTAGGCATGCTAGCTTGTGTTCAATCTGAGTGCTTCACCATATATTCTTGTACAGAGACTTTACTCTTTGGCGGCTCAGTGGAAGTTACTTGGAGGCTTGACATACTTGTGAGCACAATTAGGTAATTTGCGGGTCTTCCGTGCAAGACTGTAAAATTTCATATTTGCTTTGCAGTAAATACTCTCAGACTGTCTCCGACCATGTAAATGTCACTATTTATTCCTTTCCTTTTCCGATTCTCTATTATGTCATCGCAATTACTTCATATCAGTGGTCCAGTTCCACTATTATTTCAGACATTGTGATTCATAAGAATTGTTTTTGAGTTTCAATCTTTGGCCAAAGCATTTGTCAGTCACAGAGAGACTAAAGGACCTTAATGCCGCATGCCCACAAGTTTGATCAGATCTCTGGCCCTGATAACCCTTCCATTCATATCAACAACAATGGCCACAAAACATTGTTAGAAAAAGACAGAAATAATATTTATTCTACAATATCTCGCTTTTGAGAATTCAAAACTTTATTTTCAATCTTAAAAAAAAAGTACATGTGATGCTAATGAATCATATCATTTAATTTTAATAAATAAAAATTGATATTTATAGGTTCAAGTTTTTAACCAAACATTTTTATGCTAGTTGTGTTTGGTTGTATCCAAAGTTGCTCTTAACTAAACTATGGAGTCATGGATGCAGCCCAAATGGCATCAATTCATTAACACAACTTAAGCGTTTCTCTCGCGTAGACAGACTATCATGTCTCAGGCACTCCTAAATACTAAAATATAGACACATATGTGGAACAGACAACTGAAGGACAATAATGTGCTTGACAAGATAAATCTATGATTCAACCAGTGCTATCAATTTCTAGCATGGCTGGCAGAGTTGGTACACTTTGTTCATGCCTAAAGAAATTACCAGAATCAACCCTGGTCTTGATTTCCACCAACCTGTCAAAATTTTTCTTGAAGTAGCCGACCCCATAATCACTTCCTTGAATGTAGCTTTCATTTCCGTGGTGGTTGATGCCCAAATCCAGATCCTTGTAGTTGACAAATGCTGCTCTTGGGTTCCTGGATACAAAAGGGGTCATGTACCTGTACAGCTCCCTCGCCAATTCAAGATGGTAATTTTCTGCTTCTGTCCCTTCCTGAGTCCAATTTATCTGATACTGAATCTTCCATAAGTTCCCAGCTCGGTGTGGAAATGGAGTTGCTGTCGGCGAAATCTCACTCATTTTCCCCCCATAAGGATTGAACCCCATTTTTGGAACTTCCAGCTCAATCATCTTCTTCCATATCCCCTTCAATCCTTCCCTTGGAATTGGTTCCTGAACATAATCCGATTTCCTCTTTAAATATACTAAAGTTTGAGGTGTCCTGCAAAGCAAAGCATTGGTTGGCGTCCCAACAGGAAAGGGTGTCCAGAATAGTACTGATTCAAGCCAACTCATTTCCAGGCAATCTGGTTCAATCAAGCCCAACTTTGGAAACGTCTTTTCCATAATGGAAAGCAGCCTCCTGGACCGTCCAAGGAAGAGAGCTATAAATGTAGCCCGGACCGTCTTTTTGCTAGTTTCACAACATTTTACAACATCCAGGACCAGCCTGATGAAGAGATCATCATCAATCTGATGAGCAACATGTTGCCACTGATCAACAATATCAGTTGCATTTTGTTCTAGCGTCCTTTCAACCTGAAAGACAGTGACTGTTTCCGGAACCCGAACAATGTTGATTTTGTAAGCAATAACCACTCCAAAGCCAGCTCCTCCACCCCGGATAGCCCAGAAGAGATCTTCTCCCATGGAGTTTCTGTCAAGAATTCTGCCATTAACGTCAACGATTTGGGCATCAATAATGTTGTCAACCGAAAGGCCATATTTTCTCATCATGTTTCCATATCCACCTCCAACAAAATGGCCACCAACACCAACTGTGGGACAGACCCCAGCTGGGAAGCCATGAGTGCTGCTTTTCTCAGCAATTCTATAGAAAACTTCGCCTAAAGTGGCCCCAGCTTGGACCCAAGCAGTTTCACTTTCAATGTCCACGTCAATGGACCGAAGATTGCACATATCAAGGATGAAGAATGGGACGGTGGATACATAAGAAGCGCCCTCGTAATCATGGCCTCCGCTTCGAATTCTCAATTGCAGGCCATGTTTTTGGCCGCAAATAACAGCAGCTTGTACATGGGACTCATGCAATGCGGTGAGGATGAGAGCTGGTTTTGGGGTTTTTGGTGTGCTAAAACGCAGGTTTCTGACGTAAGCTCGTAGAACAGAGGAGTATTTGGGATTGTCAGGAGTGTAAATTGCTTCAGAGATGGGGTGAGATGGGTGAGAATGGATCAAAAGGGACTGATGAAATGCTTCAGGAGCTGAATGCTGTGTTTCCTCCGTGAGCCTCAACATTTCTGAATTTTGTATTCTTGGATGCATCTCTGTTAGTAAAAATATGGAGCACCCTACACGTTCAGTCCCTTTGTGCGTCAATATATCTTGCTTTCCGAGGTGATTTTATTTTTGGAGAGAGAGTAAATTGGGAAGTGCCGTGCCACATTAAATTCAAAATTCCAGAACTCAATAAATTGCCAATAACAAATCGGTTAAAAGTTGACTCAAAAGGCACGGCACTTTAACGACCACTGGGGACAGTAGTTCTGCCTCTCACCCCTGTAACTTGAGACAGGTGATATAAGTAAGCTTCATCGTGTCTGAATATAGGTGTGATTGAGATCCCTTTCTTTAAAAATGTAAATACCATGGATTCAATGTTTTGTTTTGTTTTTTTTTTTTTCTTGGTTGGATGCGTGAGGTAAGCCCACGTGCCTCTCATGGTTATAGCTACGGTAGGCTTTTGAGTCCATTTGTTCTTACATATCTTGAGCTTATTCCACCGCGTTAGACAAGCCCAATGACATATCATATCGCGTAAGAAAGCAAGAAAAATTCTTGTCTCTTAATTATTACACTGACATTTCTGACGTTAACCACTCAGAATCTCTAGTCTGAGTCACATGGCACTCTCGCACTGTTTTGTAGGTATCGAGTCTGCCAACCCGTCCCCCGCCTGTAACTTCATCACGAGTCAAAAAGAATTCACGCGGACGTAAATAAGCGTAATGAAAAAAGATGGGTAAAATTCACATCTTTTTCTTTTTCTTTTTTTTTTTTTTCTTTTGGAGTGAGTTTTCATAGAAGTAAACTGAATTTATAAAATTAGGCCAGGTTAAAAGGGCTAACGTATACTATTTTTTAATATTTTTGATTTTTTTGGGGAATATAAAAAAATGTAGCACATGAAAAATGATGAAATTAAAGATAAGAGACCCGAAATGATGGTTAATCTGAAACGTGGTGGGCTGCATCAAAAATAGACTCGACACAATTTACCAGTACAAAAAAAAAAAAATTACATATATCATAACAGAGAAGAGTTCGGTAATTTAACTTGTCAAAATCAACAGTCATTTCTTCGTTTCAAAATATCAGAGTGCGATTATATGAGATTCCCCCTCAGCCTGGCCTGATAAGGGCATCTCGTAAAGCCACATGTGCCTGAAAAGGAGACTTTTGCCAGAGTTGATCTCATGAGCCTTTATCAATTAAGAATAAAATTTTAAAAAAAAAATAATGGTCAGAAAAATTCAATGAGAGAATATTTAAAATATAAATTTTAGTGTTTTTTTTTGGCCAAGAATAATAAACGATGGGCTACAGGTGTAAAAAAAAATGAACAACTAATTTGTTTTGATATTGTTGTAATTTGTCATAAAAAAATCTCTCATTTGTTGTGCATTTTGATTTTATAATTACAAATATAATGATTTTAGACACAAAAAATAAAATTTCAAAAATAAATAAAAATATATATATTTTTCTTAATTTAACGAGACTCACGTTCAAAATCTTCAGAGCCGCAGTAAATTTAGTAGGTGCAAGAGAGGAGACGCTGTTTACAGTACCATTATTGGCGCTGGCAGGATGTTAAAAAGAAGACGTGGGGGAGTGGAAGGATGCCAATGTCTTGGAGATATCGATGTGTGCATCCATCCGAGTGGTCCTCCCAAGTTTTCTGCAAACTCCACGTATCCATATGTCACTGTTCACAATCTCGCAGAATTTTGCGAGAAATGAATGGGGGAAGCGAGAGAGGGAGAGAGAGAGAGAGAGAGGGGTGGAGCAATGACACCAGGGGCATGGATTTCAGGGACCAAGCAATCGGGCGCGTGGAGATGCTTTGAGGTAAACATAAGCCGCGTGGCGACCAACAAAATGGACAAGAAAGGGCCGCGTGAAAGTGGTTCAAATCTCTGTACGTGGCTCACTTTTCTCTGCACAGTTTGTCCTTCCTCTGATCGCTATTTGTCTGTGAGCTGACCTAAAATATCTCACCCAACCGGCCATGCGATTTCTATCATATATTTAATGTATTTACATTCCCCAGAATGGCCACGCTAAATGTATCTGCTTAATGTACAGGAGTTTTGGCTGCATGATTAACGGAAAAATAAAAAAAAACCTGCACAAAAATTCTCTTCGCCAAAGGGGTGCCACAAATGGCACTCCTGAAGCCGTCTGAACAGTTGTAGGCAATCGGCAATCTGTGTTTTAGTACACAATTCATCTTCCCATCAATCTTTCTTTTGTTGGATAGTCAACTTTTAATCTGTCTCAATAATAACATTGCCAAAACTTCCCTTCCCTGCCAATCAGTTCGTAACAGTACGCAGATAATTTGACGAGGGAGCATAATTAATTTATCCCCCCCCTCTCTTTTTCTTTTTTTTTGTGTTTTCATGTTGTTAATGGGATCAAAATTAATTTTAAAATTAATAAATAATTACGAAGAATGAGACTTTCATATGACGATAAGTTTACTTAATGTTACTGGCAAATCTCATGCTAAAGTAAGAGTTTTATTTTTCCCTTTTTGGTAAAAACAAGAGTAAATCCGCATGAATTTGCCCTCAGTCCCTGTATAAGTGGTCCATCACCCCTCACACTGCTCTATTTGTGGTTCTGTCACCTCAGAATTCTATCCTCAAGTGCATTTGTGGCCGCACATTCATACAAAGAGTCGGTTGGTAAAACAATATTTTGAAGTGATAATTATAAATAAATTGCAAAATTAGTATAATATATGTGTGTGTGTGTGTGTGTGTGTGTGTGTGTGTGTGTCTATGTGTACATGCACATGATGAACTGTAATATACCTTCGACCTTCATATATGCAAAGGTAAAAGAAAGCTGTCCAAGCAACGGATGGATGTTTAGCTATGGGGTCTTGAGATTAGAATGGTAAGATTCACTGCAACAATCAAAATCCTTTTTTTTTTTTTTTATTTATGTCATCTAAAAATTCATTAGATTGTGAACAATATAATAAATTATATAACATGTAGTGATTTTTTTCTTTTTCATAAATTTCGTTTTTTTCTCTAAAAATTTAAACTTAAATCAAATTATTGGGGATAATTACTAAACTGTTAACTATCAAAATATCTCATTGAAAATAAAATTTTAAGTCGATAGTACTTAATTAGAATGATAATAGTCTTTACTATGAATTATGTACAAGATACGTTGAAATGATACGTTGAACAACAAGATGTACAATACGTCAGTAAGCAAGAAGCTCCTCCCCCTGTATGTTGAAGCCCCTTTTTTCTTTTTTCTTTTTTTTTTTTTTTGGGTACAAAATGTATCCATGAAATGAATGCGGTGACTTGTAATGGGTAAAAATGCAAAAAGAAATGGTGTTATGCTGTAAACATTAGGAGGAAATGGGGGAAAAAAATGAGAAACCATTAAATTTCTGTGTCATTTATAGGGGAGATCGCAACCCTTTTGGCGCCATCAGGAATCTGCTGGAAATACCCCTCGAGCCGGTGGCATTGAGGGAAGACTGCCAATCCACGGACTGCTGATCGCCTTGAACGGACTGGTGCCCCCCTGGTCCCCAGGCATTGTGCCACCGCCGAGTGGACCCCATCGCAGCCTATCAATACCTACCATGACAAATAACAGCAATTCGGTAATCAAGTTGCGTTCACACCAAAGACCAATAGCTAACACTGGAGTGGTTTTCAAGATTGGAAGTCTTGTACTTGAGTTTTGTCAAAATTAACAGTCATTTCTTCGTTACAAAACATCTAAGTGCGATTATATGAGATTCCCGTACAGCCTGGGGTGATAAGGGCACGGGATCCTCTCTCGTAAACCCACATGTGTCTGAAAAGGAGACCTTTTCCACATTTGATCTCATGAACCTTTAACAATTAGGAATAAAATAAAAAATAATGGTAATGATCAGAAAATTCAATAAGGAAATATTTAGGATGTAAATTTTATTGAAAAAAAAATATATTCTTTAAATTTCAGTTTCGTTTGCCAAGAGTAATAAATGATATGCAACAAGCGTAAAAAAAAAAGAAGAAATGCACATATATTTTGACATTTTCGTAATTTGTTTTAAGAAATCTCTTTTCAGGTGCATGTTTTGATTTTATAATTACAAACTTATTGATTTAAACCAAAAAAAAATAAAATTTTAAAAATAAGTCAACATTTTTCATTTAATAAAATTCATATTCAGAATTTTTTTTTTTATTAGAATCTTTTAACTACAGGGCCAAGCTCTGATGAATAATATTTTGGTAGGTATGAGAGGCATCTGTTTACTGTATCATTATTGATGCTCTGGGGACGTTAAAGATCATGGGGTTGGCAGCATGTCAGTGTCTTCGAGACATCATTGTCCGCTTCCTGGCTGATGGGTCTTTGCAAGTTTGCTTCAAACTGCACATATCCCTATGCAACTGTTCACAGTCTCGCCAAATTCGGTGAGGAAAAGGGAAGCAAGGTGGAGCAATGACACAATGGCCTTGGATTCAGCGACAAAACAGGGCATGTGGAGATTCTCGAGTGAAAAATAAGCAGCATGGCGACCAAAATGGACAAGAAAGGACTGACAGCTATTCAAATCTCCGTACGTTGCTTATTTTTTCCCAGCCGAGTTGGTTCATTTCTCCCATCGCTATTTATTTGTTTATTTAAATTTATGAGCTAATTAAGTATCTCACCCAATATGCCGTACGATTTCTATCATCAATCTAATATATCTATATTGTTCTTAAGCATGGACCCCTGCAATACCAATTACTGACCTTGTTGGGAACGAAGTTATCATATATACTTGAGGTGCTGGCTCCAAGATTAACAAGAAAATCTACACAAAACTTTTCTATTTGAGGTTCTCTCACCTCTGAGTTCTGTCCACAAGTTCTCTTGTGGGGGGCACATATGCATGCAAAGAGTTGGTCGCTGAAATGATACTTTGAAGTGACGATTATAAATAAATTGCAAAATTAGTATAAAGTTTATATATGTGTGTGTACATACACTCGGTGAACTGCAAAATACCTTCAACCCTGATGTATGCAAAAGATAAAAGAAAGCTGTCCAAGCAATGGGAGGATGTTTTGCCATTGGGTTTTGAGATTAAAATGGTAAGATCCACTACAACAACTAAAAAATTCTAAATCAATTCTCTCTGTTTTTTTTTTTTAATTTTCATCTAAAATTTTATTAAATTACCAATTATATAATAAATTTATAACCAGCAGTAATTTTTTTCTTTTCTATAAATCTTAGTTTTTTCACACAAAATTTAAACTTAAATTGAACTATCTAAAGTAATTATAAGATTATTAACTATCAAAATATTTCATTGAGAACAAAGCTTGTAATACTTATTAGAATGATAGATAGTCTTTAATATGAAATATGTGCATGATACCTAATTTTATATTGATGTGCAATTTTTTCTGAGATGATGTAATCTATAAAGAAATGTATTTATAGTATTATCACACAATTTACCCCATACCTTGGCAAAATAACCCCATAATTACAATCATATATCTTTATATCATAGTTCCATTAAAGCCACCGTAGAACTTAACTTACCTAGTATAAGAGTAACATATGTTGCAGGATACTGTGACTTAATTTTCATGCGAATAAAAATGTATTTTTTTTTTAAAAAAAAAATGTAGTCACACATGAAGAAAATCAGTATTACAAGGATGGGATGATTATTATAAGCCCTTCTACTTATATTCACAAGCCTCCCTTACAACCACTCATTTATTGCTTTCTTTTAGTTGGCCTTGGCCCCAGCATAGCCTGATCTACCCAAGGGTAGGGGTTTTGACCTCTTTCAAACTGTCAAAAGGGGATTCTTGGGGGAACGGAGATTATCAAAATTATAAAAAATGGACCCAATTCATTATAGTTAGATGATTTTATAAAAAAAAAATATATATTCAAAACAAAATGACATTGTCTTATGATTGAATGACATTAATTTAATTTGTTAATTACAACCAAATTACATCATTAAAAAATATGAGTTTCAAATATTTAAAATTAATTTCACTTTTTGTTAGACGACATTTTAATCGGTTCTTCTATTGGATTTCATAGTCAATGTATTCCTCAATTCAGTAACAACCCTCTTTCTCTATCTTGCGAAAACATTTTTATTTGATTCATAGTTTCCTGCATTTATATTTGGTAGATATTTAACGCATACGTATATAATATGCATTGACAAAATTTAGATCACATAAAATTGTAGTAGCTCATTTGTTAACTTTTGATAAGCTTAAAGAAAATGAAAATCATATAAATTTTCAAACCTCGTCAAACTAGCTGGAGCCAATTCATAATCCCATTGAATTAGTTTGTACGATTTGAGAGGTTATGATAAAATTGGGGATTGAAATTAATATAAACTGAGACAGGTAATTTGAATATAACTCTTTTTATAAAAATTGTCTAATCAAATTTGGGAATACTTCTATTGGAGGTTTACAAGTAACATTTTCTTTATATATATATATATATATATATATATATATATATATATTCTTGACCAAGCCTAGCACGACATATTATAATTTAGAGTAGCTAAGATTTAAATCTATAACGATATAGGTTGTTCTGCATAATTTTTCTTTAATTTTTTTATAGGCACAATTTTTTATTTTTTTATTTTTTTGCAGTTTAGTGTAAGTGTAAAAATTCTTGTGTTTTTTTTTTTAAAAAAAAATTCAAACCTACAACCAAGAGATTAAACAAAGTGGTTCTATTATTAAATTCACTTTTTACAAGATCCTGCTGCAGCATGTGAAAGATCCCAGAGGGAGGCTCCGGGAACATGTGGAAGCCTCAGACTCTGTGCATATGCAGAGTTAGCCATGCAACGTGCAATGCGATTCCCCTCGCGGAAAAAATGAGTCGCCCGCACGCACCATTCCCCGTGAAGCAAATCTGTGCACGACTGAAGGACCAGTCATACAGGGGTTGGGCCTTAGCTCACAAACCTCATCCCAAAGAGGGTCGGCCGAAAACCTTTTCTGCCGAACCACGGTGCACTTAAAGCGCCGAATGCGGTTATGCGGTAACAATGAAGCTGAGCTTAAGATTCATGCAAGAAGATAAATAAAGTTGCAGTGTACGAGAGTTTTGCCTTAAAAAGTTTGACAACTTCATTTTATTTATATGTATATATTTTTCACATTGAAACAATCAAGCAGCAATGGAAAATTAAGAAACGCTGTACATCAGAAATCCCTTGTGATTCTACTTCCTGCCATATGGAAAGTGGGAACACTTTGTTCATTCCTAAAGAAATTACCAGGATCAACTTTTGTCTTGATTTTCACCAACCTATCGAAATTCTCTTTGTAATACTTAATACCATAAACTCTTCCTTCAATGTAACTAGCCTTTCCATTGTGGTTGATACCCAAATCAAGGTCTCTGTAGTTCAAGAATGCCTACCTTGGGTTCTTGGACCCAAAGGGTGTCATATAATTGTACAGCTCCCTTGTCAGGTTTATGTAGTGATTTGCTGCTGCAATTCCATCTTCATTCCAATTAGTTGCATACTGAGTCTTCCATAAGTTTCCGGCCCAATGCAGGAAAGAAGTTGCTATTGATGGAATCTGGCCCATCTTTCCTCCATAAGGATTGAATGTCAGTGCTGGTGCCTCTAGCTCAATCATTTTCTTTCACATAATCTGATTTCCTCTTTAAGTGGGTCAGGACCTGTGGAATCCTACTGTGCAGAGCATTAGTAGGTGTCCCAATTGGGAAGTCTGTCCAAAACAGAACAGATTCAACCCAACTCACTTCCGTACAATCTGATTGGACCAAACCCAATTCAGGAAAACTTGCGTTCATGATTGAAATTAGCCTGGCAGAGTCACCAAGGAACAAGGCCCGGAATGTTGCCCTTACAGTCTTTCTACCAGTTTGTGTGCTATTTACCACATTCATTGTAAGTCTGATGAAGAGATCATCATCTAGCTCGTATGCAACTTGTTCCCATTGGTAAACAATATCTGTTGCATTCTGTTGAAGTGTTCTTTGAACCCGGAAAACGGCGACTATTTCTGGAACACGAACAATGTTGATTTTATAAGAAAGGAAAACTCCAAAACTCGATCCACCACCACCCATTATGGCCCAAAATAAGTCTTCTCCCATTGATTTTCGGTCGAGGAGTCTTCCGTTGACGTCTACTATCCACGCGTCGATGATGTTGTCGACGGAAAGTCCATACTTTCTCATCATGTTGCCATACCCACCACCACTGAAGTGGCCGCCAGCGGCAACCATAGGGCAGACCCCCCCGGCTGGAAAGCCAGGAGTATTACTTTTCTCAGCAATTCTGTAGTAAACTTCACCAAGGGTTGCGCCAGTCTCAACCCAAGCCGTCTCGGATTCCACGTCAACTTTGACGGATCGAAGATTGAACAGGTCAAGGATAAAGAAAGGGTTGTCCGAGACATAAGAGACGCCCTCGAAGTTATGGCCTCCGCTTCGGATTTTCATTTGCAAGCCATGGTTTCGAGCGCAAATGACCGCAGCTTGAACATGGGATTCATGCAATGCGGTGAGGATAAGGATTGGTTTTGGAGTTGTGGACTCATTGAAACGGAGGTTTCGAATGTAAGCTTGTAGAACGGATGGAAATGAAGCATTGTTTGGAGTGTAAATGGCTGTGGAGATTGGATGAGATGGCTGAGAATGTTTCAAAAGGCATTGGAAAAATGCCGCTTCAGCTGAATCTGAAGAATTTGCCTGAAATGCAGTGGATAGAAAAACTAATCAAAATAAAGAGAACATTATAGGCCTTAGTGCTACCATCTTTGTATTACTTTGGGATCCAATAATACTGAATTTTGGTGATATTTTTCGTGTTGGGGTGGGGTGTTTTATATAGGGATAAATGGGTTTGAAATAAGATTAAAATACGTGTATATAATTAATTAGGCTAGTAATATATCCAGATATTTGACCAGAAAAATACAAAGCAAATGGAGGCACGTAACATAATCAAAATTTTGACACCGGAGATTAAGTCATTGGGTATGTTTTTCATTTTTTAATCATCGAGGGAATGTACATCATTTGGATGGTCAAAAGAAATGTACATATCATTTGTTGATTGTACATCATGTCATGAATTGTCATGCATATGGCATTTTCAGGTGTTGTGCAGTTTCAGGATGTGCATCCTTAACAGTGGTAATGAAAATTGCACTTGTCAACAATAAAATTTGACTAGATATTAACCTCATAGTTTAATTCTCCTGTTGGAGAAGGAACTTGTGTTATGCAACTCTTCTTTTGTAGGATCAAAGGTCAGTCTAATTAGCAAATTGGGAGGAAAAAGAAAACAAAAGAAAAGAAAAGGTTTTACTGCACAAAACTCTCATTTTTATATCTGAAAAAAGATTCAAATTATATAGCCTTATTATTGTTTTCATTATAAAAAGACTACTTCTGTTAACTAAACATGTGACCCCAAGTCACAACTAGCATACTATACAAAATTTAATATACTAAAATACAAGCGATGGATGAGCAAAAAATGCAAGTGATGTTAAAATGCAAGTCTGTTTGAACTTTCTACCCCCCAGTGGTTGCCGTGGTTTTTGTTAAGGTGGAAATACAAATGTATGAAATTTAATGATTATCTGCAAATTATTTAATTCAGAAATTTGAATTATTAAATGAGAACTAAAAATGAATAACATACGAAACCTTCACACTATTTCTTGTATAAAAGCTATCATACCAATACAAACAACATGGTGAGAAGCAAATAGGTAAGTGGAATAACTTATGAGACACCTTCCACTTGTTTGAATTTGTGACAAGTTGATTACATAATAAAGATAACAATTTAAATAATCATATAAGAACATATCAATTTTTTACATAAAAAATTCCTTTAAAACAAAGAGGAAAAAACCACATGACATATTGCTTTAAAAATCAACTTCACTATAATCAACAAGTGAATACAATAGAAGTATATAACCTCAATTATATCAATTAAATTGAATAAACTCAATTTGAACTAAATAAGAGGCCAAATGAGTTAGTTAACATAAAAGACACTTTCTGTCAATAATAACTCATCAACCAGATTTCACAATAACAATTCAACCGTTCAAGATGAAATTCCAGATGTCCCCTATGGGCTGTCCAAATTTCATCTCAATCAGACCATAGATTAATATTCATCTATATGGTTCATCTACACTACTGTAATAGAAAAAATAGAGTATTACCAAAAACAAATGATCATAATTAAAGATAACAATTGTCTTGCAAAAAGCTAAATCACGATCTAACCATTCAGAATCAAGAACTATGTGTCCTTTATCAATTGACCAAAATATAGCTTGATCAAACCACAAACACCCATCCGAGGATAAGGTTGATTAAAACTACACGGAAAATAACTTCTCAAAACATAAACCACAAATTGTAAATTAGAATCTACACTTACAGTCCTCCAAATCTGATCTTCACTGTTTTAAAGGAAGAATAAGATATCCTTTATATGTTAGCAAAAGTTTAACTCAATCAGATAAAGATTCACCATGGATGTTTAAAGGAAGGATCGGTGCTTCTGCTGGATTCTCTCCCCTGTTTTTCTCTTTCTATTTTCTCTCTGTTTTTTTTTTCTTTTTCAACCAGTAGCCTTTTTTTCAACTCACTCTAAACCTAATGCAAATGAGGTATTTATACCTCATTAAGTCAACTTTTTTTTTTCTTCAAAGGTTCCCTCAACATAAGAAGGGATACTTAACAATTTTTCCTTTTCCGACTATATGGAGGTGTTAACCATCTTAGATAATGAACAACACAACTCAAATTTTTCTCTTGGCAATACCTTTGTTAATATATCAACAGCATTATCATTTGTATGACTTTTTTCAAGTGTTAGTTTAGAATTAAGAGCATCGTGTATCTAATGATACTATATATCAATATGCTTTGATTTAACATGAAAAGTAGGATTCTTACTAAAATGGATTGCACTTTAGTTGTCACAATGCAATATATACTTTGATTGCTTAAAATCAAGTTCCTTCATGAATCTTTTCATCTAAATTAACTTTTTAATTGCTTCAGTTATAGCAATGAACTTTGTTTCAATAATTGATAATGCAATGCACTTTTGTAACTGAGATTACCAACTAATTACCCCTTACAAAAGTAATGAAATAACTTGAAGTAGACTTTTTAAAATCAATGTCACCAGCTATATTTGAATCAATGAATCCAATAAGAGTAAGCTCATCACTCATAAAACAAAGTTTGACGTTAGTAGAGCCTCGTAAATATCTCAATATCCACTTTACTGTATTCCAGTACTCTTCACCAGGATTTGAAAGAAATCGGCTAACTGTGCTAACTGCATATGCTATATTAGGTCTTGTACATATCATTACATACATCAAACTGCCTACAGCCAATGCAAAAGGAACTCTCAACATCTCTTCTTTCTTTTCTATTGTAGAAGGACATTACTTAATAGATGATCTAAAGTGTGTAATAAGAGGAGTGCTAATCACTTTAGTCTTATCCATGTTAAACTTTTGGAGTACCTTTTCAATGTATTGCTTTGAGACAGATACAACTTTTAAGTTACTATGGAGAAAAGTTGTTTTCACATCCATTTGCTCGATCTCTAAGTCTTAACATACAGCCAAACTTAACACAACTCGAATAGAAGACATTTTAACCACTGGTGAGAAGATATCGTCAAAATCGACGCCCTGTTTCTGACTGAATCCTTTGATAACCAATCTAACTTTATATCATGAATGTGAAGTATTTTCTTCTTATTTTATCCTATAAACCCATTGATTCTTTAAGGCTCTTTTGCCCTTAGGTAACTTTACTAATTCATAAATGGAACTATCATATAAGGATTTCATCTCATTTGTTATAGTATCTATTCAATGCTGTTTGTGCTCACTTTCTACTACTTATTTATAACAATCAAGTTTTCCCCCATTAGTTAATAATATAAACTCATCAAGAGAATGCTGAGTAGAAGACATTAAAATTCTGTTGGACCTTTAAGGTTAAAAATAGATAGAGGTGAGGTTGAATAACCTTCTGTAGGAACATTAAGATCACTTATACCCTGTACATTATGATCATGCTGAACATTCTCACCATATTATTAAATGTCATGTTTAGCATCACTTGAATCATCTGCAAGTGTCTGAAGAATTAGATCAATATCAACAAGGTTATCATTAGCTTAAGTAGTTGCTTTCTTAATGTCTTTAATGTTATGATCCTCAAAAAACATATCTCTACTTTTGACAAGTTTTTTCTTAACCAGATCATATAATCGGTACTCTAAGTGATTTTCACTATAGCCAATAAAGATACACTGCCGTATCTTTACATTTAACTTTGCTCATTTATCTTTAGGGATATGAATAAAAGCCTTACAGCCAAAGACTTGCAAAGGATCATAAAAGACTTCTTTATTAAACCAAAATTTGTCTGGAATATCACCTTGCAAAGGAATATTAGAAGATAGATTAATCACGTGTATTACTGTATTTAAGGCTTCACTTTAAAAGGATCTAAGCAGCTTCGTATTTGAGAGCAGACATCTAATTATCTCAATTAATGTTCTGTTCATCCTTTTAACTAAGTCATTCAACTGAGGTATCTTTAGAGGTGTCTTTTGGTGTAATCATCATCATTATCAGTACGAACACACTTCGACCTTTTTCCTTATTGTCTTTCAACCAAGGTATAAAATTTTTTGAACACATTAAACACCTGATTTTTAGCCTTTAAAGTATAAACCCAAAGTTTTTTTGAATGATCATCAATAAAAGTTACAAAATAATGAGCATCATCAAGTGAGTATACCTTTAAAGGACCACACACATCAAAATGTAGCAACTTTGATTTCCTAAAAGGAAGATGACTTTTAAATGTAACTCTATTTTGTTTTCTAATTAAACAATGAGGACACTTCTTCAAAGTTACACTTTTCATGCCTGAAAGCTGATTTTTTCTTGTCAAACAATTCATCCCCTTTGCACTCATATGACTAAGTCATTTATGTCACAAATCAATCAGATTCTCATTCTCTATTACATTCATAACATCTTTAACAACAGAACCTTATATAAAGTATAAATTGGAACATTTCTTACCTCATGCCACAATTAGAGAGCCTTTAGTAAGTCTCCACTGACTATCACTAAAGATATTACAAAAGCCCTTACCATTAAGTTTTCTTGTTGAAATCAAATTCAACTGGATATCTGAGACATGTTTGATATCTTTCAAAGTTAGCTATGCTCCATTTCTAGTTCTTAAGCAAATATCACCAATACCAATGACTTCTGTTAAGTCATTATTACCCATCTTCAACACCTCATGATTATTAGATATATATGTAAAAAAGAATTCTTTTCGTGAAGTAACATGGAGGGAGGTATCACTATCTATCACCTAATTAGTCTCACAAGATGTTAGATTAATCACATTTTCATCAGAAACAACAATAAGGTCACCAATATCAGAAGTTGATCCAGTAGCAATACGATCATTATCATTATACCTTTTCTTATACTTATCATTGCTATATTTATTTTCTTTTTTCTATTTATAGCATTTCTTCTGAATATAACCCATTTTTCCACAATAATGACACTAGACATTCTTATACTTTGATCTTAACTTGATTTGGTTTTTACTTTTCCTTTTTTTACCACTACCTCTTTATTAGTTTCTCCTCTTATTTTTAGTAACTAGAACCTTTGAATTGGATGATGATGAACCCTAAGACCTTCTTTTCATTTCCTTGTTTAATACACTACCTTTCACGAGTTTTAATGAAACAACACCACTAGAGGTAGAATTCATAAGTGAAATCCAAAATGTCTCCCAAGAATTAGGTAACGTAGTAAGTAACCATAACCCGAGAACTTATCATCAAATTTAATGTCCATGCCTAATAATTGATTAATGACACCTTGAGACTCATTTAAGTGGTCTATAATTGAACTCCCTTCTCTATATTTTAATTGCATTATTTTCTTTAGCAGAAACAACTTATTATTACTAGACTTTGAAGTATAGAATGTCTCAAGTTTGTTATATAAAGTTTGTACATATGTCTTATTACAGATCTGATTGTAAATGTTGTCATCAACAAATTGCCATATAAAGTTACAAACTTGCTGATGCTTAAACTCCCATTCCTCAACAGTCTTTGACTCAGGTTTAGAAGCAGCAAATACTAGCAAATGCATTTTCTTCACAAATAAGAGGTCTTTCATTTTACTCTTTCATATATGATAATTCGTGTCATTCAAATAAAACATTTTATTCATATTCAACTCTATCATTTAAACAAATCAGAAACACAACCCTTCTCTAATACTAATCTGATAAGAGAGGGATAGCAGAATACAAATTGCCCAAAAGACTTCTCCCACTTGTTTAAATCTATGAGAAGTTGACTAAATAACAAAGATAACAACTCAAACAATCACATAAGAACATACTAATTTTTTACGTAAAAAACTCCTCTAAAGTAAAGAGGAAAAAATCACGAGACACATTAGTCCATAAATTAACTTCACTATAATCAACAAGTGAATACAATAGAAGTATATAACCTTAATTACATCAACTAAATTGAACAAACTCAATTTGAACTAAATGAGTTAACTAACACAAAAGACACTTTCTATCAACAATAACTCAGCAACCAGACCTTAAAACAACAATTCAATCGTTTAAGTTGAAATTCCAAATGTCCTCTACGGGCTATCCAAATTTCAGCTTAATCAGACCACAAATTAATATTCAATTACACTGCCATAATAGAGAAAACAAAACATTATCAGAAACATGTGATTACAGTTTGAGATAAAACCTACCCTTATAGAAAGTCAAATCACGATTTAATTGTTCAGAATAAGGAACTATATGTCCTCTATCAACAGACCAAAATACAGCTTGATTGAACCATAAATAACCTTCTGATTACAAGGTTGATTGAAATTGTATGTAAAATAACTTTCCAAAACATAAACCACAAAATGTAAATTAAAATCTACATTTACAGTCTACCAAATCTGCTCTTTATCGTTCAAAAGGAAGAATAAGATATCTTCTATCTGTTAGTAAAAGTTTAGCTCAATTAGATAAAAATTCACTGTTAAATTTTTAAAGGAAGGACTGGTACTTCTATTAAATTTTTTCCCTTATTTTTTTTCTCTTTCTTTTTTGTTTTTTTTTTCTCTTTTTTGGCCGGTAGCCTCTCCCTCAACTCACTCTAAACCTAATGTAAATAAAGAGCTTGAGGGATAAGTGAAGATCAACTTGCATAAGTTTGTTTTTCTAAAGTATTGAGTAAGATAAGGACTTTTCTTACATATGAAATATACTATTAATAAAACATGAGAGATGAACTCATGACTTCTTAATCATAAAAGCTATCGTAACAACACTAAAAATTTTATTAGATGCAAAAATTATGGATAGTCTCTTAAAAAGCATGGGATGACGAATTTAAAGGATAAGAGAAGATTGTTTTTCGCTAGATATATTCATTGGTTTAAAGGTCCGCTTAGGAGATGACTTGTACAAGTTTGTTCGACCAAAAGATTTAACGAAATATATACTTTTCTTACATATAAAATATACTATTAATCAAATATGATACTAGAACTTATAATTTTTTAATCATAATACTCTTATATTAACATGAAATTATTAATCAAATACAAAAATTATGGATCCCATGTTATAAGTCTAATGAGTTACTTAAAAGATTTTGACTTATGTTTAGGAGATTTGCAGTTCATGACGTGTAGGATGAAGAAAAAATTATGATATTCATCGTATAGGATGATAATATTCATTTTGACTCGATGTTTTGATTAAGTTGCATATCTATATATATATATATAAAATCTATGTTAAAATAATTTAATTATGCTAAAAAATTTAATATTTCAGTTATGCTAAAAAGATAATTCTTTAATCTATGTTGTAAATATGACAGGTGACTTCACATTTTGAAGTTACAAATTAAATTCATTTTTTTGAACGAAGGGTTGGTTCCACGACGTAAAATTTTGAATAAAATAAATATGTATAGAATAAATTTTTGAATTAAAATTTTAAATAAAAATACAAAAATTATGCATTTGAAAAATTTTATATATAAATAAAAAAATAAAAGATACTTAAGTCAAAAATATTTAAAAAATTATGTAATGTTAGTCTGTTATTTAAAAAAAAAAAAGAAGAAGAATTACGACACAATCAAATAGCTATTTTAAACCTAAATCCTACATTTTTGTCGATCAGCTTTGAAGGCAAAACCCCGAGAAAAAGACTCAATTGAAAGCTAAGAGAGAATAATGGGAAGTTTGTGTCAAAGGATTTTGTCATCAATAAGTAATAATGCAGCATTTCGAGGAGGAACTTCCATTGCTTTACGTTGTTACTGCTCCTCCGTTGGCGACGGCGACGGTGACGTTTCAAAGGCCAAGATCTTCGATCGCCACCTTAAACGTAAACAAGTAAAGTTTCTTCCTTTTTTTTTTTTGGTTTTGTTTTGTTTTTCTTTCTCCTTCGCACAAAACATGGACCCATGTTATTATTATTATTATTGTTGTTATTATCGAGTTGCTGTTGTGGGTTTTGATTTTGGGCAGTTGAAGAGAGAGGAGAAATCAAGAAAATGGGGCATGGGGTTTATCAAGATTTGATTTTTTTTCTTTTTTTCTTTTGATTTAATGTGCATTGAAGAGTTGGTGTTATTGGGTTTGGCATTTTATAAGTAAATTGCATTATCCTCCCTTTACCCCCTACATTTTTTTTGCTCTTCTTGTTGTGAAGTTGCTGTTTTGGTTTTGATTTTGCACAGATGAAGAAAAAGAAATCGTGAAGATTGGGATATGGGTTTTATTATAATTGTAGTTTTTTAGTTGATTGGTTAGATTGTTTGGTTACTTTTTTTTTTTTTTTGGAGTTTTTACATATGGATAGAAGTGTTTATGTCATTGGATTTGATTTTCTGGAAGAAAATTTGTATCGTCTTGCTTTTTTTTAAAATTTTTTTTAATTTTATGGTTTTGATTTTGCACTGTTGTCTTCCTTTTCTTTCCCCTCCTTTTCCCTCTCCAGTGAAACTCTAGTTACTTTCAAGTCACAGTTTTTGTTTTGAATTTGCACATGTGGAGAGAAAGGAAACAAGAAAAATGGAATATTGGTTTTCTTAATAATTGTGATTTTTAGTTGATTGCTTAAATGAAGAATTTTAAATTTTTAAATATGAGTTCAAGCATTGGGGTGATTGGATTTGGCCTTTTGGTAACAGCGTGATCGAGCAGCATGGTTGATGCATCCAGACGACCCTTTTGTGGATGCTGTTGCCGAGAATTTGTTAGATCGCTTGGAGGTTGTTGGCTTCTCTTTTTTTGGTCTAAATCTCTGTTGTTGTTGTTGTTGTCCATACATGCTGTTAAATTGAAAGCTTATTTAATCTTGGAGACTAGATTATTTGCTTATTATTTTTGATAAAGCTTAGAGTTAGTTTCAACACAACAAATAGGTAGTTTCTTCGTTGCTAATGAGCATTGGAGAATAATGCTAAACAACATTAGGACCATCACCCTTTTTCTTTTTCTCACAAAACAAGTAGTTCAATGCTACAATGAGAATGATTGATGTGGTGATGGAAAGGCTCATTATATTGCACTAGCACTTGATGCAGCGCTTAAAATTTTGACCAACCTTCTTAATCTAATTGAACCATGTAGATTCTATCTCTTTTTGATGTGCTTTGGGTGACCCTCAGTAGAAGAATCTGGCTCCTATTTGAATTCTTTAATTACTTCCAACAAAAAAGAATAAATGATGTTATGGCGCTTTGTTACTTTAACATATTTTGCATCTTCATTTCAATTCCCCCGTGCTTGCCTTTGTAGGACTGTAGGAAAACATTTCCCATGACACTATGCTTGGGGGGTTCTTTGGAAGCTATCAGGCGTTTGTTTCGTGGTCGTGGTGAGAGTTTGGTTCTGAAAAAAGTTTCTTCCTAAGTATGTATTTTGAATTAGTATGCTACATTCTTGTTATTATTCTTCATCCTTCTTTCTCTCCCATTCACCTTATTTTCTGCTCCTCTTATTTTTTTTTTTTTCCTTTTCTTGTTTTTCCCCTGAAGCTAATTGAATTGTCCAGGAAATGTATTGGATGGAGCCTTGTTCATTTTGTTTGTTGAAAAAGTGGCCATTTAGGGCCAATCTTTCATAACAGCTTCACCAACAGTGGCCTTTTTAATTTGAGGGGTAGAAGATAGTCACATATCATTATGCCTTTGTTAGAACTTTCCTGGACCAGCATTGATCAGCATAACTGGATGAAAAAATTACACAGTAGTGTGGTTTTGGATTCAGGCTTCTGACATTGTTAATAATGTTTGGCATTTGGTGGTATAATTTTCCAGTTTGTTGCCAATTATTTCTTGTGATATTTTCAGAATGATTGTATGGTTTTCTGTGCACATGTATGTGTTTACGTTTCTTCTTAGGTAACTGATCTCATCAACCATTTTTCATAGAGAATAGTGCCTTTCTGCCTGTTAGCTGTTGAGGTCAATGCTTTCAATACTTGCTTCAATATCAGGCTCCATTGAAAAGCTTATAATGATGGACACCTCATATGATATGATTAAGTCATGTAAGCTTGCTCAACAAGATGATTGTGACAATATGGAAACATTGTTTGTGGTTGGTGATGAAGAGTTTCTACCCATGAAAGAAAGGTTGGTAGATTACTTGATTTGGTTTCGTGAGTTCCAGTTGTTGAGAACTTTTAATCTTAATGCTAATAGCTTGTAATTTTGAAATGAAGTTCTCTAGACCTGGTTATTAGTTGCTTGGGGCTACATTGGACAAATGATTTACTTGGAGCCATGATACAGGTGCGTGCTTCTTTCATATCCATCTGCTATGGTTTTTAATCTTTTGTGACTAACATAGCCTGCAAGAATTTGGTGAAGGACATAGCAGTAGTGGATGATTGGTAGTTGAAGTATCCATATCAAATGTTATTTTCTTTCTTCCTAACAACCAATTGGTTTTTGTCATACTTTGCTTTTTTTGGGGGGGGGGGTGTTGCTGGAAGAGGGGAGGGAGGGAGGGCAACTGCATTTTTTGGGCAGTGGACACACATATATTTGTGGTGCAGTATGTAAGTGCCTTATGCTTGTGTGGTAATCCAAAATGTCAACTTTAAGTTGTTGATTTCAAAAGATGAATTGAATTATGTCGTGATCTGGGTGAAGTTTGTGCTTTAATATCTATGATAATTGTTTGATAAAGCATCATATAGCAGAACACAAGCACCACCATTTCTTTTTAGCAACAAGCTTCAAAAGCCAAAAGTATTCTAATTACAAGTGTCAGATTGAAGAGGATACAACATATTCCCACTGCAACATTTCTTTTGGGAGCATTTTGTTTTCCATTTTATTTCTTTAATTTTTGGGTAGTGTTCACAGCTGTATCTCCCTAAATTGTGGTAACCTGCCTTAGGGATTGCTTTACAAATTGGGTTGAGATTTTAATATTTGAGTCAATCACACATAGAAGTGCCAATAATTTTGATGGTAGAGAATGATCAATGGACTCAATGAAGATTTAAGGATGCTTTTGTTTGTTACTGGAAATCAAATTCTTGTGGAGGTGGTGTTGGTGGAGCTAACCTATGTTTTACTGGAAATTTATGGCAACACTTCAGGATATTGTTTCCATGATGCCCAGCTTTAGCATGATTCTATTGCTATGTTGAATTGTAAAATTTTTGGATTCTTGAGCCTTATTGTCAAATGCAAATATTTTCCTCTTAGTTTCTATTTGATTCCTTCTTTTGGCTTCATTTTTTGAGTTTTCTTTTTGTGGATATGTAATATGCACAACTTTGACTGAGGCTGAACTACCATTTTGACATCATAAAAGTATATCTATGTGCATACGTGCACAACATTGTCATTCAGACATTATGTGTTTGTCTGTGGATAGAATTGGTATAAGCCTATAAGGAAATTAGATACTCACTAGATGAAAAGTTTGGGATTGGGAGAAGCTCTTTTTTTTTTTTAAATACTCACAACATGGAAATTATTTGTTTTTAATTTTGAATTCATGTTTGGTTTTGAATCCATTACATTTTTTTTTTTGCCATATTCTGGAATGACTATATGGCCGTGACACCTGTTCTTTTTTATTATTTTTGACAGTCCAAGTTAGCATTGAAGCCAGATGGCCTATTTTTAGCAGCTATTCTTGGTGGAGAAACCTTGAAGTCATTTGTTCTCTTTTTGCTTGTCCTTTTTTTTTTAATGAGTTAAATAAATCTGTCATTTAAACTGAAAAAGCTAACTGCCATATTTGTTGCTTGTTGGTTCCTCCGATTCATTGTGCTTTTGATTAGGGAGCTGAGAATAGCCTGCACTGTGGCTCAATTGGAGCGTGAAGGAGGCATTAGTCCTCGACTATCACCTTTGGCACAAGTATGTATTTCATTGGAATAATTTGATTTTTTCTAATATGAGCCAAATTTTGTGCATGAATCAGCGCTGTTGTAATTTTTTTCTCTTCCTTTTATCTTTTTCCCTTAGCTTGTTTAATGTTGCACAAAAGCCCAATTAGTTCTATGGGATATTCAGTTTTAACTCTTTGATATATGTTGCATTTTTTCAAGGCTAGGTATCAGTTTGATCTTTTGTTTATTTATGTTTTGTTTTGTTATGGTCAAGTATTAGTTTGCACCTTCATGTCATTTTTGAGCCAGCCTTGTGGTTTTGCCTTTCAGGTTCGTGATGCAGGCAATCTTTTGACCAGAGCAGGTTTCACTCTTCCTGGTGTTGATGTCGATGAATATGTAGTTAGATATAAGAGTGGTGAGTGAAATTCTCAACATGTTTAGGCACTTGGTTCTCCTAGCTAATGCTAGTTAGGTTATCCCTGCAATACAACAATCCTTCTATTATTAATCAATCAGCAGCTGTTAATTGTCTCCCTTTCTCTCACTCTGTCTTTCAACCTCCACACATGGTACTTGAAATCATCTCTTAAATGGTGCTTATTCTTCTATTTAAAGGCTTTCATTCTTCAATGATTCCCCGTCTTTGTCTTTGCATTATAGCTCTGGAGCTGATAGATCATCTGCGGGCAATGGGAGAAACCAATGCTCTTCTGCAAAGAAACATTGTATGACTTGTCACTGTTAATGTTCCCAATGTTGCAAATAACCCTAAATGTATGTATAATTAGCTGCTTTTTCATTCTTATTTACAAGTTTGTCTCATGGTGAATCAGATCCTAAAGAGAGAAACAGCCCTAGCTGCAGCAGCTATTTATGATTCATTGTTTGCTTCAGAAGATGGCACCATCCCTGCAACATTTCAGGTGAGCATTTTATATATGCAAATATGTGTTTGATGGCAAGAACATGTTTGTGGAGTAAAATTTTTATTTTTCTGTAATATTTTGATGCTTAGAACATGAGGATGAAAAGGGCTCATGTGAGGCAAAAACTTTCAAATTATAATTTGTACATATCATCTACAATATGTATTGAATAATTTTTACAATAGAATTTTTATGATGATAATATAAAATGTTGTATTTGTACTCGGCAAGGTATGGTGAACTGTATGATATTCAGTGGCATGAACTTATTGGCAAGGGTATGAGAACATATTGGATCCTGTGCAGGTTCTTGATTACCAGCCCTTTTTATGTGTTGCAGATCACATGTTACACATGGTCTGCCATTACTTTAATTGTTGGCATATGGAGGTTAATTAACTCTTCTTTCCATATCTTTATTCCTGAGAGTTAGATAAAGTGTTGCGAAAAAAAGGAAACTGGTACAGTGGGGGTGGGGTGAGAGGAAGTAGGGTGATAGTACATGCTTTGTGGTAGATAATATATTCCTTATGCATGAAGGAGTAAAACATGATCGTATTTTTCTTTTTTTTGGGCTATATAGTAATATTAGATAAACTTTTATATCCTTCTACTATGATTCTGACTCCCAAGAATGACTATTTTCATAGAAAGTCATCTCATAAAGAATTTGCGCATCAATTTAAATGAATTTTTCTTACCATGCTTTCATTTGTAAGATATGTCACTATTGTTGGGCACCAACTCTGTCGATTTTGTCACTTTGAGTCACTAACATTTTATTTGTCCAATTAAGGTTCTCAACTTTTAAAAATATGTCAATGTGGGTCTTTTGTCTAAAACTGTGAACAAGGTTCACATGGCATCTGTTTTGGCAAAAATGGGACCCAATTTTTTGCTGACATGACTTTTCCTCCGCATCTCTCTCATCTCCTCCTACCTCCAGTGTACCTCTTTCTCAGTAATTCCTCAAATCCCCATCAGAATCCTTAATTCATGTCTTGATGGAGTCTTTTGAAGGCCTCATAAGCTGCTCGCATTATTTCCAAAATCTCAATCCCAATTCCAGTCTTCATTCCTAGGGTGTGCCACTGCAATTGCATCCATAGAAACTATTCCATGCGTTAAGAACATAAGCAATTTTCATGTTTCGTGCTTGGGATTTTACCATTTTCTGTGTCAATTTTGACCATTATTTTGTGGAAATATGATTGCTTCTTAATGTTGAACACCCTCATTATAATTTGCAAATGGGGGCTGTTCAAGTTTCTGAAGCATAAACAGATGTCATTTAAAACCAGTTTCAAACATCACAGTGGTGTACTTTTGTTTCTTACACTGTGTTACCTGTCTCCTGGTGCATTTTTCCACTTTAATTCTTATGTTATCCTTGTCAGAATGTTATAGATTTCTATGTGCCTTTTCTTGGGTGCCTTTTTTCTGTTTTTAAAGCCAATTTCTCCTTCCAGCAAAAATCTGGCCCATGTTTTGTCTCATGACTGGCGTTTGGTCTGACATTTTAGAATCTTTTTGTTAATAAATTGATAATATTATTGTTATTATATTTTTTGGAAAGAAGATCTACCCAAGATGTGCATCAAAGGGTTAAGGATTTTGATGGAATCTGGGAAGTAAGAGATGGGGAAAGAGGGAATGCAGGGTGGAGAGGACGAGAGAGAAGAGAGGGAGTGACATGTCAGCAAACAATTGGCTATCGCATTTGCCACATCATAGTCCATGTGTACTCTAATCGAAGTTTGTTAAATACATTAGATGAAATATCCATATTGAATATTTTTAAAAACTTGATGACTTCAAATAGACAAATTAAAAGTTGGTGACCCCAAAGTGACAAAATTCATAGAGTTGCTGAGCCAAGTGTGGTCTTATTCTTAAATCATAAGTTGGGATAGCCAATCCATCTAAAGTTTCACATACAAGGTCAGTATTGATGTAATAATAGAGTGTGAAGTCCCATTGTTAGTTTAAGGACAACTGATTTAATGGTAGATTGACTCAGTATTGTTGGTTGATCATTCCACATATGCATAAACCCATACATACGTACTGTAGCCACGCCTTTTTGGCTTTGCTGTGGGGTAAATAGTCAGTTCCAATTAGGTGGTATTGCGATGCAAGATCAATACCTTTGGGAATAGAAAGAACTAACCTAAAGTTTTGTATCATTTGCCGGTTCTGTCAAACAGTTTCCAGTTAATGTTGTTAATTTATGTGCTCTGAGGCTATGTTCTATGTTTTCATTCAGTCTTCTGTCAGTCATTTACAACGACACAGCCCTTTCCATAACAAGAGAGAAGATGAATAAAAATTGAGAAGAGAGCAGATGGAATTAGTATCATATATGAAGTTTTATGCTTCTCACAGTTGTTTCCGTCTGCCCTTTTTTTTTTTTTATTGGTAGGTTATTTACATGACAGGGTGGAAAGAACATCCCTCACAACAGAAAGCCAAAAGGAGGGGATCTGCCACCATTTCCTTCGGGGACATCCAGAAGCAATTTGGCAGTGGCAATTGACATAACCATCACATCTCGAGGAGCATCAAATTGGACAAGTTTTAAAATGTTGTACTTTCCCCATTCATTAGCCTTTTCCTATCCACATTCATCAGTCAGAAGAATGTTAGAAACGAAGCAAGGTGTGAGTTAGATGTCAAGAAGGGTTTTTGGGAGAGGACAAAAGGGAAGGGAAGCCATTCTATGCAATCAACAATAGTAGGAAACTGGGAATGCATGCCTGACAAGTTCTGTGGTGTTTTGATCTAATGACCAGAATGCACCAAATTTGCACCCAAAGTAAATTACTTAGAGTTCTGATAAGATCAGTGGAGCGAAATGGTGCTGGTATGATCAGACAACACGAGATTATCATTTTCAAACAATAGAAGAATCAGGTCCATCGACCGGTTTGTTATTTTCTGTCAATTATTTCAATTTTATTGCAGGTCTAACAGAGGAGGGCAAAACTTATATCTCTAATTTCAACTCCTTTACCTCACATTTTGTAAAGGCTTTTATGCTCGTTGCCTCAGATGATGGAGGTGGGGTGCTCTGTGAATTTCTAAAGAAATTGGTAGGATCAGCCACATTCGTCACATGTACCTCCCTCACCTCTGGGAAGGATTAAAGACAATAAAAACTCCCAAGAATGGATATGGTAATGAAGGTTAATTATGTGGGAAGAAGAAATCTAATCAACTTTGCTCCAAAAAATAAATGTTCTGAAAATTCTCTTGTGAATTAAAGTTGAGTCTTCAAAGAGGTTTTCAAATTTTTATAAAATTAAAAGTACATATTGTTCAAAAATTTGAAGTCAAACTATGAAAAAAGTGAGTGGAATTATTAAAGAATTATTTATTAATAGACTATTTCATTTTTCTTAAAAAAAATTACTCAAAATATTAAATAATATTTTTTAATATGATAAAAAAAAAATTTTAGGACAGTACCTGTAGATTAGAAACGAAATTAAAATACATTTGTTTGAATGGGGATAAGTATAGACGCAAGACACAAAAGGCAAACACCCCAAAAAGTTGAGATAGGAAAATAATTGCGAAAAGACTATTCGGATTAGGAGATAGGCTCGTGACCTTTCTCTCCAATCTCAATTCATTCTTTTCCATTTTAGTCATAGACAGACATCAGACGTACAGATTCATCTGAAAAATTGTTTAATTGTTAAGCAAGAGGCTGGCTTGTCTGTGCGGCTATGCTCTGTTCCAATTACGATAATTGAAATTTTCTTGTCAAACTCTGACTTCATTTATAGTTTATTCATTCTTCCTCTGCAATTCAACTTGGCAAAAAAACAAAAAAAAAAAACGGAAACTACCTATATTCCGTTTTAATGAGTTGAAATTAGAGATTGAATCTGTGGCTTGTACGGAATTTTGGCTAAGAAAGACATTTTCACGGTATCGCTAGCATTCAAGTGAACTTTGTTCAAAACAAGGGTGCAAAAATAAATTCTCTCCTTTCTGATTTACATTTTGCAACATCTAACATATAATTAAGGAGGAACCAAAAAAAGACTGATGCAAAATTTCTTCGTTGGATGATATGCCCCCTAATGGAATGACAGATAAACGAAGGGAAACATTTTGTCAAGCAAATCAAGAATCCATATCACACAACACAAATCAAGCACACACTTTTATTGATGTCTCGTGGGGAATACAATTTCCTTTTTTTTTTTTTTTTTGTGGGTGATTACCCTAACATCTTTATTCATTCATTTGTACTTATTATTTGTCACCAGTTTCTCTGGTTCTGTGTTTAGTGACCTCCATATAGAGGTGGGATGCTTTGCTCGTTTCTGAAGAAATTGGTGGGATCAACTGCAGTCTTTACCTGCACTAATCTTTCAAAATTATTCTTAAAATATTTCTTACCCCAAATGCTTGCCTGCTCATAACTTGTGTGACCATTCTCCTTGTTCTTCCCCAGATCAAGATCTCTGTAATTCACATATGCTTCCCGTGGATTCTTCGAAACGTAGGGAGCCATGTAGCTGTACAGCCTTCTGATCCAACGTAAATGTCTTTGAGTTCCCTCATTGCCTTCATCACCGGGAGATACATCGTACAGGATTTGGTACAAATTTCCGGCTCTATGTGGAAATGGGATGCTGCATTCTGATATCTCACTCATTTTTCCTCCGTATGGTATGAGGATTAAGCTGGCCGATTTGACTTCCTGAAACCTTTTCCATATCTCCTGGAATGCATTTTCGGGGATAGGTTCCTTCACATAGTCAGATTTTTCTTTGGATATTGTTTTTGTGTTGGTTGTCCTGTCAAGTAGAACTTCCAGTGACGCATTGCTTGGAAATCCGGCTATGGATAGCTCGGACTCGATCCAACTCATTTCTATGCAATTTAGTTTTGTCACGTTGAGCTCGGGGAAGCGCTCTTCCATCAACGGAAGAAGCTGATTCTTGCTACCAAGAAACACGGCACCGAATGCAGCTCCAATCTGTGGGATTCTAGCCTGAGTGGAACCAAGTTTGTATAGCTGAGCGAATAGAAATAGCTCTTTAGGAAGCTTATGTGCCACGTATTGCCAAAGATGGACGAGCTCGGTTGCCTTATCTTTCAAGGGTCTGACAACTGCGAGTAAAGTCACAGTTGGAGGAACTTGAACTAGTTTGATCTTCCACGCGACAACGATGCCAAAACTATTTCCTCCGCCACCTCGAATGGCCCAAAATAGATCTTCTCCCATCGATGATCTATCGAGGATTCTACCGTTAGAATCAATCAAATGCGCATCAATTATGTTATCAGCCGAGAGACCATATTTACGAAGCAAGATGCCAATCCCTCCCCCACTGAAGTGTCCACCAACACCAACAGTTGGGCAAATTCCAGTTGGAAAGGCTAGAGTCCTACTTTTCTCTGCAATTCTGTAATAAACCTCACCTAAACTCGCACCAGCTTGAACCCAGGCAACTTTTTTTGCTACGTCTACGCTGATCGCTCGAAGATTAATCAGATCAATGATGACAAATGGGGGAGTTGATGAGATTGAAGCATAGGAAAGACCTTCGAAATCGTGCCCCCCACTTCGAATTCTCACTTGCATGTTGTTCTTGCGCGAACAATAAATTGTGGATTGAATTTGGGACACATCTGTTGGTGTTACAATGACTTGAGGCTTTGGGGTTGAAGTTGTGTTGAACCTCAGGTTTTGTAAAGTAAATTGCAAGACAGAGGAATATGAGGAGTTTTTTGGGGTGTAAATGACCTTGGAAATGGAGGTGGAGTTTTGGGAATGGAGAGAAAGACAGTGAAGGAAATCCTCATGATGAGTGTGAGCTGAAGTTAGCCATGAGACTGACAAAAGAAGGAGAACATGGAATGGTATGGTTGAAGAGCGTCGTAGCCTTAGAGACCTCATTATTGTTGCCTTGCTATGAGCATATGCCAAAATGCAAGAAGCTCCCTTATTTATAGTAGTCATGGTAGTGACTCCTTTTACATAAACAATTCAAAATGTGAAAACTTGGTGGACGATTCAATCTTCGAGGTGGCAGTTTCTCCGAATTTAACATAGAAAAACTAGAGGGTCGTGATCAAGAACTTGGACCTTTGCAGATGATTCTTGTTTTTGCTAGTTTTATCAATCTCTGTAGTGAGTAAATGACCCTCAATTAACCCTTATCAACCCCATCGCATCGCCATACCTAATAACTTCGTATGCAAGTTTCTTGCTTCTCTCGATCGTTTTCACAAGTTTTTGACCTTAGACATGAAACCAATAGTTTAGGTAGTTTTGTGACCTGTCATCAGAGTATATGACAAATGGTGAAGGATATACCATGATAAGTTCATTTTTTAAAATCTATTAAAAATTCCATAGTATTGTGAGATACACTAGACGTGATTTATTACTTGTTAAATTTATATAATTTTTTTCTTTTCTATTCCTTCGTGTAGGCTTGGCTTGTGCTTATTATGCATACAATTAGGAGCACTTTCCTTGCGCCAATGAAACATATCCTCTTGCGCGATTCACATCATCAATTTTTTTTTTTTTTTTATATGCTCCCTTAGTCAAATTCCAAACAGGCAATAAACAATGGACGATGTGTTTCCCTGAAATTTCCTTCTGTGGTCCATACCCACGAGTTAGAGTTCAAAAATGATTATATATTTAATCAATAAATAGTCAAAGTTATTTATCTTTTCAAGCATTGTTTACCAACATTTGCACTGCAGTTTCTTATAAAAATCCAATCATCTGTCAGATTTTGTAGATATTTAATAAAATTGAACGCATGTTTCTAAATTAGAGATTTTTTCTTTTTGAATTTTTTCTTCACAAAAGGTAATTTATTAATAATTAAGAATTTATTATCAATCATATTTTACTGGATCTACAAATAAATGAAGTGAATGTTAGAAAATTATTTTACTGTCTTCGCGTCTCCACTATGTTACTCAACAAAAATATATATTGATGGATTTGAATTGGGCAGTAGCAGTGGATTGCATTGCCAACAGAGGGTGCTGGCTGGCTGGTTAATTGGCCGCCCATCATATTGCGTACGAAAATAGGAAACTTGATGACTCGGACATGAGATATACTCTATGTCAGAGAAGGAGATAGATCGCTATAATCCATTGCTATTCCATATAGAGGTATTATCTGTTGAAGTCTAAGTTTGTCGTTATAAGCAATAATGTTACCCTAAATTAGAATAAAACTCTCTCTTTTATCTTTTACTTTTTTTAAGTTGTTAAATTAAATTTATCTGCTCCAACTTTTTAAGTATTCGTACAACTGAGTTAAACAACCAAATCGACAAGAGTACCATTAGTCTTTATCAAATATCTCCAATAATCCTACTCTTTTCATGGCATACCTAGTAGTTTTCTCTCGTTTCTCTTCTTAATTTGGGCTGGTCTTTGATATAGGCCGATTTCCATGATGAACCAATAACAATATATGCATGGATGCTTTTTCTGTTGCTTCCCAATGGCAACAGACAAAGCATACTCAATACATGGAAATTATTTGTTTTTTTTTTTTATTTTGAATTCATGTTTGGTTTTGAATCCATTACATTTCTTTTCTTGCTTTTTTTTTTTCCAATCATATTCTGGAATGACTATATGGTTGTGACAACTGTTCTTTTCCATTATTTTTTGACAGTTCAAGTTAGCATTGAAGCCAGATGGCATATTTTTAGCAGCTATTCTTGGTGGAGAAATCTTGAAGTCATTTCTTCTCTTTTTGCTTGTCCTTTTTCTTTCTTTGTTTTTTTTTTCTTTTTTCATCAAGTTAGATAAATCTGTGATTCGAACTCAAAAAGCAAACTGACCAAGGCTAGTTAGGTCCACTTTTCTCTGTCGCTCTCACTCTGTGTTTGAACCCCCAAACTTAGTACTTGATATCATCTCTTAAATGGTGCTTATTCTTGTTTCTTCATGTTAGTAACTCATTTGAAATGGGTGTATATAGTAGCCATGTCAGCCAAAATTTTGGAGAAAAAAAGGAAAAAACTGAAGAATACTGCTAAGATGATGTGTGTATTTTTTTCGATCAAATATTTTTCTTTCAGAATTTTATAGAAACGATATTCTAAAAGTTCTCTTGTGAATTAAAGTTGGGTTTTTTTAAAGAGATTTTCTAATGTTCATAAAATTAAAGTCACTTCTTTTCCAAACATTCTAAATCAAACCATAGAGAAAGTGAGTGGAATCATTGAAAAATTATTTTTTAATAGGCTACTGCATTTTGCTTAGTTAAATTTACTCAAAGTATTCAAAAATATTTCAATATGAAAAAAAAAAAAAGTTAAAGGACAGTACATGTCGTAGATTAGAAACGAAATTAGAGTACATTTGTTTGTATGAATAGAGAAAAGTGCAAACGGAAGACACAAAAGGGGTCCACCCAAAAATTTGATATAGGTAAATAATTGCAAAAGACCGCTCGGAATAAGAGATAGAGTGGTGGCCTTTCTCTTGAGTCTCAATTCATTATTCACCATTTTGTAGTGAAAGACAGACATTAGAGATTGCAGATTCATCCAATAAATTGTTCAACGGTTAAGAAAGAGGCTGGCTCGATGGTGCGGCTAAGATAAGTTCCAATTATGATAATTCAACCTACAAGATCTTCTCTTCGAACTCAAAACTTCATTCATATTTAATTCCTCATATCACACGATACAAATCAAGCACACCCCTTTATTGATGTCTCGTGGGGAATACAATTTCCTTTTTTTTTTTTATTTTGGGTGATTACCCTAACATCTTTATTCATTCAATTTCACTTCTTATTTGTTACCAGTTTCTTTAGTTCTCTGTTTAGTCCCCTCCATATAGAGATGGGATGCTTTGCTCGTTTCTGAAGAAATTGGTGGATCAACTGCAGTCTTTACCTGCACTAATCTTTCGAAATTATTCTTAAAATATTTCTTACCCCAAATGCTTGCCTGCTCATAACTTGTGTGACCATTCTCCTTGTTCTTCCCCAGATCAAGATCTCTGTAATTCACGTATGCTTCCCGTGGATTCTTCGAAACGTAGGGAGCCATGTAGCTGTACAGCCTTCTGATCCAACGTAAATGTCTTTGAGTTCCCTCATTGCCTTCATCACCCGGAGTTACTACGTACAGGATTTTGCACAAATTTCCGGCTCTATGTGGAAATGGGGTGCTGGATTCTGATATCTCACTCATTTTCCCTCCGTATGGTACGAGGATTAAGCTGGCCGATTTGACTTCCTGAATCCTTTTCCATATCTCCTGGAATGCATATTCGGGTATAGGTTCCTTCACATGGTCAGATTTTGCTTTGAATATTGTTTTTGTGTAGGCGGTCCTGTCAAGTAGAACTTCCAGTGACGCAGTGCTTGGAAATCCGGCTATGTATAGCTCGGACTCGATCCAACTGTTGTGGTGCACACGACCACCACCAAACCAAAAGCTAGTTAATAAATCAAATGTAACAAAGCAACTAAAGAATAAATCAAATGTAGCAAAGTAACAAAAGGATAAAGAAAAAGAGAAAACACACTTGGTTCATCTGCGGGTCACAAAGTTTCACTAATACTTAAAAATAAGAGAAATTATAAAATGGATAAAATTCAATATTAATGAAAAAATAAATTATATGTCAAATATATTCGATACCCTTAATTTGTATATCCTTTCTTATACCCAGATTCATTATACCAAAGTTTCTTATATAGCTTACTATACATTTTGATACTCCACATTTTGATACGTGGGATTCCAAAACTCTAATAAACCACCTATCAACACCAACTCATTTCGATGCAATCTTCTTTTGTCACGTTGAGCTCGGGGAAGCGCTCTTCCATCAACGGAAGAAGCCAATTCATGCTACCAAGAAACACGGCAATGAATGTACCTCCAATCGGTGGGATTCTAGCTTAAGTGGAATTAAGTTTGGATAGGTTAACTAGTAGAAATAGCTCTTCAGGAAGCTTATGTGCCACGTATTGCCAACGATGGACGAGTTGGGTTGCATTATCTTCCAAGGATCTAGCAACTGAGAATACAGTCACAGTTGGAGGAACTTGAACTAGTTTGATCTTCCACGCGACGACGATGCCAAAACTCCACCTCGAATGGCCCAAAATGGATCTTCTCCCATCGATGATCTATTGAGGATTCTACCTTTAGCATCAACAAAATGCGCATCACTTATGTTATCAGCAGCGAGACCATATTTACGAAGCAAGCTGCCATACGCTTCCCCACTGAAGTGTCCGCCAACACCAACAGTTGGGCAAATTCCAGCTGGAAGGGCTAGAGTCCTACTTTTCTCTGCAATTCTGTAGTAAACCTCGCCTAAACTCGAACCAGATTGAACCCAAGCAACTTTGTTTGCTACGTCTACACTGATTTTTCGAAGATTAATCAGATCAATGATGGCAAATGGGGGAGTTGACGAGATTGAAGCATAGGAAAGACCTTCGAAATCGTGCCCTCCACTTCGAATTCTCACTTGCATGTTGTGCTTGGGCGAACAATAAATTGCGGATTGAATTTGGGACACATCTGTTGGTGTGACAATGACTTGAGGTTTTGGTGTCGAAGTTGTGTTGAACCTCAGGTTTTGTAAAGTAAATTGCAAGAAAGACAGAGGAATACGAAGAGCTTTTTGGGGTGCAAATGACCTTGGAAATGGAGGTGGAGTTTTGGGAATGGAGCGTAAGACAGTGAAGAAAATCCTCATGAGGAGTGTGGGCAGAAGTTAGCCATGAGACCGACAAAAAAAGGAGAACATGGAATGGTAAGGTTGAAGAACTTAGCCTCGGAGAGCTCATTATTGTTGCCTGGCTTTGAGCATATACCAAAATGTAAGAAGCTCTCTTATTTATAGCAGTCAGGACAATGACACGTTTTATATAAGAAAAAAAAAATCAAATTTGAAAACTTGGTGACAATTCAATCTTCCAAATGGCAGTTTCTCTGAATTTATATAAAAAAGTCAAAAGTGAGAATTTGGTGGGCAATTCAACCATAGATTCTCTAAATTTATAGGAAAAAAAAAATCAAAACGTTAGCCACAACGTTTGTCATTTGATTGGGTGTATAGCAGTGAGGTGCAATTTCAAAAATAAGTTCCAGGTTCTCAAAATCTTTCAGCTCAGTTTATCGAGACTGAGTGTATTTTAATTTCTTCAGCCACAACGTTGACCATGGGGGAAGAAAAAACCGTTATCGTTTGGTTGTAAGTTTTTTCTTTTACAAAAAGTAATAAATAAGAGAAAAAAAAAAGAAAAGAAAAGAACAAACATAAGAAGAGGAGGATAACATAGTGCCCACCAATAGGGCACCGAGAAAAAGGATTTGAATTCAACACGTAAGTAGTTAAAATTTTAAATGTTTACTTTTAGTGTTTTGGAGTCTAATTTTGAAAAGGAGCATGAGATTCACATAGATGAGATGGATCATTTTATTTATATAATTTACAACTAAATAGTCACTTAATAGACAAAAAGAAAACAAAGAAAATGTACAAACAGCAAGGGGGTCGAGAGTGTTAGGGTGGTCAATTACTCTTCCATGATGATCACGGCTACCATTGAATTAAACCAGAATAAAGAAAAAAATAAAAAAATAAAAAAAGAAGAAGAAGACCATC
Source organism: Ceriops tagal (assembly GCA_021533255.1). Taxonomy (NCBI): domain Eukaryota; kingdom Viridiplantae; phylum Streptophyta; class Magnoliopsida; order Malpighiales; family Rhizophoraceae; genus Ceriops; species Ceriops tagal. The sequence goes on from CM038606.1 coordinate 9,593,100, forward strand.
GACGAGTTGTAAGTAATGGTAGGAAAACCATGGCTATTACTTTTTTTTTTTAAATGTAAAGTTGCATAAATATAGAGAATTTGTATAGCACGTAAGGTTATGAGTGCCATTACTTTTTGGTTAAGCAAAAAATACAAAAAAAAAAGTGATAGATCCTTTTAAATAGAAAAATATTATTAATTTATATAATTTAATATTTATTTTTTGTAATAATAGGTATAATTTATATAACTTGATAGTTATTTTCATAATAATAGGTATAACTATAGGTAGTCAAACACTATAAACATTTAATGTCTCATGACTTATAAATTTAAATAATATACAATATATCAAAATTTTTTTATCTATTTAGAAGTTGATCATTTCAAAACAATTATTAAAAGTTAATCCTTCAAAATAATTAATCTTTTTTTTTCTTATTTCCACAATTTTTCTTTTTTTCAAACCCTTAATTCCCTATCACCTAGTATCAGGAGTCTCGTTTCGATTCCAAATTCTCATAACTATAAAAGAAAAATTGTTTATTTTATGTCTGTTATCAATAAAAGAAAAATTTTGGTATTATCCTTTTATAGTCTTATACATTATGTCTTCACATAATTTATTAGATTATAACATTATAATATCTTAAAAAATAAATATCCTTATGCAAGTGCACTTAAGGTGGTTAGAACATATTACTTTTATATGCTATCTTCAATTGAAGGCCAATAAATGCCTCTAACAACTTTGATGAAGAAATTATCAATGAGTTGTTAGATACCTAATTGAAAGGTGTTGATGATGAACTTATCAATTCAGAACATGACATTATGGAAGACAAAAATTCAAGTGAGGTCATTAAGTTTTTAATTGAATATTTAATTTGTCACCCATAAAGATTGATAAATCTTTTAAAGAGAAAAAAAATTAAGTTGTATTGATTTGGGTAAAAATAACAAGTTTATGGATGAAAAGTTTATTAAACAATTTACTTCTTCAAATATATATAATAATTTAATGTGTTAATGTAGAGAATTGTAAAATTATTTTTGGCATTAATTGGTCATAAACCTTGAAAAATATTACTTTGAATTTTTCAAAACTATCGAATAAACATGTAATAAAGTTATAAGAAAAACGTAGTGATAAATTTACTATTATCATAATCATCAAAGGGAAAAAGTTATGTAGAAGAAATTCAGATTGAAGAAAATAATAAATCGAGACAAGTTGATTAGTTAACCTTAAAGATAAAATTAATTTGGAGAACAGGAGAATAATAGAATCATTTTAATTAGAAAATTATTATTATTTTATGTAATTAAATATTTATTTTTTATATAATTTAATATTTGTTAGGTATAATTACTAGTATATAGTAATTTCTCATGACTTATGAATTCAAATAATATAAAAAATATCAAAATATTTTTAGTTATTTGGAAGTTAATATTCTTAAAGCGATTATTATTAGACATTTATTTCCTTGAAATAATCAATTTCTTTTTTCTTATTTTTTCAATTTTTCTTTTTTTCAAACCCTAATTTCATATCAAAAAGAAATATATAAATTGACCTATGTGTGACTCCTATTGTGTAATCAAGACCAATTTACATTTTTACGAATCTTGCCTTGTTTAACTGATTTTGTATGAAATTGTTAGGTCCTTGTACTAACCCAATAAAAAATATTTGATGGAGAAAATAAAGCATATTTTATTGTCATAGATAATATATGCTTCTCCAATTATTTCTCCCACACTCCAATCCAATCGAGAGAAGTGAGACAGTTTGCTCATTTCTAAAGAAATTTGTTGGACACAACTGTAAGTCTTGGGAACCATGTTAGCAGTAAAGAGGTGTGTTAATGCCACAAAGTATGCATATTTACTAAGTCAGTCTACTACCATCAAAATAATGTCCTTTCCAGGTAGGCCTTCGAGGAAATCCATCGAAACACAACGCCACACTCTGTTGGCAGTAGTTAGCGGTTGGAGTAACCTCAATGATCATTTTCGCACCGTTGACATGTGTCACATTCCCTTACAAATTTGTTTACATCCTTATTAAGCCCCCTCCAGAACAGTATCATATATTCCGGCATGACCTCCTTTTACTCCGGCGTGCCAAGTGCTAATAATGGAGCGTCGTAACTCCAAGTTGTTTCCAACCACCAATTGCCTCTTCCACTTGAGTAGGTCGTCGTTTAATTCATAGGAAGATTTAGAAAGCTGATTTCGCTACAATTTTGTTATAATGGTGTTTAGTCCCTTGTTGTCTTTCCATGACTGCTTGATGTTTTCCAACAAAGGTGTTGTGACAGAGGATGTGGCTGCCAACAAAAGCTCATTGCAACTAATGTGGGATAGATCATAGACTGCCACATGCTCCTTCCCTTGACGATGGATGATTTCATAATCGTATCCCAAAAGTTTAGAGAGTCAACGAAATTGCCCAGGTGAGGAAAACTTTTGGTCAAGTAAATATTTCAAGCTAGGATGGTTTGTTCTAATTTTGAAGTGGTGTCCTTGCAAATAATGTCGTCACTTTTCTATTGCGTAGATGATTGCCAAAATTTCTCGTTCGTGCATAGACAGAAGTTGGTGGCGAGGAGAGAAATTCTTATTGATATAGGCGACAGGGGTGCCCCTTTTGAAACAGCACAGCCCCCCCATTCTAGTCCTCGTTGCATCAGTTTCGACAATAAATTCACAAGAAAAATCTAGCATTGCCAACATTGGTGTGTTGGCCAACGCAGATTTTAGTTACGAGAAGTCCTTGGTTGCTTCATCGGCCCATTTGAATATGGCATCCTTCTTTCAGAAGTTGAGTCAAGGGTTGAGCAACACCAGTGTACCCCCTCACCAATTTTTGGTAATACCCAATGAGCCCCCAGAACTCTCGTAACTGTTTAAGATTACTATGTGGTGGCCAAGTTTGAACTACTTCCTCCTTTTTTTAATCCGTTGACACCTTAGAAGCTTAAAATGATATGAGCAAGGTATTCAACCTCTGGTCGAGTGAAAAAAACACTTACTTTGCTTGGCAAATAGTTAGCGTTGCTAGAGAGGCCAGAGACTCTGCCAAAGGTGGTTGAGATGTATTTCCCACGATCGATTGTAAATGAAGATGTCGTTGAAGAAGAAAAGGATGAATTTCCGTAAGAACGACCAAAAAACGTTCATCAGGGTTTGGAAGGTGGACGATGTGTTTTTCGAACCGAAGGGAAGAATGAAAAATTCGTAGTGGTCATTGTGGGTCTTGAACGCCATTTCAGTTACGTCTGACGGATTCATCCGAATCTGATAGTGCCATGACTGTAAATCTGTCTTAGAAAACAAGATTGCTCCTCCCAACTCATCTAATAGCTCGTCAATGTGCAAAAGTGAAAATTTATCCTTGACGTTCACATGGTTCAAGCCCAATGGCTGTCGCAAAAACGCTAGGAGCCGTCATGTTTTTTTAATAAGAACAACTAGTGAAGCAAACGAGTTACAGCTGCTTTGGATCAGGCTTGCGTCCAACATCTCCTTCACCATCGTCACAAAAAACTCTTTTGCAGGGCTTAATAACAATAGTGTCTTGCATTAATGGATTGGGCTTCCTCCTTCAGGATAATACGGTGATCATGAGAATGGGGTGGCAGAAGTGAGGTGGGCTCGACAAAGACATCCATAAACTCATCCAACTGGGTTGTCAGGCTAGATGTTATTTTCCTCGAGCCTGGGTCATCCATGTCCTTGGAGAGTTTCAACGTGGGCCCCCAGTCACAAGTAGCATTGCTCAGCAGCATGAAGGTCAGATGAGAAGGTTGGGCCAGGGCCTTAGTTAGCCCTTTACCTTGGATGCGTTTGATGGCACCGACTCCCACTCCTCGCGGTGCATGTCTTTGTCCCTGTGCCATGAATTTCATTTGTAGCTGTTTGAAATTCCAATGTCCCCCAGGGTTTCCAACCATTGTATGTCCAACACCAGGTCACAACTTCCCAAAGGTGGAGGAACTGCCCTACAACATCCATTGGAATCTCTTGTAAATGATAGAGTGAAAGTAAAACACTTGAATAGGAAAAGAAAAGATAATACTCAAAACTTAAGAGGAAAAAATATTTTAGAAATAGTTTTTGTGTTTCACTCATTAAGATACAATTGTTATGGTCTTTTTATAAGTAAAACTACAAACAAAAACTAAGCAAAAAAATAACAAAAATCAAGTTGTTGAGAAAATTATGGAAACCGAAGCACATATTTTATTCAAAATCAAGTTGTTGAGAAAATCATGGAGACTAAAGCACGCATTCTAACACTCCTCTTTACTTCAGACTTTGCAAATTCCAAGTTCCTCCTTTAGTTCTTCAAACTTACTAATAGGTAGAGGTTTTGTGAAAATATCTGTTAGCTGATTTTCAAATTTACAGTGAACAAGTATAACTTCACTTTCTTTCTACACTTCCCTTAGAAAGAAAAACTTGATCTTGAAATGCTTGATCCTTCCATGAAAGACCGGATTGCGAGAAATAGTAATAACCGCCTGATTATCCATCAGAATTTTAGTACTATTCAATTGTTTCAATTGTCGATCACATAAAATCTTCCTTAACCAAATTGTCTGATTAGTTGTTGCTGAAGCTACTACAAACTCAGCTTCAGCAGTGGATTGTGCTATAATTTCCTACTTCTTTGAACACTATGAGAAAATCCCTGAGCCAAGATTAAAACAATAACTAGAAGTACATTTTATATCATCCACAGAATTTCCCTAATCACTATCTAAAAATCCAAGCACCTTGAAATCTTTATATCTTTTAAACTTCACACCAAAATTAACTATTCCTTTAATATATCTCACTATCTTTTTTGCTGTTCCTAAATGCATTTCAGTGGCACAATGCATAAACTGAGATAAGAGACTTACAGAAAATAGGATGTCTAGTCTGGATGCTGTGAGATACATTAGATAACCAACCAAACTTCAAAAATATCCTTCATTAACTATGTTAGTTCCATCTTTTTTTCTCAAACTTTCCTTTTGATTCATTAGAGTGGTCATGACTTTGCAATCCTCCATATGAAACTTCTTGAGTATTTCCTTGGCGTACTTCTTTTGACAAATAGAAACTTCATTTTCCAGCTACTTAATTTCTATTTCCAAAAAGAATGTCATTAAACAAAGATCTGTCATCTCAAAGACCTGCATCATTTCCTTTTTAAACACCTCAACAAGCTTGGCATTTCCACCTATAATTAAAAGATCATCAATATAAAGAGAAACTATAATCAAATCGTTTTCTTTATGCTTCACATAGAGAGTTGCCTTGGACATACTCTTCTGAAAGCCTAAGCTTAATAAGTGCTCATCTATCTTGCTATACCAAGATCTTGGTGCTTGTTTCAAATCATACAAGGCCTTCTTAAGCAAGTAGACCTTCTCCTTTTCACCTTGTTCCACAAATCCTTCAGGCTACTCAACATAAATCTCTTCCTGCAACACACTATTCAAGAATGCAGATTTTACATTTAGTTAAAACACCTTCTAACCCTTTTGAGCTGCAGCAGCTAACAAGAGTCTTATGGTGTCCAATCTAACCACAGGTGCAAAGGTATCAAAATAATCTAACACCAAAAATCTGTGCATACCCCTTAACTATAAGTTTATCCTTGTATTTGTTGATGGAGCCATCTGCATTCAGCTTGGTTTGAAACACCCATTTTACACCAATGATTTTTTTGTCTTGTGGCTTGTCAATGAGCTGCCAAGTCTCGTTTTTCCTTATCATAAATAACTCTTCCACCATTGCTCTTTTCCACTTTGTATCCTTGACATCCTCCTCCAATCTAGCAAGTTCACAAATAGCAATATTACATCTCTGATAAATATCTAATAGCAACCTTGTTCCACGAACAGGTAGATCATCTTTTAATTCTTTTTGCCTTGATTCATCTATTTGGAGAGAAGAACTTGAAATCTGCTTGCCATTTGGAGCTGCTTGTGATCGTGTCCAGTCCCACTTCTCATCTTCCACAAAGAAAACATCTCGACTGATGATTATTTTCTTCGTTTAAAGTTGATAAACCTTGTAGGCCTTAGAAAAGGAACTATAGCCCATAAAGATGCCGAGTTCTAATTTTTTGTCAAGTTTATCACGCTTGACCTATGAAACGTAAGTGAAGTATATACAACCGAAAATTCTAAGAAATTTGAATGAAGGTTGATAGCCATACCAAGTTTCGAATGGTGTTTGATTCTTCAATGCTTTGGTTGGCAATCTGTTTTGTTGAAAAACGACTGTGTTGGCTACCTCAGCCCAAAAACGTTTTGGCAATTCTTTCTCATGAATCATACATTATGTCATCTCAGATATATGCCAATTCCTCCGCTCGCTGACTCCATTTTGTTGTGGAGTATAAGGAGCTGCTCCGAGATGTACTCATTTCCATTGTCAGATCTGATATACTGAATTTGGCTTCCACTTTACTTCTCAAAGATCCTAAGCTTTCAAGTATGACTCCGTGTGTACTGCCTAAATTTGATAGTTGTTTCTATTTAAGACAAGCATAGTCATAGATGTAAAACTAGCTTCAGCTTCCATGATACTTCAAACTCATACACAAGTTCTTAAAAAAGATAGTTATGATACCACTTTGTTAGAGTGAAACTAAAATATTCGAATGGGAAAAAAGAAAGATAACACTTAAAACTCAAGAGGAGAAAAGATTTACAATTTTTGTGTAATACTTTATTTTTCCACTCACTAAAACACAATTGTTATTGCCTTTTTATAAGCAAAACTACAAACAAAAACTAAGAAAAAAATAGCAAAAAAAAGAAGTAAAAATTATTTTGCAACAAGAAAATAGCAACAGATGTAAAAGCCTTCTTCTACTTATTGATTAAACAATTTTGATAGATTTAAAAACAAGTTGAGAAAATCATAAAGACTAAAGCATGCTTTCTATTTAAATCAGCCGCTGATTGCTCTTGCTTGAGGCTAAGGAGCTCTGACATGGGATCGTCAAAAGCCTTACGTTGAATTGCAGGGAAAGGAAAGACCAGAAGCCAAGAACAATGTACAGGACTGACTTTCTCATTAGCTTATAATTGTTATTATATATGAAGATTTAATTGTAAAATATCATTACATTTTTTAATTAGATGTACTTGATAAGTTAAACAGCTCATATTAGCGACTAATCCAAGTCTATTCCTTGGGACTACAAGATGACTTAAAGCGGCAACCATTTTCAAAACATAGAATTTAAACATAAGTTATGCTTAACATTTAATTAAAGCAACATGTGACCAAAAAACTAATGCCAGAAATTCCTTTCTCCAATAAGAAGAAACTATTGAGCACCAACTTCAAACAAATATGCAGCCGGGAGCAAATGTATCAAATTCCCATGAAAACCTAATCAGTTGCCATACAATCTATTGACAGAGGATACAATTCTGTGGCACCATGGCCAGCTGCAATGACAGCTTCATGGCGACCACTTCGAATGCGATTATGACATCATTTGGCTCTATTTCACGTTAAGACCCATGTGGGAAGTTCCTCTAACGCAGCATCATACTTTGTGGCTAAATCCTGTATGGTAGATCTGATAGAATCGTCGCGTTTCTGGTAATGCTTAATAGTTTTTCTGTGGTCGGTCATGGCAGGAACAGTGGTTCGATACCACAAATGCAGAAATTTAAGGAACTAGGGAAGGTCTCACAGGAAATCAAGGGGTAACAGAGAATCAATTTCCAGTTGACCGAAAATGGAAAATACGATTTAGGATGGAGAAGAAATTGAAGAAGAAATGATACAGAAATAGAGCTTTGAATTGAACGTAGAAAAGATGGGGAGTGTTTGATAAAAATCAATCAGCAGCCGTTAACTTTTCTCTCTTGCTCTCACTTTCTGTCTTTGAACCTCCAAACATAGTACTTGAAATTCGAAATCTCAGCAAATCACATCAACTCCCTTTTTTTTTTTTTCTTGTTACTTTCCTGAAATTTCTACCCAATATTTAACAATGAGAATTTCACAAGAATCTTCTAGCTATATTGATTTTTCTTTTCATCATTATTATTTCAAATTACTGATGACCTCGTCATCTAACGATTTATGTAATTTCATGACCTAAATTTGCACATTAGTTGACAACATATGCTCAATCTCTTACTCTTACTTTGTCAATCCAACCAATATTGGCCATGAGCAGACAAGCGGAGTAACTCTCCCATTTTTAATAAAATTGTTTGAACTTGGACTTCGAAAATAAATTTCTCTTCGCCAAGAATGTCCACTTGGAACTTGTTTCCTTCAAAGTATTTTAGAAATATTGCCAAAGACAAGCTCGATTAATAGCAATAATTTCAACAAGTAAATGAACTAAGATTCGGAGTCCGGGAATCAAACTATAGTTGTCACCATAACCTCATTGAATATTCAACTGTTCAATAAAAAATTGTTAAAAGCGACAAAGCAATGGAGGAAAATATTGTAACGATAAAATCTTCATTAGTAGTGGGGACATCAATGACACCTCAAATCTATGGAAAGATAAATTTGATGGAGAAAATAAAGCATATTTTATTCTCATAGACTATATATGCTTCTCCAATTATTTCGCGCCCACTTCAATCAAAACGAGAGGGGTGGGACACTTTGCTCATTTCTAAAGAAATTTGTTGGATCAACCTTAGTCTTCACATGCACCAACTTACTGAAATTATCCTTAAAATATTTGACCCCCCAAACTCTTGCTTTCTCATAACTCGTATTACCCTCTTCATCATTCATCCCAATATCAAGATCCCTGTAGTTGACATATGCTGCTCGGGGATTTTTCGAAACGTAGGGAGTCATATAATCATACAGTTCTCTGATCCAACTTATATATCTTGTAGATGCCTCGCTGCCACTGCCATTCCAATATACGTTGTATCCAACCTCATATATATTCCCCGCTCTGTGCGGGAATGGAATGTTTGACTCCGAGATCTCATTCATTTTTCCTCCGTACGGAGTAATAAGTAGGTAAGCCGACAGATCAACTTGATCTAACCTCTCCCATATTCCTTCTAGGGCCTGATCGGACAAGGGTGTTGTCACATAGTCCGATTTTCCTTTAAAACTGCCAGTGAACATTGACCCCCTATCAAGCAATGTAGCCAAGGAAACATTAATATTAGTGGGTGGCAATCCGCCGACATAGAAGGTAACAAAGTTGACTTGAGCTTCGACCCAACTCAATTCAACGCAGTCCTTTTTGGTCACACCAAGCTCAGGGAAGCCCTCTTGCATCAATGAAAGAAGCCTATCAGCCCCACCCAGAAACAAAGCAATGAAATTGAATATTAACGTTGTGTTTCTATTGTTAGGGCTAGGACCGGCTGTTGTTATGACCACTTGAAACATTAAATCCTCGTGAAACTTGTCCCCCACGTACTGCCATCGATGAAAAAGTTTTGATGCATTTTGTTGCAATGTTTTTGGGATTGAGAATATTGTCACATTCGGTGGAACTGGAACCAGCTTTATTTTCCAAGCAATAACAACTCCAAAGCTATTGCCTCCACCGCCTCGAATCGCCCAAAATACATCTTCTCCCATCGATGCTCTATCTAGAATTCTACCATTGACATCAATTAAGTTTGCATCAACGACATTGTCTGCTGCCGTGCCATATTTGCGCACCAATAGACCGTACCCTCCTCCACTGATGTAACCACCAAGACCCACGCTTGGGCAAACACCTGCTGGAAAAGCAAGAGTTTTACTTTTCTCCGCGATCTGGTAGTAAAGTTCTCCTAATGTCGCACCGGCTTGAACCCATGCAGTGGTGCTGACCACATCAATATCGATTGCTCGAAGGTTGGCCAAATCGATGACGACGAAAGGAAGAGGAGAAACATAAGAAAGACCCTCGTAGTCGTGTCCACCACTTCGAATTCTCACTGGAACGTTGTGTTTCCGCGCGCAAGAGATGGTAGCTTGGACGTGGGATGCATTGGTTGGTGTAACAATGGCAAAAGGTTTTGGGGTGGTAGATGTATTAAATATAGGATTTTGGATGGAGGATTGTAAAATAGATGTATAGGAGGAGTTGTTTGGGGTGTAAATGACTTTGGAGATGGATTTGTCGGAACAAATGGAAAGGCATCGAAGAAAATCCTCATGATTTTGTGCTGACGTTAAGCATGAGAAGGAAAGGAAAAGAGCGAAAAGAATAGGCAAGTTTAATGGACGGGGAGAATTCATGTCTAATGCTTTTGGTGATGGAAGTTTGCAAGCATCATGTTTATTTATAACACCGCAGGATGTGGCTAATTGGTAACTGGGGAAGAAGAATAAAATTTGAATACGGAAATGTGAAAAATGTGTGTAATCAATGTGTTGGGGGGCAAATATATTTGCACTCGCAAAATCAGTCCTAACACGAAAAATGGGTTCCAGCTTACACAATAACCGTTTGCAGAAACATGGCCTTTTCAATTTGTCGTAACGTATAAGAAGCATTTTTGTGCTTGTAAATATCACCACCTCTTATAGGGTGGCCCATTACGATTCCATGATGATCACGGCTTCCATTGAATTTAAACAAAGAAAGAAGGAAAGAAAGAAAGAAAAACTAAAGAAGGCCACCACCGATACTCCTAAAAGATATATATGACTGCTCTGACTTTATTTGAGATCAGTTAAACATAATTTTCGTAAGTAATGGTAGGAAAACGAAGACTACTACTTATTAAATAGATGTCACCATAACCTTACTAAATATTTAACTGTCTTAGTGTGAAATTGTTGGGTCCTGGTGCTACCTCAATCAAATATTAAAACAGAGTATTTTATCCGTTATTGTAGGTGTTAAAAGCGATAAAGCCATGGCAATACATATTGTAACAATAAAATCTTCATTGGTGGTGGGGACAACAGTGACATCTCAAATCTATGCACAAACATATTTGATGGAGAAAATAAAGCATATTTTATTGTCATAGACTGTATATGCTTCTCCAATTATTTTTCTCCTTTTCCAATCAAAACGAGAGAGGTGGGACACTTTGCTCATTTCTAAAGAAATTTGTAGACACTAACAAACTGTAACTCATGTTTGGTCAGGGGTTTACTAAATGAGTAACAAATATATAGCCCTTTTATATTATTAATGACTTCTATACTTTTTCTCCACGTTGATGAAAATATACCTAAAAACTCTAATGGAGTGGTCCATTCTTTGGTTGGGGTTGCCCCATCGAAGATGACAGATATAGTCTGGCACAAAAATAGACTAATTTCTGACTTTTTAATTGCTCATGATGTACGTAATCTTTTTTGTATGAATGAAAGTTTCGGTAATAGATTTTTTTCCATGAAAAGAAAAAATCAAATAAAGTGTCATTCTCTCTTAGTAAAAAATCTATTGATAATACAAGATATACATTTGTTATATAGACCAAAAAGGAATCTAAAATAGAAAATAAGTTCACACAAAAATGGAATGGTAAGAGACTCTCTCATTTATAGTAGTCAGGACAATGACTCGTTTTATATAAATAAAAAAGAAAAAATCAAATTGTGAAAACTTGGTGGACAATTCAACCTTCCAGATGGCAGTTTCTCTCAATTTATATAAAAAAAAATGTCAAAATGTGAAGATTTGGTGGGCAATTCAACCATCGAGGTGGCAGTGTCTCTGAATTTATACAAGAAATTCAAAACGTGAGCCACAACGTTTGTCATTTGATTGGGTGTATAGCAGTGAGGTGCAATTTTCAAAAATAAGTTCCAGCGTCTCAAAATCCTTCAGCTCATTTTCATCGAGACTGGGTGCATTTTAATTTCTTCAGCCACAACGTTGACCATGGGAGAAGGAAAAACCGTTATCATTTGATTGTAAGTTTTTCTCTTGAAAAATGTAATAAATAAGAAAAGAAGGAAAAACGAGAAGAAAAGAAAAGTAAAACAAAAAGAAGAAGAGGAGGGTAAACTTAAGGCCCACGAATTGGACACCGTGAAAAAGATAAACGAAAACATTTTAGTAGTTAAACATTTAAATTTTTATTTTTAATATTTTAAATTTATTTTTTAAAAAATATGAAATAAGTTTATTTTTATTGCATAATTTAAAACTAAATAGTTACTAGATAGACAAAAAGAAAACAAAGAAAATGAACACACGACAAAGGGATCGGGAGCGGTATTGTTAGACTGTTTTATAATTTTTCTTTATGAAATTCTTAATTCATGATTTTTTTTATGCGAATACTAGCACACAGATAATAAAATCAATATACCGTTGTCCATTATGCTGATGTCCTGTAACAAAGATGAAAATACTCTTCCAATTTGCTGAACGCTTTTATCTTTTCTCCTACTCTTTCCTTTCTTTTCTTTCATTTTCTCTTTGACGGTGAAGAGGAGGAAAAATCCGTAATGAAAAAGTTTATATATTTTTCCTGTAACCGTTATCTTAAATAGGAAGTTACTTCTCTTTCATTAACTAGTTACTTCTCTTTCTGTAACTGGTTACTTTTCTTTCTGTAACTATTATCTTAAATTGGGAAAGTGGAGGGATTTTAAACCCGATGACCCAAATTACTATTATGCCTAACCGACCATCATATTAGGCCTTTTATATTGGGTCATACTTTAAATAACAAGGGTCACTCATATTAATTAATTTAACAATTTCCCACTTGGCCCATGTTATGACTTGATGAATTAATAACAAATAAGTGTGCACAATCCTTAAAGATCATCAAATCACAATACTTGATTGAATTAAAATGATTGGATCATGGCGGTCACATATCTTTTAGCGACATGATTCCTTCCATGTATCACATAATCATCATAATCCATAATAATCTAATCGAGGAACATTGAAACTTTAAATTGTCATTTCCAAATATGTTATCAGTTATCTCATAAACTATGATTGTATACAACTAAATAGAGATAACAAAGCGTAAACAAAACCATAACCTTAATTGAATTCATGAGTGTCACAATAATATGAGCAGTACAAAATATTGACTTTTAAGAGGATGGGGACCTGTCCAAAATGCTCATCCGTTCAACATGTCCAGTAAATGTTTTCGGTGGCAGACCTTTAGTTAACAGGTTCACTATCATTAATTCAGTATCAATATGCTCAATAGACACTCTATGGTTTTGCACTTCTTCTTTAATAGATAGATATTTCAAATCTATATGTTTCGCACCTTTAGACTACCTATCATTCTTAGAGAAGAAAACAGTTGCGGAATTATCACAGTAAATTCTTAACGGCTTTTCTATACTGTCGACCAAACCAAGTCTTAAGATAAAATTCTGCAACCACAATGTATGAACAATAGCCTCAAAGCATGCTACAAATTCAGCTTCCATGGTGGAAGTAGCAATGACAGACTACTTCCCACTTTTCCATGAAATTGCCCCTCCAGCCAGGAGAAACATGTAACCAAATATAGATTTCCTCAAGTTTACACATCCAGCATAATCTGAATCCGAATAGCTTACTACTTCAAGATAACTTGATCTTTTATAAGTAAGCATATAATCCTTGGTGCTTTGTAAGTACCTAAGTACTTTCTTTCTGGCTTTCCAGTGATCTATTCCAGGATTACTTTGATATTGACCTAACATTCCAACAACGAAACTAATGTCTAGTCGAGTACATGTTTGAGCATACATTAAGCTTCCAATCAGCAATGCATAGGGAATGAATTTCATTGTTTTTCGTTCCAAATCATTCTTTGGACATTGCAATTCACTGAACTTGTCCTTTTTCTGAATTGGAATTATTTCTATATAGCAATTTTTCATTCTAAATCTCTTTAATACTTTATTGATATAGCCTTTCTGAGACAATCCTAACAATCCTTGTGATCTATCACAGAATATCTCTATTCCTATCACATAGGATGCCTCATTTATATCTTTTATTTCAAAAGTTTCAGAGAGAAATTTCTTGACATCATGTAACAAACCCATATCATTAGCAGTCAAAAGAATGTCATCGACATATAAGACCAATATAATGAACTTGCTCCCACTGACCTTCATATAGATACACCGATCAACGATGTTCTCTACAAAACCATATGACATAATGGTATTATTGAACTTAATATATTATTGTTGGGAGGCTTGTTTCAGTCCATGTATCGATTTTTTTAGTTTACACACCAAATTTTCTTGCCCCGTGGTTATGAAACCTTCAGGTCAGTCCATATACACTTTTTTTTCTAAGTCATCATTTAGAAGGGCGGTCTTTACATCCATTTGGTAGAGCTCTAGGTCATTATGAGCCACCAAAGTCATGATAATTCTTAAGGAGTCTTTCTTAGAGACTGGAGAGAAAGTCTCCTTATAGTCAACACCATCCCTTTGAGCGAAACCTTTGACAATAAGTCTGGCCTTATACCTTTCGATGTTGCCTTTTGAGTTTCGCTTGGTCTTGAAGACCCACTTACAGCCAACTCGTTTTGATCCTTCAGGCAACTCTACTAATTCTTAGACTTGATTTACATCCATCAATTTCATCTCTTCCTTCATGACATTGAACCATTTTTCAGAATCATTACAATTCATGACCTATTTAAATAAGACTGGATCTTTATCAATCCTCAATTCCGATTCATGCACAAATGTGTAAACCACATAATCATTCGATACAACTAGCCTTCTCTGTCTTGTAAACCTCCATAATGCCATTTCTTGTGGTATCACTTGTTCATTTGTAAATTGTATATTGTCACTCGGTTCATTTCTTATGTTTTCACTTTGCGTGTTTCGAGTATCAATTTGTTGTCCTTGCATGTCACGTGACTGTGATGCAACAAAAGGAACAACAACTTGAGTAGAAACACTGGGTGTGAGGATACCAACTTGAGCAGGAGTACTCACTGTGGATCTTTCATTTTGTAATTCTTTAATATCCACCTTTCGTGATTCCCCACTCCTATTGAACTGGTCATTTTCAATGAACCGAGCATTACCAGACTTAACTATTTTAGTACTATGGTTAAGACAATAGAACCTATACCCTTTGGACTTTTTAGGATAGCCAATGAAGTGACCACTAATGGTTCTTGCATCAAGCTTTCCTTCATATGGATTATATATCCTTACTTTTGCTGAACAACACCAAATATAAAGATGTCTCAAATTGGGTTTCCTTTCTATCTATAACTTGTAAGGAGTCTTAGGGATAGCCTTACTAGGAACCCTGTTCAATAGATATGCAGCAGTTCCTAATGTATGAATCCACAAGGATAAAGGTACAGTACTATAACTCAACATGCTCCTAACCATATCCATAAGTGTGCGATTCCGCCTTTCCGCTACACCATTCTATTGTGGTGTACCAGACATTGTATACTGTGCACATATGCCTCGACTTTTAAGAAGTTTTGCAAATGGACTAGGATATTGTCCACTTTCATTGAATTTTCCATAATATTCACCACCCTTGTCTGACTTAATCACTTTTACTTTTCTATCTAACTGCCTTGCCACTTCATTAATAAACACTTTTAAGGTGTTTACTGACTGGGACTTTTCATGCAAGATATAAGTAACAATACCGTGAGTAGTCATCTATAACTGTGATGAAATATTTCTCACCACCTCATGTTGGGATATCAAAAGGGCTACAAATATCAGTGTGTATCAATTCTAAATGCTAATTACTTCTCATAGCTGAATTTTTTGATGTATGTCTTGTTTGTTTCCCTTTTATACAGTCAACACATACATCCCAATCAAAAAAATCCAATTGAGGCAGGACATGACCTTTCACTAACCTCAATATCCTTTCTTTGGATATATGACCTAATCTTTGATGCCATAAGAAAGCAGAACTATCATTATGCACATTACGTTTGTTACTTATACTATGCTCAACAAGAAATAGGGAATCAGCATACATAGCATCAAGATTAAAATTGTACAAATCATCAATCAAAGTACCAGATCCATAATAGTACGAATGTCTATACAATGAAAATGCACCGTTTCCAATCTTAAAGTTAAATCCTATTTCATCCAACTTTGCAACAAAAACTAAATTCCTAGCACATTCAGGAACATAGAGACACTTTTCTAGATCCAGGTGACAATTAGTGTCCAAGATCAATCTGTATGTCCTAATTCCTTCTATTCGTGCCTTCATTCTGTTTCCCATATAAAGGAACTTCTTAGTTCCTGTTATGGGCTGGATTGAAAGGAATCCCTGCATAATATGTGATACATGAATAGTAGCTCTAGAGTCTAACCACTAAGTATTATTGGGTACTTCAATTACATTTGATTCAAAACATACTGATATACAGTACATACCTTTCTTTTCGAACCAAGTCTTTCTTTTTGGGCAATCTTTCTTGAAGTGACCCATCTTTTTGCAGAAGAAGCATTTCTTATCCTTTTGGATCTGACCTCCAGTGACTTTCATAGAGGCTTTGTCCTTCTTCTTACCTTTCTTATATGGTTTAAACTTGCTATCACTAGCATCATTACGAACAGTGAGATAAATGGAGTGATCCTTTATCTTCTATAATCTCCTTTCTTCTTGAACTAACATGACCTTAATTTCTTGAAAGTTCCATTTCTCTTTAATAGTGTTATAATTCATTTGGAACTGGCCAAATTCAGGAGACAGTGAGTTAATGATAAATTGAACCAAAAAGGATTCACTTACATCCATGCCCATTGGTTTCAACCTTGCTGCTAGATTAGCCATACTAGTCACATGATCATGAATAGGCTATGACCAATCAAATTTCTTGGTCATCAGCTTACTCATTAGGCTTCCTACAATAGATTTATTTGCTATATCTGATTGAGAGTATTCCTTAATTCTCATCATAAATTCCCTAGCATTTTCCATCTTAGGCATCGATGGCTTGACATTTTCAGCTATCGTCATTCGCATCAAATTCAAACTCAGCCTATTAGATCGTACCCAAGCCTCATGAAGAGACTTTATCAGATTCTGTACTGGTCACAGTGATGGCTGCAGGCTTTTCATCCGAAATGATTGCTAAGTCTAAGCCCAAAACACCTAAATGAAACTGAATATGCTCAGCTCATTGAATTTAATCATCGCATTACCTAAGGCGAACACATTATTGGAAGCTGCAAACATAATCTAAATTTACACATTAATGCTTTGAGTAAACCCAAATGGATTCAGATACATATATTACGAACTTTAATCATGTATTTAAGTTCACCTTTGGGTGATCCTCAAATACATAATTTTAATCAATAATGATGCTAATTTAAATATACTTTAATAGATCAATCAATCATACTAGAGTTAACATGAATGTTATTTTTGGATATATAATCTTGTTTACCAAGTATATCAATTAATCCCCTTTAATGTCATTAATTACAAGCAATAATTCATCTTTGGATGATCTTATAGCTTTATAATTAATAACCACAATTGTTCATTTCAAATCTGTACAACATTTTATTAGCATCTAAAGAAATGAACAATTAAAATTCACAATCAACTGTTCAAATCCTTTCAAAGCCAGACCACTTTGATAACTAACAAACTTTCAATATTTGATTTATGTTAATGTGATTTCATTATTAGGCCAGCATTCGGGCAGTAACATGGACGGACAACCGGTGCTAAGAAGCTGACCAAAGGTATGGCTGATCGTGGGACCCCTTTGGTGGGCAACACCATTGTATTGTAGGCGACAAAGCACGCGTGCTGCCTCCAGTCGAGGGACCCACAGTGGCAGCACCACCGTACTGCGGGCAACACAGCCTATGTGCTGTCTCCGATCGAGGGACCCATGGTAACAGCACCACCCCTCACCGGCAAGCCCTGCGTCGCATAATCTAGCGACTAGCGCACACCCCACACCGGCAAGCCCTGCGTCGCAAAGTCCCCAGACCCACGCTCGACCCGGGTCATTGGCCATACCCAGAAGCAGATGCTTATCAGGAAGCCTTCCTCCACCGGTTTGGGTCCTGGCATACCCAGAAGCACAGCGCTCGCCGGAAGCCCTTCCGCCAACGACTCGAGTTTTGCCGTACCCGGAAATGGCCAGTACCCACCAATCCGATCTGGGTCCTCGACGACACTCGGAATCACGATCTCCCCGGGAGGTCGCTCCACCGTACCCACCAGATCCAGACCTATCCGTGTCTTCGGCCATATTCAGAAGCAAACTCAGACTGATTCAGGTCTCCGACTGTACCCGAAAGCCCAGCCTTCACCGAGAGGCCGTTTCGTCATCCCCGAATCGATTTGGGTTTCCGGCCGTATAGAGTCTCAGGGCCAGCGTTTTCCTTTTCAACGCCGGCCGTTCTGTCGGTGCAGAGTCCTCCGGGGTCGGCGTCTTTCCTTTCAACACTGGCCATATTCCTTTATGCAGAGAAAACCAATTGCAGCCGTTTTCATTGTCTTATGCGCCTCGTCAGTGCAAATAATAAAAAAAAGAAAACAAATTACAGTATTCGTAGACCCACTCTGATACCAATTGTTGGACTTTTCTAGAATTTTTCTTCATGAAGTTCTTAATTCTATAATACAAGATCTTTTCTTTATGCAAATACTAGTACACAAATAATAAAATCAACATACCATTGTCCATTATGCTGATGTCCTGTAATGAAGATAAAAATTCTCTTCGAATTTGCTCATGAACGCTTTTATCTTTTCTCTTATTCTTCTCTTTCTTTTCTTTCGTTTTCTCTTTGATAGTGGAGAGGAGGAAAAATCTGTGATGAAAAAGTTTGTATCTTTTTCCTGTAACTGTCACCTTAAATAGGAAGTTACTTCTCTTTTTGTAACTGGTTACTTCTCTTTATGGAGAGTGAAGGGATTTTAAATCCGATGACCCAAATTACCATTATGTCTAACTGACTATCATATTAGGCCTTTTATATTGGAGGGTTACTCATTATTTGTGGACTCGCTCATATTTTTTGTTGCACCAGACGCGTTTTTCATCTATTTCAATATTGGTTCTCGTTTTGGAATTTCGCAGAGGTCATGATTCGTTTTTAAACTCCATAGACTTGGGGGCGGGGGTGTGGGTAAGAGATGTGGCAACCGCGGTGGTTGTTCGGTGTTTCGTTGAAGGGTGACGACCGTCGCCTCTTATGGCTTGGCAAGGGCGAACGCATCCTGCAAGCATTTAGGCATAAACATCTGTACTGCATGCTGAATCTCTTGTTTGAGGCCACTTAAAGAAATACTACTCATAGCATACTCCTCCGTGAAGTTGACTTGGCTAAGCATTATGTCGAACTTGTTTTTGAAAATCAGCCGCTGATTGCTCTTGCCTGAGGCTAAGCAGCTCTGACATGGGATCGTCAAAAGCCTTACGTTGAATTGCAGGGGAAAGGAAAGACCAGAAGCTAAGAACAATGGACAGGGCAGACGAAATTAAGGACTGACTTTCATTAGCTTATAATTGTTATTATATATGAAGATTTAATTGTAAAACATCATTACATTTTTTAATTATATGTACTTGATAAGTTAAACAGCTCATATTAGCGACTAATCCAACTCTATGCCTTGGGACTACAAGATGACTTAAAGCAGCAACCATTTTCAAAACATAGAATTTAAACATAAGTTATGCTTAACATTTAATTACAGCAACATGTGACCAGAAAACCTAATGCCAGTAATTCCTTTCTTCAATAAGAAGAAACTATTGAGCACCAACTTCAATATAACTTGAAAGAAACAAATATGCAGCCGGAAGCAAATGTATCAAATTCCCATGCAAACCAAATCAGTTGCCATACAATCCATTGACAGAGGATGCAATTCTGTGGCACCATGGCGAGCTGCAATGACAGCTTCATGGCGACGACTTCGAATGCGATTATGACATCATTTGGCTCTATTTCACGTTAAGACCCATGTGGGAAGTTCCTCTAACGCAGCATCATACTTCGTGGTTAAATCCTGTATGGTAGATCTGATAGAATCGTCGTGTTTCTGGTAATGCTTAACAGTTTTTCTGTGGTCGGTCATGGCAGGAACGGTGGTTCGATACCACAAATGCTGAAATTTAAGGAACTAGGGAAGGTCTCACAAGAAATCAAGGGGTAACAGAGAATCGATTTCCAGTTGACCGAAAATGGAATATACGATTTAGGATGGAGAAGAAATTGAAGAAGAAATGATACAGAAATAGAGCTTTGAATTGAACGTAGAAAAGATAGGGAGTGTTTGATAAAAATCAATCAGCAGCCGTTAACTTTTCTCTCTTGTTCTCACTCTCTGTCTTTGAACCTCCAAACATAGTACTTAGAAATTCGAGATCTCAGCAAATCACATCAACTCCCTTTTTTTATCACATAGTACTTATAATTTCTACCCAATATTTAACAATAAAATTTTTCCCAAGAATCTTCTAGCTATATTGATTTTTCTTTTCATCATTATTATTTCAAATCACTGATAACCTCGTCATCTAGCGATTTATGTAATTTCATGACCTAAATTTGCACATTAGTTGACAACATATGCTCGATCTCTTACTCTTACTTTGTCAATCCAACCAATATTGGCCATGAGCAGACAAGCGGAGTAAGTCTCCCATTTTAATAAAATTGTTTGAACTTGGACTTCGAAAATAAATATCTCTTCGCCAAGAATGTCCACTTGGAACTTGTTTCCTTGAAAGTATTTCAGAAATATTGCCAGAGACAAGCTCGATTAATAGCAATAATTTCAACAAGCAAAAGGACTAAGATTCGGAGTCCGGGAATCAAACTATAGTGGTCACCATAACCTCATTGAATATTCAACTGTTCAATAAAAAATTAAAACCGCGTATTTCATCCGTTATTTTAGTTGTTAAAAGCGACAAAGCAATGGAGGAAAATATTGTAACGATAAAATCTTCGTTAGTAGTGGGAACATCAATGACACCTCAAATCTTTGGAAAGATAAATTTGATGGAGAAAATAAAGCATATTTTATTCTCATAGACTATACATGCTTCTCCAATTATTTCACGCCCACTTCAATCAAAACGAGAGGGGTGGGACACTTTGCTCATTTCTAAAGAAATTTGTTGGATCAACCTTAGTCTTCACAAGCACCAACTTATTGAAATTATCCTTAAAATATTTAACCCCCCAAACTCTTGCTTTCTCATAACTCGTAGTACCCTCTTCATCATTCATCCCAATATCAAGATCCCTGTAGTTGACATATGCTGCTCGGGGATTTTTCGAAACGTAGGGAGTCATATAATCATACAGTTCTCTGATCCAACTTATATCTCTTGTAGATACCTCGCTGCCACTGCCATTCCAATATACGTTGTATCCAATCTCATATAAAATCCCCGCTCTGTGCGGGAATGGAATGTTTGACTCCGAGATCTCATTCATTTTTCCTCCGTACGGAGTAATAAGTAGGTTAGCCGACAGATCAACTTGATCTAACCTTTCCCATATTCCTTCTAGGGCCTGTTCGGACAAGGGTGTTGTCACATAGTCCGATTTTCCTTTAAAACTGCCAGTGAACATTGACTCCCTATCAAGCAATGTGGCCAAGGAAACATTAATATTAGTGGGTGACGATCCGTCGACATAGAAGGTAACAAAGTTGACTTGAGCTTCGACCCAACTCAATTCAACGCAGTCCTTTTTGGTGACACCAAGCTCAGGGAAGCCCTCTTGCATCAATGAAAGAAGCCTATCAGCCCCACCCAGAAACAAAGCATTGAAATTGAATATTAACGTTGTGTTTCCATTGTTGGGGCTAGGACTGGTTGTTGTTATGAACGGTTGAAGCATTAAATCCTCGTGAAACTTGTCCCCCACGTACTGCCATCGATGAAAAAGTTTTGATGCATTTTGTTGCAACGTTTTTGGGATTGAGAATATTGTCACATTCGGTGGAACTGGAACCAGCTTTATTTTCCAAGCAATAACAACTCCAAAGCTATTGCCTCCACCGCCTCGAATCGCCCAAAATACATCTTCTCCCATCGATGCTCTATCTAGAATTCTACCATTGACATCAATTAAGTTTGCATCAACGACATTGTCTGCTGCCGTGCCATATTTGCGCACCAATAGACCGTACCCTCCTCCACTGATGTAACCACCAAGACCCACGCTTGGGCAAACACCTGCTGGAAAAGCAAGAGTTTTACTTTTCTCCGCGATCTGGTAGTAAAGTTCTCCTAATGTCGCACCGGCTTGAACCCATGCAGTGGTGCTGACCACATCCATATCGATTGCTCGAAGGTTGGCCAAATCGATGACGACGAAAGGAAGAGGAGAAACATAAGAAAGACCCTCGTAGTCGTGTCCACCACTTCGAATTCTCACTTGAACATTGTGTTTCCGCGCACAAGAGATGGTAGCTTGGACGTGGGATGCATTGGTTGGTGTAACAATGGCAAAAGGTTTTGGGGTGGTAGATGTATTAAATCTAGGATTTTGGATGGAGGATTGTAAAATAGATGTATAGGATGAGTTGTATGGGGTGTAAATGACTTTGGAGATGGATTTGTCGGAACAAATGGAAAGGCATCGAAGAAAATCCTCATGATTTTGTGCTGACGTTAAGCATGAGAAGGAAAGGAAAAGAGCGAAAAGAATAGGCAAGTTTAATGGACGTGGAGAATTCATCTCTAATGCTTTTGGTGATGGAAGTTTGCAAGCATCATGTTTATTTATAACACCGCAGGATGTGGCTAATTGGTAAATGGGGAAGAAAAATATAATTTGACTTCGGAAATGTGAAAACCAACGGCAAAGGGATCGGGAGCGGTGGGCTGTCGTGTTGGACTGAAACTTTAAGACATCCTTTGCATTGGTGCCCAAAAGATCACCTTTGTCAAGTCTTGGTCCCACTTCATCCCGATGGCGAGTTCTAGAACGGCGCTCCCCGGGGGAAAAGGGAAGAGAATAACAACTGCGGGATATTAAACAAGGATGGGGTTATAATTAAAATAATTATATGTAAAAGGTAACATTATACTAATAAAATATATAGAACGAATATATTTTACTTAATTTTACATATAAATGAAGTGAATATAAAAAATTATTTTATTACCCTTGTCAATTCCCTATGTTACTACGCTGGATTGCACTGCAAATTGAGGGTGATGACTGGTTAATTGATTGCCCATCCCATTGCGAACGAGAATAGGAAACTTGAGGGAGATGGATTGCCATAATCCATCGCTTTTGGATACAGATGCATTATCTGCTGAGGTTTAAATTTGTAACCATATAACCATAACTTAGAATAGAAATTTTCTCTTTTATTTTTTTAATATTTTTATTTTGTTAAATCAGATTTATCCGCATCTAACGTTTTTTTTTTTTTTTTGGAAATACTCATACAACTTAATTGAACAATTAAATCGACAAGAATATCATTTGTTTTTGCCAAATCTGGCCAATAATCCTGCTCTTTTCGTAACATACCTAATAGCTTTCTTTTGTCTCTCTTCTTAATTTGGGCTGGTCTTCAATGTTGGCTCATTTCCATGTTGGACCAATAACAATATATGCATGGATGCTCTGTCTGTCGCTCCCCCCCCCCCCAATGGCAAAGGTCTACCCCAGGTTTTTGAACTTTTGTGGAGAAAAGTTTAATCACTCAAAAATTCATCGTTTGCAAAGGGAACCAATCAATTTCTTAAAAATCGAGCTGATACAATTTTAGATTAGCCAATGCCATCGTTTGCATGACGATAAAACGTGTTGCGTAATTTTGGTTTGTTTGTATTAAGTTAAGACGGTGTTTGTTAGGGCCAAGTCAACTTGATAATTCTATCGTTAGAATACGCGACTCGTGTAATGAACTTATATCTTGAAAGTTCGGCCGGCCAAAATTTGATCTTTTGACAAGTAAAAGTCGAAGATAATGAACGTTTTTTTGAGAAAAAGAAAAAATCCTACTAGACTTTTCTTTTCTTTAGAAAAAAACAAAATTCCTTGTGTAACAGGTAACCTTTGGCTGTCGTACGATATTGACTGACAAAATAAGCTGACCGTCTATATATATGATATATTTGTCTGACATGTGGTCCATATACAATATTTAACTTTTCAAACTTCAAAGATGCAAGAAACCCAGAAAAAAACTGCTCTCAATTCCTATATTATAATTGTTTTAATTGGAAACCTGTGCGCTTTGAAGATTACATCCACCGTTTTTTAAGTGGAAACTTCACAAAAACTCGATTAAATTGACTTGGCATGATATACCCATGTCTTGACATGACTTGCCCACAAAGTCCTGCAACAATTAGTATTTTAGTTCATTTCTTTTATTTTATCAGAAACATTCATAAAAGATTAATTAATTAATAACGGAGACATCGTGTTATATGAAGAGTCTCTAAATTCAAGTCACATCTTTTGTCAATCGGACAAAAAAAAAAAAAATTTATACGCATACCCTCAATTCCATTTAATATAATTTTGTTTTTAGTCATCAAATAAAATTGTAACATCTTAATCCATGAAAATTTGGTACTACTCTTTCTTGCAAAGAAAATAGTGTTAAGTCCTTTGTTTCTAACACAGTTGGTTGGGACACCCTTACTAGAATTTCTTAGTTCCGCGTTCGGAGTCCTTGTAATTTTGTTCTACTTTTCTCGATTTTAAGACTTCTTGCAAAAAAAAAAAAAATGGTATTAGAAGATAAGACACACTTTTTAAGAAGATAAGAAGATTATAGGTTAAAATTACAGGAATTGGGGTGCACATTGTACTAGTATAAATAGGTGAGATTGTAACGAGAAAGACATGGAAAATATTTTTCGCAATTCTTCTGGTTTTTACATGGTATCAAAGCCATCCTTTTCATTTCATTGAAATGATCATTTGGCCTTTATTTTGGATGGCCTTTGATCAAGCTGAAGGTATGCTAAACAAAGAATAATACCATGGATATCAGAGACATCCATGGACAGGGAATCAAGTGTTCCTGGTCCAAAACTTTTTTAATTTTCAATTAATATTATTTGCTACACTTTTCGTTCTTGTAATTTTTTGCAGTATTATAACTATCATGTTTCTGTCTTTCTTTTAAGATTCAGAAACTTAGATCTTCTTGTAATTTTTGCAGTATTACAACTATCGTGTTTCTGTTTTTCTTTTAGGATTCAAAAATTTAGATTTTTCCCCATTATAGTTACTATAAATACCGAATCCCTAAACTATAAATCCTAAGACGATGGCGGATCCAAGAACTTTAAGTTCAAAGATCAATTCGCCGTTCTTATTGAGCACGAATGACAATCCAGACAATTTAATTACGCAAACACAAGTCAAAGGACCAAAATACAAAGAATGAGCTAAGGTCATGAGGATTTCGTTGAGGGCAAAGAAGAAACAAGGTTTCATTGATGGCACCATTAAAGAGCCGAACCAGAACTCAGATGAAATTGATGATTGGTGGACAGTAAACTCCATGATTGTGTCATGGATCTTTAACACCATCGAACCAGGCTTGCGTTCCACGATCTCATACAAGGAAACAGCAAGGGAATTATGGGATGATATCCAGCAACAATTCTCTGTTCGTAATGGCGCGCGAGTTCATCAATTGAAAACGGAGGTTGCAAATTGCAAACAAAACGGGGATTCGATCATGACTTATTATGGTCGACTCAAGAAATTGTGGGATGATTTGAATGATTATGATCCTATGCCTACTTGTTCTTGTAATGGATGCAAGTGTAATTTCGTTACACGGCTTCAACAGCGTCAAGAGAATGAGCGGGTGCATCAATTTCTCATGGGGCTTGATGAATCATCTTATGGTAATGTCCGTTCTAATATCATCTCTTCAGATCCTATTCCAAACCTTCATAAGGTTTATTCTCAAGTTATGGAGCAAGAACAAGTGCAGGTAATGACTCGAGAAGCTCCCATTCGGTCTGATCTGGTGAGCTTTGCCATGAAAACAGTCAGCCCGGGTCCTCGGAATTCAGGGGGGGACCGAAAAGACAATGGAGTAGTTTGCTCTCACTGCCAGAAACTAGGACATAGCCTAGACACATGCTTTCGTCTACATGGCTATCCTGACTGATAGACAGGAAATTCGTCTCAAGGAAAAGGCAGAGGACGAGGTAACCAAGGACGTGGTCGTGGTAGAGTAGCTTTGGCTAATGTTGCACAAAGGGCAGTAGGGGCGGCTGCTAATGGTCCCCATGGGAGACCACTTGATGATTCTGATAAAGCTGGGTTGGAGACCTTGAGCAAAGATGATTGGGAGACTTTGAAGTCTCTCTGGAACACTCACACGAATAATACATCCGTTGCTCAGTCAAGACTTAATGGTAAGGCGTATTTACAATGGTTGTTTGACACAGGTGCTTCGCATCATATGACGAGCGAGGAAACTGCATTTGTAGAGCTTCAAGGAAAACCTCCTTGTCCTGTGAAAATGTCAAACGGTGAATACGTTATGGCAACAGGAGAAGGAACAGTTCTTGTAGGAAAATTATTTCTCAAGAGTGTTTTATATGTCCCTGGAATACGATGCAATTTGATATCTATTTCAAAATTAGCCCGAGACAAAGGTCATATTTTGAAGTTCACTGATCGTTTATGTGTTGTTCAGGACCACACTTCGAGGATGCTGATTGGAATGGGTGAAGAGCTTGAAGGGCTGTATGTCGCACGAGGGGAGCTTCTAGTCAGTGCTCATGGAGCCGTTGCAGTCAAGAATATGGGTTTATGGCATAAAAGGTTGGGACATCCCTCTATACGAGTCATAGAAAAGCTCCCTATAATAGAAGATAGTATCAAAATAAATAAAGAGGTTCATGAACCTTGTGATGTTTGTTTCAGGGCAAAACAAACCTGTACTTCTTTTTCTATTAGTGACAATAAAGCTGGTGATATTTTTGAATTAATTCATTGTGATTTATAGGGAGCTTATCGAGAGGCTAGTTTTTGCAGTGCTACTTATTTTCTGACTATTGTTGATGATTGTTCTCATGGTGTATGGGTCTATTTGTTAAAGGGGAAACATGAAGTCCCATGTGTTGTTAAGAATTTTTTGGCTATGACCGAGAGACAATTCAATAAACAAATCAAAATTATATACAGTGACAACGGTACAGAATTTACTTGTTTAAGTCATTATTTTAAGGAATGTGGCATTATTCATTGGACTTCCATGGTTGGGACACCTCAACAAAATGGAAGAGTTGAGAGGAAACATCGACACATTTTGAATGTTGGTAGAGCGCTTCGTTTTCAAGCTAACTTACCTATTCAATTTTGGGGAGAATGCATTCTCACTGCAGGATATTTAATTAATCGTACTCCATCATTGATTTTGGGTGGAAAAACTCCATATGAAATTTTGTTTGGAAGCCCTCCATCTATTTCTCATCTTATAGTATTTGGTTGCCTATGCTATGCTAAGAACATTAATCGGGAAAAGGATAAGTTTGCAAGTCGAAGTCATAAGTGTATATTCATGGGTTATCCTTATGGTAAAAAGGGGTGGAGGGTGTACGATTTAAAAAGGAAAGTTTGCTTCGAAATTCGAGATGTTGAGTTCGTTGAGCACGTGTTTCATTTTGCCCATACGGACTTTGTTAGGCCAACAACTCCAGATTCCCTACCTACTGTCATTGAGCCTACTATATTGGAGGAAGTGCCTGAGATTGAGGCACCTTCGTCAGCCTCTAAACATGACCGACAGTCTGAGGAAGAGGGTGTGACAGCAAATGGGGTCATACTAGTACCTGACGTTGCAGAAGTTATAGGTGCAGCGGATGATCTTGGTCGCGGCAAACGAGCGCGACAGTCTTCAGTTCGTTTGCATGATTATGTGTTGCATACAGCTGCCCTCAGTCCCTCGAGCTCTCCTTCCTCTTCTTTGGCCTCCTCAGGTACACCCTACCCTATCATAAACTATGTGAATTGTGCTAAATTTTTTCTATCGCATCGTCGATTCGTGGGTGTAGTAACTATAGGGATTGAATCAACCAGTTTTAAAGAGGCCATGCAGCATTCATGTTGGCGTGAGGCAATGAAAAAGGAGGTTGAGGCATTGGAGGATAATGGGACATGGACAGTTGCTACTTTGCCTAAAGGAAAGAAGGCTCTTGGTAGTAAATGGGTCTATAAAATCAAGTATCATGCAGACGGAACAATCGAGCGATATAAGGCGTGTTTGGTTGTTTTCGGGAATCACCAGATCGAGGGTCTTGATTATAATGAGACATTTGCACCTACTGCAAAGATGGTGACGGTTCGTACCTTCTTGGCAGTAGTAGCGATTCGTGGGTGGGAATTGCATCAGATGGATGTGCACAATGCATTTTTGCATGGCAATCTTGAGGAGGAAGTTTACATGCGTTTTCCACCAGGATTTATGGCACACGGAGCAAATAAAGTGTGTCGTCTGCGCAAGTCTCTCTACGGGTTGCGACAAGCACCGTGGTGTTGGTTTGCCAAGCTTGCTGCGGCTCTGGTTCAATATGGATTTCAGCAATCTGGCTCAGACTATTCTTTGTTCACATTTTGAAATGGCAAAGTTCAGTTGACCATTTTGGTCTATGTGAATGATCTGGTGATAGGTGGGACTAATAGTGATGTCATTCATGCATTTAAAACTTACTTGAATGTTTGTTTCCACATGAAAGACCTTGGCAAATTGAAGTACTTCCTCGGTCTTGAAGTAGCGCGAAATTCGACTAGGATTTTTCTTTGTCAGAGAAAGTATGCTCTCGATATTACTTCTGAGACCGGTTTGTTAGGTGCTAAACCTACCGGCACACCAATGGAGCAAAATTATCACCTCGCTTTGGCTAAGGACACGATTCTTGCTGATCCTATGCCTTATCGGCGTCTTATTGGTCGTCTTATCTACCTAACGATTACTCGACCTGAATTATCTTATTGTGTGCATATCTTGGCACAATTTATGCAGGAGCCACAACACAGTCATTAGAAGGTG
Organism: Ceriops tagal; assembly: GCA_021533255.1. Taxonomy (NCBI): domain Eukaryota; kingdom Viridiplantae; phylum Streptophyta; class Magnoliopsida; order Malpighiales; family Rhizophoraceae; genus Ceriops; species Ceriops tagal. The sequence continues at coordinate 9,622,035 of CM038606.1, forward strand.
GCCTTTCGGGTTGTTTGTTTCTTAAAACTTCATCCTGGGCAAGGTCTTTTGCTTTGGTTTGATTCCTCTCTTCATCTTACGGCTTATTGTGATGCGGATTGGGCGAGTTGCCCCTTGACTCGACGTTCTTTGACGGCATATTTTGTCTTTCTTGGGGATTCTCCAATTTCCTGGAAAACGAAAAAATAGCATATTGTATCTCGATTTTCAGCTGAGGCAGAGTATCGATCTTTGGCTTATACGACTTGTGAATTGAAATGACTTAAGGGTTTGTTAGTTTCTCTTGGCATCCCTCACTCATCTCCTATGCGGATTTATTGTGATAGTAAGTTAGCTCTTCACCTTGCTCACAACCCTGTGTTTCATGAACGCACCAAGCACATCGAGGTTGATTGTCACTTTGTTCGTGATGAGATTCGTCGTGGTATCATTCGTCCTCAATCTGTATCCTCGTCTCATCAACTAGCTGATATCCTTATCAAGGCTTTTGGCAAACGTTTGTTTGATGTCATTCTTTGCAAATTGGGCATTTCTGATCTTCATGCTCCAACTTAAGGGGGGGTATTAAAAGATAAGGCACACTTTCTAAAAAGATAAGAAGATTATGGGTTAAAATTATGGGAATCGAGGTGCACATTGTACTAGTATAAATAGGTGAGATTGTAATGAGAAAGACATGGAAAATACTTTTCGCAATTCTTCTGGTTTTTACAAGCGGTAAGGCAGATCCGTATTGATCCTTCTTGTCCTTACTGAATGCGCCATTATGTCGTCATATTTACCACATAAATAATTTACTTAATGATCAACTGATTTCATCACTTTGGATTAAATAATGTGGTAAATTATTAAAAGTTCAGTAACTAGATCTTATTTAACGTTAATACTTTTTTTATTTAAATCTATCTGGAAGCTTTTTGTGCATAACTCTCCTATTTCTTATAAATTGGACTTCAAAAATAAATCTCTTCGCCAACAGTGTCCCCTTTAGACTATGCTTACTCAAAAGTATAATAGGAATGTTCAAAGAGACAAGCTCAATTAATGGCAATAACATTAAAAACCAAATGAGTTAAGGCTCGAATCGAAATCCAGGAATCAAACTATAGTTGTCACCATAACCTTTAATTAGATGTTTAATCCATCCATATAACGTGGGATAAAGTTGGTGGGTCTTAGTGCTAACACAATCAAAGATAAAAACTGATATACTAATAAGAGATTGTCACACAACTATCTTATTATGAGTTTTTAGCCTATTTTATATATAAAAAAATAAATAGCTTTCCTTTTGGAATGATTGACTAATTACATTCCTCAAGTTAATAGAAAGGTCTGATCATTGACATTTCGTTTGGAAATGACAATAGACTGACATATCTTTAATTTATAAATGACATTATAATTTTTAGTGAAGTAAAGGATAAGTCAATAAGTAAATGTAAGTGGTTCTCTAATGCTTTTAAAGTTATTATGAGTTAAAATTCAATTTCACAAAGACAGCGATATATAGAATCAAGGTATAAGAAATGAAGTTATAAAGGTGATCTCGTTTTTTTGGCATTGTAACCTTGGTTTGCTATTGTTGAAATATCTCAGCTTACCCTTATGGGTGAATTCATGCTTCAAAGGACTTTGGGATCCAATGATTCAAAAATTTAAAAATAGATTGGCTAAGTGGAAAATGTATTTCCTATTAAAGACTAGGCATTTGGTTCTTTTAAAATTATGTCTAAAATTATTTCCTATATACTTTTATGTTCTTATTCAAAATATGAAGAAATATGAAGGAGAGGCTTTAGAAGATGTAAAAATTCTTTTTTTGGGGTGAAGAAAAAAGGAAAAGGAAAATGCACTAGATCAGTTGAAGCTTAGTATGTCAACAAAAAAAGCAAGGTGGTCTAGGGATTGTCAATTTAAGAGACGTTAATACCAAATTGTTATCTAAGTGGCTGTAGAAAGTGGAAAATGCTAATAACACATTATGAGTAACAATACTAAAAGTGAAATATAAAATACGTCACCTATAGTTTTGGGACTAGTCCATAAGATGTTTACACATATTCTTGATTTGGCATGACATATGTTTGCCATGACATAAAAAGGATAAGGATATAGAGGCGATAAGAGCCAACTGCAACTATTTGGTTGGCGATGGTGCAAAAATGAATTTTTGGAACCATGCCTAGCTAGGTGAGTTAACTTTAGCCATCAGATTTCCATGATTATATGTGTATCTATAAAGAAAGATGGCTCAATTAACAGCTTTGGAAGACGGGAGTACAACCATTGGATTTGGAAGCTTAGGTGGCAAAGGAGGTTGTTTGACTGAGAGAAGGATCTGTACATTGAGTTCATATATTTCATCTTAACTTACCAACCAACAAAAGGGAAAAATGACAGACTTATTTGGCAATAGAAAAAAAATGGACAATTCTCAATGTGTTTCTTCCATGATTTCTAGGAGAGTTGTAGAGGCCTAATTAAGAAAGGGACTAAGGGCATATGGTAAGGATTGACGCCATCAAAAGTGAAGGATTTTACTTGACAATTGATTATAGATCAACTTTTTATTAAAGAGAGGTTATGTCAGATTGGAAACTCTAATTAGGATTCTGTCTGTCCACTATGCACTAAGGGCAGGAGTTAGTCAATCATCTATTTCTTTATTGTCACAACACTTGGATTGTTTGGTATATGTGTTTGAAATGATAGGGCGTGTCATAAGTAGTATCAAGATTAATTAAAAAGCCATGGGAGGCATGGTATAGGTTAAATTTAGGATGTGTGGTTAGAGAAATATGGTTTATAAGGTTCTATGTCATTGCATGGTTCATTTGGTTAGGAAGGGATGATCATGTTTTTTAGGGCAAGTCATTCCACATTAATAATATGTGTGATTTGATTCGAGTTAGACTATAGTGGTGGTCATGAGTGAAATGGCCACATAGCTATTTCATGCTTAATAATTTCATAGTAAACCTTGGAGGTGTTTGATCAGTTAGGAAGGTAAAAGAATGACCACTAGTATTAAGTTGGTCACCACCCCCATAGGGTACATATAAATTCAACATGGATGTAGCATGAACAGCTAAGCATGAATTGATGGATATAAGAAGTGTACTACGTGGCAATAATGAGAGAATTGTTTGTATAATCTCCAAGGCAATTGGGACCTTAAGCATTAATGAGTTAGAGCTTTTTACCGTCGGAGAAGTAGTTGTTCTATGGTATTAAAGGTATGATGAACGCGGACCTCTTTTGATTATCGAGAGTGATTCCTAAATGGCAGTAACATAAATCAATAATAAAAAAAAAAAAGGTCATAAAACTAGTGTCTATATTCAACTAAGTAATAAATATAATTGAAAATCAAATTTCTTTGGTTTTTGAGAATGTAATCATTTTTTGATCTTGGCCAAATAAAAAAAGAACTTTCACCTTACCTTTGTAACATGAATATAAGGAGTTTATCTTGTTAGATTCCAAGGTTATCTCTTAGATGAGATTTTTTGTATTTTTTGTTATATAACAAACCTACATGTTATAGTATTATACTTTTTTATATGTATAATATTAATTATAATAAAACTTGGCGTTTAAAAAAATAAAAAACATTCTTTAAGTTAACATGACGTGAAATTATATATTATGACCGCAAATATTATGCTAGAGAAGATGAAGAATTTTATAATAATTATAGTATAATTAATCACATTTTTTTTTGCTATCCTATGAAATAATGTATCATAACTACTAAAGTTATGGAAGAAGAAGAATTGTGCTACACTAATGGTCGAATTCCTCTGTACATCAGAACTTGTCTTTCTGCCAATCACTCAAAGGTGAAATGGTGTGTCCCAGTACTCAAAAATGTATCTCAAGCGGCGCACTACCGTCTAATAACAAGTCTTGAGGTAGTTTCTATATATTTGAAACATCAGGGTGTTGATGACAGATATTGTGAGAATGCTAATTAGGTGGGATGATTTTATCGTTGCCATCTAACGGCAAGAGTGAAATTCGACATCATTTTACTTATCCAAACATCTGCGCATAGTGCAGGTAAGAAAGCTAGGTTTTATCTATGATTGTGGTTCTTTTTAAAGCGATAAAACAAATGAATAAATGAAACGATGAAATATTTATTAATAGTGGGGCTAGACAAATAAATACAAAGAAACCTTGGCTAGACACAATAAAGCATATTTTATTGCCACAAACTATGCTTCCCCAATTATTGCTCTCGCACTCCAATCAAAACGAGAGAGGTGGGACACTTTGCTCATTTCTAAAGAAATTTGTTGGATCAACCATAGTCTTCACATGCACCAACTTATTGAAATTATTCTTAAAATATTTGACCCCCCACATGCTTGCTTTCGTGTAACTTGTATTACCTTCTTCATCATTCATCCCAAGATCTAGATCTCTGTAGTTGACATATGCTGCTCGTGGATTTTTCGAAACATAGGGAGCCATATAATCATACAGTCGTCTGATCCAACTTATGTATCTTGTAGATGCCTCGTTGCCACCGCCATTCCAAATCACTAAGTAGGCAATCTCATATAAATTCCCTGCCCTGTGTGGAAATGGAATGTTCGACTCTGAGATCTCATTCATTTTTCCTCCGTACGGTGTCAGAACTATGGTGGCTGTCTGATCAACTTCTTGTAGCCTTCCCCATATTCCTTCTAGGGCCTGTTCGGACAAGGGCTTTGTCACATAGTCTGATTTTCCTTTAAAAGTGCCAGTGAGGGGTGAATTCCTATCAAGCAATGTGGCTAAAGAGACATTAACATTAGTGGGTGGCAATCCGGACGGGTAGTTAACGAAATTGACTTGAGCTTCGATCCAACTCAATTCAACGCAGTCCTTTCTGGTCAAACCGAGTTCAGGGAAGCCCCCTTGCATCAATGAAAGAAGCCTATCAGCCCCACCTAGAAACAAAGCATTGAAATCGAATATTAATGTTGTGTGTCCATTTTTGGGGCTAGGACTTCTTGTTCTTATGAACAATTGAAGCAATAAATCCTCGTGAAACTTGTACCCCACGTACTGCCATCGATGAACAAGTTGTGATGCATTTTGTTGCAATGTTTTCGGGATTGAGAATATTGTCACAATTGGTGGAACTGGAACCAACTTTATTTTCCAAGAAATAACAACTCCAAAGCTGTTGCCTCCACCGCCTCGAATCGCCCAAAATACATCTTCTCCCATCGACTCTCTATCTAGAATTCTACCATTGACATCAATTACATGCGCGTCAATTATATTGTCCGCAGCAATTCCATATTTACGCCACAAAAGACCATACCCTCCTCCACTGAAGTGGCCACCAACGCCTACACTCGGGCAAACGCCTGCCGGAAAGGCAAGAGTTTTGCTTTTCTCCGCGATCCGGTAGTAAAGTTCTCCTAATGTTGCGCCGGCTTGAACCCATGCAGTATTGCTGGCTACATCAATATCTATTGCTCGAAGGTTGATCAAATCGATGACGACAAATGGAAGAGGAGAAACATAAGAAAGACCCTCATAGTCATGTCCACCACTTCGAATTCTCACTTGAATGTTGTGTTTCCGTGAGCAATAGATGGCAGCTTGGATGTGGGACACATTGGTTGGTGTAACAATAGCAAGAGGTTTTGGAGTGGTAGATCTATTAAATCTCGAATTTTTTATAGACAATTGTAAAATAGAAGTATATGATGAGTTCTTTGTGGTGTAAATGACTTTGGAGATGGAATTGGTGGAGGTGGATTGTCTGGAAAAAATGGAAAGGCATGGAAGAAAATCCTCAAGATTTTGTGCTAACGTTAAGCATGAGAAGGAAAGGAGAAGAGCAAAAAGAATACGAAAGTTTAATGGACATGGAGAATTCATCTTTAATGCTTTTGCTCAAGCAAGTTTGCGAGTGCCTTGTTTATTTATGGCGCCCTAGCAGGTTGCGAATTGCTACCTGGGGAGAAAATAAATAGAAATGTGGAATGTTCTTGTATGGGCAGGCTTGACCTTCAATTGTGATCAATTGTTAGTTCGGCCATTTACTTTTCCATGATATTCTTCTTGGCTAGCGTTGAATTAACTAAAACAAATAAAATAAAATAAAATAAAAACGGCTACCAATGAAGACTTCCACAACGAGAAATAGGGAAGAATAAAATATGTGAAATGTTGCATCAAGGCGCTGTCTGTGACGGAGCAGCCAACTAACAAAGTTGACTTTCTGAAAATTTAGGCCAGATAGGAAAATAAGTGACTAGTCACTAACTACAAAAGTAAATATGCAAATGTCAACGACAGCCGGTAAGGTCCTGTCCGACTTCGAAAAGCAATATGAAAGTTACCTAGATAACATGTATTTGAAGGCGACTTGGCAACCATAGTTCTTTCTGGCTACTTGAAGTCGTCAACCCTACTCTCGACGATGTACAATTTGAAACTTTTCGCATTAATAGTTGAACAAGAAAAGAACAAAAGAAAATGGGACGCTAAATGACGAGAACAAAAAAGAAGTAGCAATTAGTTGAAAATGTGAGAAATTGGTATCAATTTTCAACCTAAACAAAAGTAATACTGCTCATATAAAATACTATAAAAAAAGAGATGTCATGGCATTATAATTAGTATTATGAATCAGATTAACTACACAGAAAGGAGATATCATTTCAAATTACAACATAATTTCTTCGAACTTTATTCAAACAAACAACGTTTCTTTCAAGGAAAAAAAACAAAAAAAAAAAAAACACAACAGTGCAAGCAAAAGGCATGCTTATTATTGTCAAAAGATATCATCAATCCACCGTTGGATAATTAGTATGAGAGAGGTGGGACGCTTTGTTCATTCCTGAAGAAATTTGTAGGATCGAATTTGGTCTTCACGTACACTAACCTGTAGTAGTTGTTCTTGAAGTACTTCAGTCCCCAGACACTTGCTTGCTTCACGCTAGTCTTGCCATAGATGTTGTTCATCCCAATATCAAGATCCCTATAGTTTATGTATGCTAATCGTGGGTTTTTGGAGACGTAGGGAGCCATGTATTTGTAGAGATTTCTCATCCAGGTTATACGTTTTCGGGTCTCGGCTTTACCCCCACCATTCCATGTGAGTCCGTACGCAATCTTGTACAGATTGCCAGCCCGGTGCGGGAATGGAATGCTGGACTCCGAAATCTCACTCATTATTCCGCCGTATGGCACAAAGGCCAGAAGGATGGTCGTATCGAGGGTTGACAGCCTTTGCATCAAGCCTTCCAGTACCTTTTCAGGAATAGGTTCCACCACATAGTCAGATTTCCCTTTGGACTCGACTTGGACTAGGTTGCTAGTGCTTCTGGTAATGAAAACTGACAAGGAGACATTGGGATCAATTGCGACTCCAGAGTCAATGATGGCAAAGTTGGCTTCAGCCCTGGCCCAATTCATCTCATAGCAATCCGCCTTGATCACGCCGAGTTCTGGGAATCTCTCCTCCATCAGCTGAACGAGCTGATCGGCATGGCCTAAAAACAAGGCATTGAAATCAGCTCTTACAATGTAGTTTCCTGCTGCAGTTGTGTTTATTGTCCTTATAAGAATTTGTAGCAGAATATCATTCGGAAGTTTGCTTGACATGTATTGCCATCGATGGACGAGTTTGGTTGCATTTTGTTCCAGGGTCTTTCGGATTGAGAATATGGTCAAGGTTCGTGGAACATCAACCAGCTGTAATTTCCAAGCAATGACGATTCCATATGTGTTGCCTCCGCTTCCTCGAATCGCCCAAAATACGTCTTCCCCCATCGCAGCCCGGTCGAGAATTCTGGCATTTACGTCAATCAAGAGGGCATCCACTATATTATCTGCAGCAAGGCCATATTTGCGCATTAATATACCAAATCCTCCTCCACTGAAGTGGCCACCGTTGCCCACAGTCGGGCAATGACCGGCCGGGAAGGCGAGAGTGTTAGTTTGCTGAGCAATGTTGTAATACAATTCGCCAAGAGTCGCCCCGGTTTGGATCCAAGCCGTCTTGCTCGCAACATCGATGCTGATTTTTGACATGTTAATTAGATCAATCATAACAAATGGAAGAGGAGAAACATAAGAAAGACCCTCAAGGTCGTGCCCGCCACTTCGAACGATCACTTGCAAGTCGTACTTGCGCCCGCAATAGACGGTGGCTTGGACATGGGATGCATTGGTTGGGGTAACAATGACTAGAGGCTTTGGAGTTGAAGATGTATTGAACCTAAGGTTTTGCATGTTGTACAGCAAGATGGACGAATATGAGGAGTTGAATGGTGTGTAAAGGACCTTAGTAATGGGGTTTTCAGTATAGAGAGAAAGGCATTGGAGGAATTTTCCATGGCTGTCGGCCGAATTCCCCCAAGAGAATGATGAAAGTAAAAGAACAAAAAGCAATGGCAACGTTGTGGTGATTTTACAGCTCATGATGCACACTGCACTCAATTTAATTTTTGAGGCTTGATGAGCATGCAACAATTGTGCAAGATGCAGCTCTGTTTATAGCTATCACTGGAGGATGTTTACCTGGAGAAGCAACATATATTATTGCCAAACCAACGTATCTAATAAGCAAATGGTTTGCGAGTTCCTTTCAGTGGCGGAACTAGAGCTTAATGTCAGTGGAAGCAAAAGTAGCGTGTGCATATATATATATATATATAGATATATGAAATTGTATAACATTAATTTTATCCTTTCACAAAGCAAAAAATAAGAGTTTTAAATTCCTAATATTTATATTATAAATATACTATTTAAATTTGTTTTAAAATTTTTCATAGTTTTACTTTTTGAGTTTTGTTGAAATTTCTTTACGGTATGTTAAGTTTCTAACAATCATTCTTTAAAAGAATGTTTCTAAGATCATGAAAGTTTATGCTGACACTCTTTTTTTTTTTTTTGGTATGCAATTATTTTGTAGCTCTTCAACTTAAGTTTTCATTTTGAGTTTCATATTATAAGGTAAGAAAAGAGAAATTGTTTCCCTTTTCGTTTTTTCTTCGAAACAATGATAGATTACATTAAAATGAAAATTTTCCTTTTTGGCAATCATAATTAGTAGCAACATTGTAATCCAAAGCCAAATTTTGTTCTTAATTGACAAAACTTTCCAAGTTTTTAAAGTTTGTGGGGACAAAAGCAAATTTTAAGTGGGGACATCACTTAAAAATTACAACTAATTGTCATATTGAATTGTGATTATCGTCCCCTAGTTCTTTTACCAACTCAATGGTTTGAAATTACACAGATCATCGCTCAAAACATCTTTTGTCTTTTTCTTTTTTTTCTTTTCTTTTGGCTCATCGCTGCCCAGCAGTTGCAGATTTGCTGAACTGAATTCATGGTCAAAGTCTTGTAGTTATTAAATTTTGGTTTGCAAACTTCGATTAGAAGATTTTAAATTGAAAGATTCAGGCAAAACTATTGTGTTCCCAATTGCAGCTACCAAACATTTATGACATTCAACCATATGCTAGTCCAATGTTTTATGAGGAAAGGCATACAACCATTTGCATATTATATTACATTTTCTTACAATTCATGACAAGGCGTGTCAATTGCTACAACCAACAATCAGAACTTAATAATGTGAATTCGCATTAATATAACTTTTTTGTGTTTTTATATGTGAAAACATAAAATTAAAATTTATTCCAGGGGAATTGGGTCTAGTTTCACATATTTAATGATCATAACCTAAGGTTTTATACCAATTCAAACAATACCGAGTTTTTAAGCAACAGAGTAATTAAAGATATCCACAACATACCTAAAATCTGGATTACATAAAATACTCACCATTCCGTATCAGAAAATGAAGTACAAGATACAAGGTGAATTAGTCCTTTATTGTAAAATTATGTAATGAAGCGTCTCTGTATTGGATTATTTAATTTAACGCTAAATAAATAATTCTTCAATCACAAGTGGTTTTGCAAACCGGGATTAAGGTGAAGGCAATCTTTGTAAGTTCTTAAGCATACGAATTTCCAAAATCATTTGGACAGATCTTCAAGGAATTATGACATATATTACGGGTATATTCAAGGCAATGCATTCTATAAATAACACACCTTATCAAATAATAATAACAATAATAAGTAACACACTTTAATGTTTAAGTTCGTCTCTCCTATCTAGCTGGGAACCGGGAAAACAACACCAAAGTTAGGAGATCTTAAATATTGTTACGACCCCGGCAATGGGAAATTTTTGAACAAGTTAGGTAAGTCATTAATGTGCTGACTAAGCTAACCCTTGAGATTTTGTTATTGCGAGACAAAGAAGGAGCTCGATCGGGATGCCAAATGGTAGCCCAGGATGTTTTGTTCGTGATTAATAGCTTTTGCACTAGAATCTTGTGTTTGTGATCCCCTTTCAACGAGGACATTGCCATGTTCTTCTGTTTTTTTTTTTCTTTTTCTTTTCTTTTCTTTTTTGGTTGTCGGTGTCAATATTTGAACGCTAAAGGTTTAAGTGTTAAGGCCTCAAAGGGTTTGATAATGTATAATGGATTTTTTATCAAATAACTTAACCATTTAAGTGGATTTGATGTTTTAAAGTGTTTTTCTGAGATAGTATCAAATTTTAACTTATCTTTTTTTTTTTTTTTTTTTTACTATATGATGGTCTAACTCTTTTCATTCATTTAGTCTAATTAAATCAGGCTACGTGCAAATCAGATCTAGCACATTCAATATAATTTTAACGTATCAAAAGAGCATGTTAAGAATATAAAATCTCACACCGCTCAAATATAAAAATTTGACATGACTAATAATGTCTATAATTTTTTTTATTTATTAGATAAATTTTTAAAATGAATTTGAAATTCTAAATTATTATTTGACGCTAACTATTCTAGCATCATCAAGTCGTGTGGCTAATGAAACATCATCATATACATATTGACAGTGAAGAAGGCTTTTCTACCAAATGATCGGTCCGACTTCAATTGGTAAAGAGGATGAAGTCATTAGCAAATTGATGGAAAATGAATTGTCGACAAAATTTGTAAACTTTTCAGAAGGGAGCACTTTTCTGGGCATTGTTTCGGTACAGAACCCTCTTCTTCTCCTCGGAATTATTCTCAATTGTCAGAACAACCTTCCCTGATTCATTGTTCCTAAAATTGTTGCGAATTGGTGCCTCGGATGAGACCATTTTCTTGCCCTTTTGAACGATGATGGTGTAGAAGCCGTCATCAGCTGGCACAAATTCCTCCTCGTAAATCACTTCCCAACCCAAAACAGTTGAGTCCCAAAAAGCAGTGCGTTTCCAACCTGAAATCAATGAAACATTTAGACAGCTATTGTCTTCATAGGTTCGGATTATCGGTAATAATGCATACGCGTTTTAGTGCAGGGAGAATTAAAAGGGCGCATCGTATGGAATTTGAGGAAAGGTGTGGATTTGAACCAGATATGGCAGGAGTTGGGCAGGAGTTGGGCCAAATCCGCATTTGCCATTTGCCCATAAGCCATAAATACATGGGCGCAAGTTAATGGATGCGGGAACAAACGTGGTCCACATTGCTCTATTTATTGGATCATAAATTAGAAGGCTGAAAATGTATAACGAAAGATTATAATTGCGCGATCTATAGGCAGATCTCTTGTGTCAGCACAATCACATCCATCAATCTTTTCTCTTATTGATATGTTCTTCAGAGAGTTGTATTTTCTAAAGAAATCAAGCCAATTTTGTACGGGTTGAGTATCGACTTGACAAAAATTTAAGAAAAGGGCCTACGTCCGTTGGTCAGAATAGACTCACAATATCATTTAACGAAAGAAAAAAAAATATGGTATTTTAGGTTGATCCCGACTAATAAACATAACATCGAAAAAATGATATAGTGAGTCTATTCTAGCTAATGGAGTCGAGGGGCTTGTGAAGAAAAAAAAAAAAAAAAGAAGAAAGAAATGAAGAAGTGGACATGGATCTAAAAACCAAACGGGGCAAAAGAATTCTTGATTTTTGCCAATTGACCCTCGATAGCTAGGCCATCCTTCCCTAGCCCACTTACATTTTGTATATCTTCAGGGACTTCCTCACCTCCAGCCACTTCTTCGTTATTGTTTATCACCTCTCCAAACATTTGGTTTCTGCTTATGACTTCTAGCGTTAGATATTTCACAAGGGAGATTAATTGAACGTTTAGATGCCCACGTAGCAAAAGCACTAAAATAAACATGAAAAATTGGTCCAAGGTCTAAACTAGTACAAATTTATTCATTCTAACCCTAAAAATTGCATAGTTTATATATTTTCGTCATTAACCCAAAACATTAAAGGTCGAATTAGATTTTTTTTTTTTTTTGGGAACACCAGAAATAACTTCCATTAATGCATCAAATCCATACAAAGCAACTGAGATAGATCAACAGGGGGATAATCAACCCAGTCTAGCGGACTCTAGCGGACAGATACAAATAAGCTGCATTCTGTGATTTGCCTCAATATCAGCTTCTTCACATCCCTAATAATAATGGGCGCAATCTCCACTTTGCACTCGTCCAGCTTGCTTTTCACAGCTCTGTAGACCACTTCTGAGTCTGTTTCCAGAAGAGCAGGCGAGTAAGCGCTCTTAATGCTGCCAAGTAAGCTGCTTCTCTTAGCGCGTAAGCCTCGGCAACTAGGGTTGATGGGAGCCTCAAGCGTGCAGTATGACCATCGACTATCTGACCAGCTGCATTCCTGCATACGATACTAACTCCTGCAGTTTTGGTTTTTGCATCAAAAGAGGCATCGCAATTTATTTTGGTTACCCTATGACCTAGGGGGACCACTGGTAAAACCTTGCTATGTGCTAAAATTTTTAATGTAGATATGTATATTATTTAGTTAAAAAAATCTCATATATAAAAAAAGGACAGATAAGATCAAATAATAAAAATTTTGATTCACTTGAAGATATTTTCGATCTTAATCAATTGGATTTCTTCACAGTCTATACTAATAATTATTAAAAACAGATTTATATATGGTTTGGTTTGATTGGCCTTTTTTTTTTTTAATGTTCTAAAAAGGATTCATCATCTAATAGTCCAAACTTAAGTTTTGGGCAATAAATCTACATCATATAGGACAAGTGAACCCAAGGTTTAAGTCTACATATTGTTGTAGCTGTCTAGAAGAAAATACTTCTCGTATAATTTAAGGAAAGCAAACTTGCTTCTATAAATTGCAGTCAATTATTGTTGGACCATTTAAAACAAAGAAACAGAGAGAAAGTGATTGCTTACTTTCCTATAGAAGCAGAATGAGAGACAAGTGAGACTTGTTAATTACACACTTGCCAGTTTTGAGGCGGCAACTTCCTCCTTGTTGGATAATCTTCCAAAGACAAAAGTATCAAGGAGAAGTATTAGGGATTGATATTTGCTACTTCAAAATCTAGAAGCTACTTAATGGATATAATCTAATTAGTGCTGCCTATATGAAAAGTAATCCATATATAATATAGAGATTGATGGCTTACCAATTGTATCCAAGGATTCCTATACTTCTATCCAAAAAATAAAAAGTAAAAACAAATCGCATTGCATAAGATTCTCAGATTATGAATTTGAATAAGAGTTAAATATACACATTTCTTTTCACTCAAACTTATAATTTGGAAGTGAAAATAGAGTATCTTATCTTTATACTAAAAGTCACTTTTCAGTAAGATGGGTTTTATATTTGAGGAATTTGTAGATATTTTCAATCCAATTAAAAACAATACTACTCATATAAAATACTTGAAAAAAAAAAAACGGAAAGATCTCACGCCATTGTTATTAGTATTATGAATTTTTAAAAAAAAAAAAAAAACTACGTACAAAGGAGATATTACCCCAACTTACAACACAATTTCTTCGAACTTTATTCAAACAAACAACGTTTCTTTCAAGGGAAAAAAAAAACACAACAGTGCAAGCAAAAGGCATGCTTATTATTGTCAAAAGATATCATCAATCCACCGTTGGTTAATTAGTATGAGAGAGGCGGGACGCTTTGTTCATTCCTGAAGAAATTTGTAGGATCGGCCATGGTCTTCACGTACACTAACCTGTAGTAGTTGTTCTTGAAGTACTTCAGTCCCCAGACACTTGCTTGCTTCACGCTAGTCTTGCCATAGATGTTGTTCATCCCAATATCAAGATCCCTATAGTTTATGTATGCTAATCGTGGGTTTTTGGAGACGTAGGGAGCCATGTATTTGTAGAGATTTCTCATCCAGGTTATACGTTTTCGGGTCTCGGCTTTACCCCCACCATTCCATGTGAGTCCGTATGCAATCTTATACAGATTGCCAGCTCGGTGCGGGAATGGAATGCTGGACTCCGAAATCTCACTCATTATTCCGCCGTATGGCACAAAGGCCAGAAGAATGGTCGTATCGAGGGTTGACAGCCTTTGCATAAAGCCATCTAGTACCTTTTCAGGAATAGGTTCCACCACATAGTCAGATTTCCCTTTGGACTCGACTTGGACTAGGTTGCTAGTGCTTCTGGTGATGAAAACTGACAAGGAGATATTGGGGTCAATTGGGACTCCGGAGTCAATGCTACCAAAGTTGGCTTGAGCCCTCGCCCAATTCATCTCATAGCAATCCGCCTTGACCACGCCGAGTTCTGGGAATCTCTCCTGCATCAGCTGAACGAGCTGATCGGCACGGCCTAAAAATAAGGCATTGAAATCAGCTCTTACAATGTAGTTTCCTGCTGCAGTTGTGTTAATTGTCCTTATAAGAAGTTGTAGCCAAATATCGTTCGGAAGCTTGCTGGACAAGTATTGCCATCGATGGACCAGTTTGGTCGCATTTTGTTCCAAGGTCTTTCGGATTGAGAATATGGTCAAGGTTCGTGGAACATCAACCAGCTGTAATTTCCAAGCAATAACGATTCCATATGTGTTGCCTCCGCTTCCTCGAATCGCCCAAAATACGTCTTCCCCCATCGCAGCCCGGTCGAGAATTCTGGCATTCACGTCAATCAAGAGGGCATCCACTATATTATCTGCAGCAATGCCATATTTGCGCATTAATATACCGTATCCTCCTCCACTGAAGTGGCC
Organism: Ceriops tagal; assembly: GCA_021533255.1. Lineage (NCBI taxonomy): Eukaryota > Viridiplantae > Streptophyta > Magnoliopsida > Malpighiales > Rhizophoraceae > Ceriops > Ceriops tagal. Next base: position 9,637,116 of record CM038606.1, read on the forward strand.
ACCGTTGCCCACAGTCGGGCAAATGCCGGACGGGAAGGCGAGAGTGTCAGTTTGCTGAGAGATGTTGTAATACAATTCGCCAAGAGTCGCCCCGGTTTGGATCCAAGCCGTCTTGCTCGCAACATCGATGCTGATTTTTGACATGTTAATTAGATCAATCATAACAAATGGAAGAGGAGAAACATAAGAAAGACCCTCAAGGTCGTGCCCGCCACTTCGAACGATCACTTGCAAGTCGTACTTGCGCCCGCAATAGACGGTGGCTTGGACATGGGATGCATTGGTTGGGGTAACAATGACTAGAGGCTTTGGAGTTGAAGATGTATTGAACCTAAGGTTTTGCATGTTGTACAGCAAGATGGACGAATATGAGGAGTTGAATGGTGTGTAAAGGACCTTAGTGATGGGGTTTTCAGTATAGAGAGAAAGGCATTGGAGGAATTTTCCATGGCTGTCGACCGAATTCCCCCAAGAGAATGATGAAAGTAAAAGAACAAAAAGCAATGGCAACGTTGTGGTGATTTTACAGCTCATGATGCACACTGCACTCAATTTAATTTTTGAGGCTTGATGAGCATGCAACAATTGTGCAAGATGCAGCTCTGTTTATAGCTATCACTGGAGGATGTTTACCCGCGGAAGCAACATATAGTATTGCCAAACCAGCGTAATTTAGGAGGCTTGACCCAAGCTTGGTAAACTTCGCCGAATATTCCAGCCTTATCTTTTCCAAGTCATTAATGCCAACTTGTGCTTAGTTATGAAATAAGCAAATGGTTTGTGTGTTCCTTTCAGAGCGGTTCTAGTACTTAAAAAGGCAACGGTTGCAAAATTAGTGTGTCACGCACTAATTTTGGACACTAATCTCTTCAACTTAAATTTTCCCTTTTTGTTTCTTATTATAAGGTAAGACAAAAGAAATTTTTACTTGTTTTTTGCATTTTGCTTTAAAATGCAAAGTTTCTTTTGTTTTTTGCAATCATAATTAATAGCAACATTGTAATCCAAAGCCAAAATTTTTTGCTCAATTGAGAAAACTTTCCAAGTTTTTAAAGTTTGTGGGGACAAAAAGAAAATTTTCGATGGGGCCATCTCTAAAAATTATAACTGATCGTCATCTTAAATTGTGATTTAGTGGAGGCATTTGCCCACACTCTACAACATATGCATCCCCCACTGGTTCTTTTACCAACTCAATGGTTTGAAATTACCTAGATCATCACGCAAACCATCTTTTGTCCCCCTTTTTTTAATTTTAAGGCTCATTGTTGCCCAATGTTGTATATTTGCTTAACTGAATTCAAAGTCGGCCGCTTTTAGTTATTAAATTTTTGTATGGTAAACTCCAATAAGAAGATTTGAATTGAAAGATTCAAGCAAAACTATTGTGTGCCCAATTACAGTTATCGAATATTTATGACATGCAACCTTTTGCTAGTATAATGTTTTGCTATGGCAGGTATCTTGTGGATGCAGTCTTGCAATCTTTCGTTCAATATTATATTATTTATTTAAATTATATTATTGGGGTTTAATTTGAAGTCATTAATAATTAATGTAATCTCGAAGCAAAAAAATCATGTGACCTCAAGTTAAATGCAAACTTTGGTGGTGAACAATAATTACTCCCAATAAAATGCAAATTTATTCTATTATAGCTTAGAGATTAGAAGTTTTAATAAGAAAATAGGCTTTTATAAAATAAAGAATAAGAATACATAATTTGATTATTTTTAAAATCACACAATGTAAGAATTTCATGCACTATTTTTTTTTGGGGGGGGGGGGGTCATAGTTGGATTGGGGGAGAGTGATTTAACCTGCACATCCCTTTTTTTAACCTGCAATATCTACATTTTTTAAGAGTTTTATTAGATGCATGTTGACATTTCTCAACCTTAATAGCTAGTTACTGGCCTATCATTTATCAAAAGACATGTCAATTAGAATAAATAGTTAGGATTTAATGATGTGAATTGCATTCAATTTTTGTACTCACGTAATTTTTTTATTTTTTTATATGTCAAAATATACATTTAAATTCAACTCTAGCGGAATTGGGTGTAGCTTCATATGCTTAATAATTATAACTCAAGATTTTATTCCAAGTCCAACAATACCGTGTTTTTAAGCAACAGGGCAATTAAAGGTCTACACAACATACCTAACATCTGGATAACATAAATACTCACAATTCAGATCTCCAAGGAATTATGGCATAGTAGGAATATATTCAAGATAATGTATTCTATAGATAACACGCTTTATCAAATAATAATAATAATAATAACAACACACTTTAATGTCTAATTTCATCTTTCCTTTCTTGCTGGGAACCGGGAAAACAGCAACAAAATTAGGGGATTTTAAATAAATGTCATGATCCCAGCAATTGAAAATTTCTGAACAAGTTGGAGAACTCCTTGAAGTGCTAACGAAGCTAACCCTTGAGATTTTTGCCAGATTATGCTTCTAAGCCATCGAGCAACAAGCTCGTGCTCGCGAGATGAAGAAAGAGCTCGATCGGGATGCCAAATTGTAGCCCACGAGGATTTGTTCGTGATTAACAGCTTTTGTACTCGAATCATGTGTTTGTGATTTACTTTCAATGATTTAGTTTCATGTATGATTTTTTTAGAGTGAATTCTTATTTTTTTTTTTTCATTGTTAACTAGTAGGATCATTTTTTGAGGTCTACAGGGATTTTTTTTATCTTTTTACCTTTTCATAATTGAGTTAATGTTTACATATAATTTTTTTTATTAAACTCTTTTTTTATTTTATTTTTAACTTTTAAGTAGTTTACAAGTTTACTATTTACTTAGATTTTGTTTAAATTTCTCCTATTTTTTAGATCTCACATTTCTTTATATCAAAGTTAATAATTCAATAAGAAAAAAAAAATATAAGTAATATGACTGCTATTCTTATGAAAGAAAATAGTTATACTTTTTAATAGAAAGCGAAGGTAGAATAATAAGACATGACTGAAAAAAGAATATAATATGTGTACTACCAACATAGTTCTTGAAATATTGACAAATGTATACATCAGATCAAGTAAAATGTGGTTAACTCAAGAATGAACTTGATAAAATGATAATAAACTCTTTGCATGTTGAAAAAGAGTAAATCAAGATTTACATTTGAAAAAAAAATTATTAAAACTTAAAAAACGAGCATACGAATATGTGTTAAAAATTTTATATTAGAAAAAAGAAAAAAAATAAATAGTTTATAAATAAGAAGAGTTTATAAATTTTTCTTTAATTTTAAACTCTCATATCTCACTACAAACTCTTATCAATGTTGATTAGGACTTGTGACGTAATAGAGAGAGATTATAATATGTAGATTATAAAACTTAATTAGCCGAATTTCATGTATGTCTTATGCTAAAATCAGTCGAGTTAAAATTTTGGTGGCATTAGATGTGAATATCAAGTCAATGTTTGTTTGTGTAAAATTCTTGAACTAAATCAATATAATTCAGAGTTAACAAATTGCCCTTAAGATAACGTTTTATAAATAAATAAATAAACATAATCTTTAGGTGTGGCTCTATTCGAGAGAGTGCAAACTTCTAGATGGAATTACAAAGTCTATATTCAAGTGAAAGTTTTAAAGATAAAACTTAAGATGAAAGTCTACAATTTTTTTTATATTGCTCGAAACCGTGTGAAAGAAAATGAAGGTAGTAAACTTTCTTACGTAATCCAAGTATTAAAACATCAAGTTTGCAAGAAACCCATTCTGACTTTCAATTCTTTGGGTTTGAATATAAAGAAACATCTGCACACATGGTCCAAATATTTGAAGAAGTTCTTGTTTGGGTTACAGATGAGTTTTCTTAAATGATTTTCAAGGTCGACGCCTATAATTATTCTATGTTAAGTCTGGCAACTGCAAGAAGCCACATACTATGAATTATATTTGAGTTGATACTCGCGAGTCTTCTTTTTTTTTTTTTTTTGTGGGTTTGGAATATATAATCTCTTTGTACATGACACGCTTTCAAAGTTCATAAGTTGGAAAAAAAAAACATATATTGTTGAAAATTGTTAAGTCTCCTTACTGTACCAACAATTTTTATATAATGATAATTATCTTTGTCCTTTTTTGGGTCCAAGATGCGTGAGAGGGGCTTAGATCATATTTTCATGATATAAAAATTAACAATTTTTATATAATGAAAATTATTCAGATCCTAAGATTTAGATTCAATATGAAATGTAGAGCAGTTGGCTCTTTAGTAATAGAAATTAGGATTTAAACTCAATCCCAGCAAGCCAAGGATTACCCATGGCCGAGACATCAGTATTAAATTGAAATTGATAAACAAAAGGGGGCTCCCATTGCCACTGCTTTGTTCTTCCTCTCCTGCCTTTTGCCTCCTAATCACCACAAATAAAAATATTCATTAACTGAATACGATCAATCACCCCATTTTTTTGCCTTATCCCACCACGCCAATGTTGCTCTAATCAAATCGCAAACCCTCATAAGAGATAAGCATTACTTTAAAATAACAGCTCATCGGTGAGACATCCAAATAAGCTATATTATATCAAAGAAACTTAAGAACATTACTTTCCTTCGATGAAATCCCTTCTCCCCATGGCTTGCATGAAGAAATTATAGTGGAAGTAACCACCCAAAACACCAACCACCAGTCTAAACAAATATTCAACTTGCCATACAAAGTCACAATACAAAAATAAATGAGCAACTATTTTTCTACTTTATGTCACGGGAAACAAGTTTGTGTAACAAAATTACCTCAAGTGTTAGAACTTTTCCAAATTTCTATTTCTATAATGCAGAATCTTTCTTTATGCGAATATTAGTAATAAAATTCTATTTCGTTCTCTCTTTTCTCCTACTCTTCCCTTTCTTTTCTTTACGTTTTCTCTGATAGGTTGAGATTTCAGGAAATGTCCGTAATAACATATATATATATATATATATACATACATTATTTCTTTCCTGTAACCGTTACCCTTTCAGAAAATTCTCCTCCTATCTTAAATAGGAAGATATTTCTCTTCCTGTAACGTTTATGAGAATGGAGAGATTTTAAACCCGATGACCCAAATCACCGTTATGCCTAACTCACCATCATATTAGGTCTTTTATTTTAGGTAATACTTTAAATAATATGGACCACTCATGTTAATTAATTTAACACCAAAAACCTTAGTAAGGCGACCCCCAAATTGTCAACAAAAAACTCAAAGCTTGGGAGGAATATAACCTTTCCACACCAATGCCCCCAAATTAGACTTGTCTCCCATCCCTCCCCACAATCTCATCCCACCACGTCACAAAATGGAACTTTTTTTTTTTTCATAAATCGAATGGAATTTTATTAAAGAGATAAAGAGCCGCAGAATATTACAAAAAAAAAAAAAAAAAACACATCACAAAAAGAATTAACTGGAAAAAAATTCCAATATCTCGCCTACCCATTCCAGCTTATCTTCACCCTCAACCCTTGGTTACCCCTCTTTGATGAGCTTCAAGAGTAAATGATTTTAACCTATCAAACAAGAAAACTATATAGTCTCCCAAAATAGCATAAATTTGAGCCGAAATATTCACACAAAATAAACTTGGAGCTATCAGTGGTTAATAGCAAAATAAAGTAGTTTTTTAGGAGATAACAATGATTAATAATTTTTATTTCTATCTTTGAAGTCTTGAATTTTTATTTTACCAAGAGAGTTATAAATTTATAAGAATGAAGAGAGTTATTATGTAATTTATAGGCCTCTTAATAAATTAAAAAATCAAAAGAAATAAAAAATTGTTATCACGAAAGCAAAGCTTATTGATTAATTTTGGTTAATGAATGAAAAATATAATAATAATAATAATAATAATAAGTATGCATGTAATTAGGCTTCCGAGTTTCTACTTTCCATATTGCTTTTAAAGTCAGTGGCTTCATTCCGCCTGATATTTAAAGCGTCCACCTTCATTCAACATCAATGGGTGTATTATCTATTTAGTACCAATGTCTTGCAAGTTGTGAACTTGTAGACTCGTGCCCTCTCTATTTTGTACACCGAGAAAAAGTTATGAATTACTGATCTGCTTTGGTTTCATTAAAGAGATGTGCATAATTCAGTGTGCGAAAGCTAATTTTTCACTGCTTAATTATTCATATCTAATTTTTACTCTCTTTTATTTTTTTGGGTGTGATCATTGATTTATTTTTTAATTATTGAAGCAATTAGATCTTGAGCTATATAGGATAATTCTTCTCATTTTTATAAGTTTTGGACCCTCCTTTTTAAAATTAGAGTTAAAAACCTTGAAAATAAAATTTTAAATATTTAATGATATTTTAATAATTCAAAGATTCACATGTTTCACTTTTATAATTTTCTATTAATTACTAACTACTAATGATAATATATATATATATATATATATATATATAGAGAGAGAGAGAGAGAGAGATATGCCTTAAAGGCATTTGATACTTTGATAATTCAAAAACTCACATGTTTCAATTTTTAAATTTCCTATGAATTACTAACCACTAACTAGATTACCAATATTCATATACAATATAGTATTTATCTAAGTGAGAAAAATGTTACTTTGTTCTCTTTAATTTTGGAGGTCATTTTTGGCGAGGTAGCAAAATTCTCAAATTCAGGGAGACTTATTTTTATTTTTAAAATTAAGTATTTGGTTATGATAATATAAAAGAAGTTGATAGAATCACACTCAATTCCAATTCAACCACAACTCGCTAAATATAGCCTTCGTAAAGCTGTTTTATCTTTAATTCTTGCTATGTTTCGGGATAGTTGATTTCGAGTGTTCTTGTGGTTCCACCAACTTTTTCCGGACGGAGGAAGGCCGAGATATCGAAGACAAGACAAGACAAGACTTCTGTCTCACGTCAGTTACTCTGAAACACTGGAGTTTTCTTCTCCAAGAAAGAAAAAGAAAAAGAAAAAGAAGGGAAAGGCTTTCCATAAAATTCTGATAGTTTGTTTTATACCGTCGCTTTGCTGATCTCCAAAAAACACGAGATGATCTTGACGGGAAGCCTTGTGCTGCTGCTGTTGGTCGAATTTGTCGATGTCTTTCCTTGTAAGGCCCATGGTTTACTTATAAAAGTCTCAAAGCGTTAAATTTAATGGTGAAAATGAAAAGAATATTGCAAGGCATAGCGTTGGTTGGGCTGGACAATGATGGATAGATAGGTTTTGTAAGCCGAACATGAATATATTATGCTTTCAGCTTGGCCGTGACTCTCTTTGAAACCCAAATCCATACACACAATTGCACACTCGATCTGTAGACAAATATAATATTTTTGGAACAAATATTCGGTCTTCAGTTGGTTTGTGCACTGTCATATGGTTCATAAATACGAAATACATCATTGTAAGGAACCATGTGGGGGCCTTGTAAACTCTTGTTGGACCCAAATTCTTAAAAAAGATCCAACCAATCAACAGGAGTGTTGCTCCCAAAAAAAAAAAAAAAAAACTAATTAATAGGAGTGTGTAGCCAATAGCCAAAAAAAAAAAAAATATATATATATATATATATATATACTGCAACTAAAGGTGCCAGGTTATACTACTTTGAATTCAAATCTAAGAGGGTATAAAATTTATAAAAGAAAAAAAAATTATTATTTTTGTGTATCTTACAATCTTATAGGTACTTTTAATTGAAAAAAAAAAGAGAGAAAAGATTCAATTAAGGTGATAGAAATTAGGAATATATAAAATGACACTAAATAGAAAAACTTCAATCTCTTTAATTTGTCTTGGTACAATAGAATTAAACCTCAAAATTTTATGGGAATTTAGCGCAACAATGGTTTGAACCTCAACGTCCCTAAAGATTTGCTTTTGTAATCAACGAAGCTGAACCTCGTCGGTTCACGTAGAGACTAAAAGAAAAGAGATGGTTGATGGTACACGTTAAGAATCATGTTAAATATGACGATTTTTTATATTTATTTATTACAAATTATTGTTTTGGTTGAGGTAAATAATTTTTTTAATCTTATTAACTAATTTTATTAATAAAAAATTGCTCACTCAAACAAAAATAATATCTTTATAATAAATTTCCAAAAATATATATATATTATAATATATAGCATTAATATTTTATATTTTCCAAGGATCAAAGAAAGATCACAACTGTTAAAACACTTGTGGATTAAATGTTAACTTAAGTAGAAATTTATATTAAAAATATACACGTTCATCACTCGTTTTTGCATTTATATGTTTTTAGACAATTAATTTGTATTACCCAACCATTAATATCCATATCCTATTCCTGTCTTAATGTCAAGAGGCAGTTTAATTGAGTAGCCCCACGAGCTAGCGAAAATAGCTTCATCAGAAGAGGGTAAAGTGGTAAGGACTTGAAAGTCGTGTCTTAGCCATATTTTCCATCTTATTCAAAATGATGTACGAAATTACTTCTCTGATTGAAATAAAATGATCATTCTTGAGATGAAGGAAAAAAAAAACAACAATTGATCTGACCAAAATCTTTTATTTATTGCCTCGAAAAAAAAAACAAAGAAATCTCTCGGAGTCACATGAAAAATCCAAATTCCAAAGCACAATTAAAAAAAAAAAAAGAATAATCTTTTTAAACACTCCCACCCTAAAAGAATGTATGTTATCACAGCTCAACAGCAAAGAATCATGTATGTATCCCCCTCAGCCAAGACAAAGCAAAATATACCTAGGGAATTACAAACAAATTGCAGTAACATAAACAAAATCTGTAAAATTTTCAGAAGGGAGCACTTTTCTTGGCCTTGTATCGGTACAGAACCCTCTTCTTCTTCTTCCCCGAATTATTCTCAATTGTAAGAACAACCTTCCCTGGTTCATTGTTCCTAAACGTATTACGAATTGGTGCCCCGGATGAGACCATTTTCTTGCCCTTTTGAATGATGATGGTGTAGGAGCCCTCATCAGCTGGCACAAATTCCTCCTTATAACCCACTTCCCAACCCAAAACAGTTAAGTCCCAAAGCAGTGTGTTTCCAACCTGAAACCAATGAAAAATTTAGCCAACTGTTGTCTTCATAGGTCCACATTATAAGCAATAATGCATATATGTTTTTTTTTTCCTTTTTAGTTCATGGAGAATTAAAAGCGCACATTTTATGGAATTTTGAGGAAAGTTGCATATTTGAACCAGACATCTCCCAAGAGTTTTGCTCTTACCACCAACCAAGTTAAGCAATAGTGTGCAGCAAAACGACAACAAATTTCCATGGAATGTTTTTGAATCATCCACACATAAGCGCATTTCTATGTACCAAACCATTTTCCTTGCCACAATACAATCTAATCTGAAAAGTACAACAATAACTAAACAAACAAAGAGATTGTGGTCTCAATTTTCAGTACAAGTATTTAGTACCTCATTTGCGGGGATCTCAATAGTTTCAGTTGATCCAGCTTTGATGACAAGCTCTGAAACCTCATCATCTTGGGTGGAGAACTCAAAGTCATTCTCCCTCATGAAACCCCCGTATTGGACAGGGATTTGCTCAGCTGGAATGTACCTTTCATAACCAATTAAAATTCGAACATTTCAGATTTTATGAAGAAACACCACGTATATTATGTTAGCCATTTGTTCACAACAGATCAGAATGCCGAGAAAGGATTCATTTATCTGTCCCAAATTCAATCTAGGATTAAGGGGTGGTTGTTATTTGTCTAACAAGCAAGTGCACACGCTCGGAAACTTACTTGAGCAAGGTCTCAGTAACCTTGGCCGGCCGGGCAACCACAAATTTGCTTCTGGTTCTTTGGCTCAAGAAAGGAGATAGCAGGGCATTAAGAGCATAATACCAGAATGGTACATTTATGAATATCTGCAATCATAATCACAGTGACAAATTATTATTCAAAGGAATAATAGGGCATATTAGTAAATTGAAAACGAACAAATAGATAAATCAAAGAGACTCACATTTCTTGCAACGAATTCAGGGTAATTGTCCTGCAAAGCCCCAACAACTTGGTTCATGGCAATCCTGAGCTCCTTCTTCGATGGAGGGGGTGAGTTCTTGAGATCAACGATTTGAAGCAAAGAAGAAACACCAGCAGGATTCAAATCAAGCTTTTGGATACCTTTCTCCATCAATTGGAACCTCCATCTCAAGAACTGCTTGCGGTTCTCCTCATTCCTCAATGCCTTCGCGTAAAGTTCCTCATTTGCAAACACACCATAAACATTGTAACACAAGGGATGACCCTGGCGATCGACACCATGCATGTAGAAAGCTGAGCTGAGATCAACTTCCAGCTGCTCATCCAAGATGGAATCAATGTTGGCTTCCTTCCTCCATTGAAGGGTCTTCTTGAGCATCTCAAAGGCATCGTTGACTTTGAACTCTCTAGCCCTCAAGAACTTCAAGAGGATCACATCAGTACCCTCTGCACCTTTGCTGGGCAAAAGTGGAATCCCCCAAATGGAGATGTCCTTGTCAACTTCTTCTCCCCCTTTTTCTTCGGCACCCACCTCAGGATTCTTCTCTTCTTTAGCTGCTTTTTCCTCCTCGGCCCCGTCTGGCTTTGCATCTTCCCTCTTTTCACCTTCTTTCAATTCACTTTCCTTCTTTTTCTCAGCATCCACTGGCTGATCCTTCTCCTCAATCTCATTACCCCTACTCTCCTTCTCTTTCTTCTTTGGACCCTCCTTTTTAAACAGATTGTTTCCAATAATGGCTTCTTCAAGTTTGGATTTGAGCTCAGTTAAGGCCTTTTTCTCAAACCCTTTGAGATCGGACAAAAAGTTGCTCTCTTCCTTGTAAGAGGAGATCTTTTGAACGGTCTTAGGCTTGGAATCAGCATCCACTTCCTCAACAATCTTCTTGCTCTCTTCGACAACAGCAACAACCTCAGCCGCCTGAGTCTCCTCAACAGTCATGGTTATATCTGTCAAAGAACCAAACTAAAATATATATATATATATATATATATATATATAAACCATCAAACAAGAACAGCACAAGAAGCGGTGATTTAAAATTCCTGCAAGTAGAAAAAGAAAAGAAAATGGAAAATGGAAGAAAACCCACCTCAAAAGATCAAAACTTGAAGGTGTTTCTAGGAAAAGTATGCCTTAATTTTGGCTGCTCTTCTTGCAACCAAGAGTCTTCTTGCCTGGTTTAAGCTGAGCTGTTGTGTTGTTTCGTTGGGGGAGAAAAAGAGGGAGCTTTTGTAACGGTTAAACGAGGGCCCCACCAAAGGTTACTAGACCTGCTTGGACCCAGCTGGCTTCTGGGGAGCCGTTAGTACGGGATTCCCTTTGTTTTTTTCTTTCCCAAGGGTTTTGCCCTTGCTATGCTAGCCTGGATGCCACCACTTTTTTTTTTAATCTTTTTGTTTTGTTTTTTTATTAAAAAAAAAAAAAAAAAAAAGCTTGATTACCATCATTTTGGGCCCACAATTACAATTGTCTTTCGGCTGTGGCTTTGTTTTCTTCTTAAAAGTTAAAGAAGGTAAATAATTAATGTCCTTACGGGGACGTTGGGTTAGGTTAATATTAAAAAATTAAATTAAGATTTTAATATTAAAAAATGAGCAGAAGTTTTTATTAAAATTAAAAAATATTTATTTTTTTATTGTGTAATTTATAATTCATTTGATCTCTAACAATAATAATAACAATAACGACGACGACGACGACGACGACGACAGACGTATTATATCATTCAATGGTCAAAATCAAAATTAACTTTCTCGTTACACGAAGTTAATTTATGGTAAATTGCTTGAAAATTCAAACCTTGATTTGGGCGATTAGGCCAATCCCTGAGCAAGAAGTAACACGTGGCATTAACCTTGAATATATTTTCCCACTTTTGATTTTTTGGGCGTTACCTCATGAAACCAACATTATACGTACATTTTGGGGGTGAATTTGTTATTAAAGAGACATATGGAGCGCAAGGCCATGCCAGGCCATGGATTATGCACAGCGTGACGCTCCACAAAATCATTAACCAATTAATATATAGCAGCTGCTGGCTGGTGGATGCCAGGCCAAATTAATTTGGTGGGAAAATGCATGTTGTTAATTATGCCATGTGCAATGCAATTTGTCGCTATATATCTAACTAAGCAGAGCAGCCTCTTCCTTTTTTTATTATTATTAATTTTTTCATTTATATATATATATATATTATAAAAACAAGACCTTTCTTTATAGAAGAAAATGCTTTAGGTAGCAGACTCTTGTCTATTAACCAAACTTTGTGTTGTGTTATATCTACTCCATGGCCGCATATATAAAAACCTTCAATATATCAATTTTTTTTTATTTTTTTTATTATTTTTAGTAGATACGTTGTTACAATTTCCCAAGAAGAATACGATGCTGCTAAAACATAAAAGGGGCGGATGGAATCCACTAATGGCCAAAGGCTCAGAGCGCATGCCAAACCATTCATTTGGGGTGCAACTGACCATTTTTCGTATAATTTTTACGTTGTGCTTGTGCAGCGTGCGGCTTTTGCTTCAAAGCTCCCCCCATGCGGCGGATGCCGTCCGTCATTCGAGCACCCCTTACCCAGTTAATATAAAAATAATAAAAAAAGTCAATTGCTCGTTTAGCATGCGGACAAACCCAAGGATGAGAGGGATGCGCGCTGCGCTGTGCAGGCACACAGCCTTCCCCCACTATTATTCGCCATGCGGTCGAAATATCTGTTGCGGCAGAAAGACCTGTGTTGCATGCATGCGTAAATCTGATTGCTTATATCGCGTAAAGTTCATAACTTTGCATGTGCTAAGCACATGACGGCACAGATCATATGGAACCCCCAAATCTTATGAAATATCAAGTCGATTTAGCATTCTCTTCAAATGGTCAATTATTTTAAAGAAGTGTTGTCGATGTACGAAGCGAAGCTCTCAGCCCCCACTCAGACATGTGATCTTGACTGATTTTACTGTTATGCAAAAGCTCACACTTCTCAAAATTGTCAGTCACCATGAATTTAAATGTAGCCTGCATTACTACAAACACACCATCCTGTCATTGCTTTCTATTAATACCACGTAATTTATTTTGTCCACAGGTGCTCTGTCTGTCGTCTTCACGAATGGAAGAACAACTCTTAACTTCCAAAATAAAAGTTATAAAAAAAAAAAAAAAAGTATTTGGCAAGGGGTCATGCTCCAGACTTCTGGTTGAGATAGGAAGGAGCAAGGTAAGCAGAGGAAAGAACAAAAAATTTCGATAATGAATTGACATGAACATTACGCAAAAGGACTCTTTTAAGTGCTTTTAGCAAAATCGAACAAGCGGTTGACTAGAAAATGAAGTGAAAAAGGAAGTTTTTCTCCCAATCTCAATTGTCAAGCTTAGGAGAGTAGCGTCAGCCCCAAAAGTTTCCCAGCATGCCATGTCACTAGATGGAGTAGAATGAAAAAATGAGTTGACCAAAACCCTCTTCCACGCAGAGACCAGCGGATTTACAAATAAAAGATGGCAACCAAAGACATGGAACCATGGGAAGTAGGATTACCAAGTCAAGCATTGATCTTTTACTAGATCTCCGTGAAGCATCTGTCTTGACGATTGGATAACACAAAATCTGGCACCTCTTCAATATTCTCCGCTGGCTAATGAAATATTAAGAGAAACAAGAAACAGCCAGAAGGCTCAAAACAGTTCTCACATTTGGACCGAGATACATACAAGAAGACTGTACCTGCCATAGTTGCAATAGATGCCAGAGCAAAAAATCGATGATCATAACCAAGGCAAAAAGCTTGCCCGCCCAACTGCCACAAGCAAGATACCTAGTATCCAAAGGGCAAGCACAGAATGTCTCTGTGTTAACTGTTAAATTGTCTGATAGCATCATCAAGTTCTCGTGCAATGACAGGGGTAATAAATCAATTTTCGATCATGTCTAGAAGATGCAAACATTAATGGTTTCTGGAGATAACATATACCCCACTAGTAAATCTTTTACTTGCATACCGTGAGAGCCGCTCCAGAAGACATTGATTGGGGCACTTCAAAGCACAATCATATACAATTTCTGTCCTTCTCGCAACATCATGCCAATCATAGAGCTTTTTCATCTAGAAGCAGTGCAAAAAAAATGAATCTTTTTGCCATTTCAATAAGAATGGGAAGTTAAACTAAAGAAAATGTCCACATCTAATAACACTTACATGTTCATGCATTAACTGTGGATCAATTTTTGGAAGTAGAGATATTGCCTTCTTAATTGCTTGCACCATATCACTAGGATCTGGCTCTGAGAGTACAATCATATCCTCTGGTAACACCTGAAATCATAGAGGGCCCAGAGTAGATGAGTATATTGTTTGGGTTCTAAAACAAAAAATCTAAAAAATGTCATCAGTAAAAAATTACAAGCACTAAATTCACACTAGTTTCATAATATCCAGAAAGAGAAGAAAAATTTTGCTAACACATACCTCCGGGACACCTCCCACACGTGTACTTACAGTCAAAAGTCCACAACTTGCAGCCTCTAATATGGCTATGCAGAACGCTTCAGTTAGAGAGCTGCCATACAAACACAGACACAGGACAGAAGAATATTGATAGAAAGAAAAGCATAATCTGTTAAAACAATCAGAGAGGTTGAGAATAAATCACACTTGCACACCATATTTCAATAATGCTCTTCTTGGCATAAACTCTATAAAAAGGCTTGTATAAGCCACATGGGGAACCCTTTTTTGATGATATAGTCTACTTTAGTATATATATATATTTTTTTTTTTCTACAAAATTCCGTAAATTAACCAGAAGACAGCTTCACTGTAATTTTATCTTCCTTATATCTCTCTACAATCTCTAAACTTTAGAGTTAGTTTGAGATGCATCAGAAAAAATACAAAAGATCTTACAATTCTTTTCAGATAGGAACTCGGCATTTGAACCCATGGTCCAGGAAAAGCAATAAGATGGCATTTTTCACCTTCATTGAAAGGGAAATGCCATACACCTACTAAGTCACTAGTTGCAACAAAAAATTCCCACCAGCTAAAGCAACCTCCAGCTGATGATTCTACCAGCCTAGATGAAGCTCAACGTGATGCCATCTTACTGTTTGAGTCTGACAATTAGTCATCATAATTATGATAGAGGAAAGTCTATATTATCCTGCTAGTTACTCAGAGCCAATGTTACCTTTAGTTACTATGTTTGCACATTCTGCAAAACATTCATTTGTGATCTAAAAAGAAGAGCTGTTGTATTGTGACAATGCAAGCTCGACCAGTAGCATGGTGGCCACAAATTATATAACAATTATAATCAGTAGGTCCAAGAAACATGATGGACTCTTCATACAAGACAAATACTATTTCAAGCAAGTTGGTCAAGTGACTAAATTGGATAAAAATACAACTTAAAAATGTGTCAAAACTATGTACCTGTTCAAAAATATATGGCCAGAAACCAAGACAGATCGCACATGAGAATGTGGCACAGCACCCAACATTTGAACTTGATCTTGAAGTGAATGCTTTTCCCTCATTTCCTCAAGCCGCACACGTTTGGGTCCATCTCCTCCAATAACAAAACGAACCTTCATCCATATGCAAATTAAATTAATTGAGATTGAAACAACAGAAAAAAGCACAACTACAACTCACTGCCCAGTGCAATCCTACTCTGACATTGGTTGTGCTTCATGACAATGGATATGACCTCCAAATATTTTTTCCAACTGTAGGCCAATTAAACACTATTCCCTAGACTGCATTTACTCTGACAGGGAAAAAACCAATGCTCATGCTAGAATAATGTGAAACTACAAACAGAATACCATTCAAAATATGCCCTTTGACATAGTAGATGCTGTCAAGAGATTATGAATAACAACATATATCAAACAGTCTAACAGATTCATCAACATATCAACGTTGATGGGAATACAATACAGTACACACAAGTTGATGCTAACACGAGTACAAAGGTTTCAAACTCCTAGACTTTTGGGCAGAGAAAAAAGCCTCAAAAGGATCCCATAGTTCACAATAATGGACTTCCAAATTGCTAATGGAGAAACAATTATTCAACAAAGTAAATTTCAGTGCCCAAAGATGTCAAACTGTCCCCAAAAGAAAAAGATCCAATGTAATATCATGTTTTGGATATCTTACATTTGAATAAAGACGGCA
This sequence comes from Ceriops tagal, assembly GCA_021533255.1. Classification (NCBI taxonomy): domain Eukaryota; kingdom Viridiplantae; phylum Streptophyta; class Magnoliopsida; order Malpighiales; family Rhizophoraceae; genus Ceriops; species Ceriops tagal. The sequence goes on from CM038606.1 coordinate 9,653,312, forward strand.
AACTTCCGGAATGACTTCAACTAGCAGATCCACACCTTTACGATAAACCAATCTACTGATTACAACAATAACAATTTCATTGCCGCCAGGTCGTTCTAAGGCAGGCTTAAACATAGCACTGTCTACAGCATTTGGAATTACATAGACCTTTTCTGGGGGTACACCTGACCGTAACACTGTGTTTTCCTTGCTTGTGTGAGAAACACAGATGGCCTGGCTCACATCTGCTAAAGTAAATTGCAACACCTTGTTCATATGGATGCTTCCAACATCGGCAAAACCATAAAGTGAATGATCAGTGAATATAACTTTGTAACCCATAGTGCGTGCATGCATTAAAGCTTCATGACAAAGAGTTGAAAAGGCCTGATGTCCGTGCACCACTGATATTTTTTCTCGAATAAGGATAGTTCTTATGATTGGGAGTGTTCCATAAAGGGTTGGAAACGTGTTTTGCATAACAAATGGTCTCCATGGTACATAGTAAACTTTCAGCCCACCAGTCATGTATCTGACCCCTGAGCGACTTCCATAAGCATGAGTCATAACTACAACCTGAAAACAAATGTGAGCAATTTATGCAATTGGTAACAGTGAGCACTTCCAATTTCAAGTGAGAAGGATTTGGCACCTTCATGCTTGAAAAAAAAAGACTACAAATTGACAAAAAGAAAGTGGTCCAAAGAAATTCTGAAAGGGATATCATTGATGATCTTTCTTTGCCCCCATTTTTATTCACCAAAGAGGTAGCAAAAAATAATTATAAAATAGCTTTCTTTTGAGAAAGCGCTCAATGTATTTTGAAAATTACAAAACAAATTTCCCACATCCAAAAAAAAAATTTGAGAAGAAAAAATGGTTTTCAAGCAAAAAACAAAACTGATGCACATTGCCACTAATTATCCACAAGGCCAAAAAACTCAAGCACATACAGAATCGATGTGGGGCATTCCCTGCCAAACTCAGTTCATTTAATGGCATAAATTACAGAACTATTCGAAGTATTTGAAATTCTTTACCCTTGTATCTGTCACTCTACCATTGGCCAAATGATAATGCATTGCTAGTGTCAATAAAGCATTTCACCAAAAAGCTTAAGCTCTTAGGGGAGGTCTAGGGTATGGACAGATCTTCTCACATAAAAACCCAGCTCACTTGGGCTGAAAGTGTGAACAACTCAAGTTCACTTGAGCTTAAAGCATGAACAAACTAGAAATTTATAATTAATTCACAATTAAATGTGAGGGCCTTGTGATTCAAACTCATGATCACTTAGTCATGAATTAATACCAAATCAATGAGTCATTCCACCTAAAAACCTAAACTATTGAGGGAGGCCTAGGATCTGGATCATTTATTATACTCCAACAACTTAAACATAGAAAAGTGTGTTTACAAGCCAAGCCAATTGAAAACATCTGACCTTGTGACCAAGCTTTAGCAGGCATTGTGACAAGCAGTAAATGTGGTTTTCCACACCACCAACGTTGGGATAGAAAAAATCTGAAACCATTAGGATTCTATGCTTTGCCTCAGCCATTAACCAATCAATCACCTGCAATAAACACATTCTTCAATTGAGAAACATAAAGTATCCATGAGGTGAGAATGTGAAAATAAAACATACACTTCCATATACATGATTAAGGAAGCAAGCCAATATAATTGCATAGGTAGCAAAACACAATTAGAAATTATCTAGAAAAAATGTCACAGCACTAAAAAGTTATCTGCAACTGATGCATCAGAACTACACTATATCCAGAAACTGAGAAATGGATGAAGCATGAAACCATCTTACTAACCTAAAAATCATTCCAGCCAACCCCACAAGGACTCAGCTTACTTATTGATGGCTTGAAATAATAAGAAACAAACATTTCAAAAACTGAACAACCCAATACCATGTCAAAATTGGGGAAACACCTAAACCAAGAATCTCATTGATCACCAGCTGAAAATGTCTATTTTAACAAATATCAATTGCAGAGAATACAACTGCTAGTATTTACTCTCTGCTCTCACAGAACAGCAGAAGGTAATTGTTGATTGGAATGTCTTTCCTTTGTTGGATTTCCTTACAGCTTCGTTATGATACTTTCATTTTCCTTAAAGCTATATTGGCCACAAGACGAAAATACCAGCCGGCAAATCATGGACAAGAATAGCATCAAGGGGCTGGTGAAGAACAGACTGAAAGACAACTACACAGCAACCAAATGTGGGGCTGAATAAATAATAACAAACAGCAGTAACAACAATGATAAAACAAATTGTCAGCGACACACAGGACAAAAGTACCAAAAACATTATAAGACAAAACTTATCCCAGATAACATAAGAGGGTTGCCTTTTACACCGCATTTATCTTGAACTCAGAAACCAAAAGACAGAAAGTGAGATGGAAATAGTTGAAGAAGGCAAAAGGGTAAAAGGAATATGTTTTGAGAGTTTTCTGAACACATTAAGAAATAATATTCATTCCACTGCATAACATTATATATCCATCCCTAAAGTCATTTCCCAACCATGAGGAGGCCACCATAATATTTAGAATGGTCACTAATAACTCCATGATCCCCAGACTAGAAGGATAACAATCTTGCAACAGCACTAGCCTTCAGAAGGTTGCCAGAGATAAAACAAAAATTTTGACAGGATAACAGCATCATGGAACTGCAGGTTTGCTTTCATAGGCCTCTCTTGCTTCAAGCACATCAGGACAGTATCGTTCCATTAGTACTTCAACTTGTTCAGAAAATGACTTATTTGTATGTTCACCAAGGTGTTTGACCATTTGGTTCCATCTTTTTCGACAGACATCTCCAGGCCTATGCTCCAGAAGATTATCCCAGTCCACATCTTCCATGCAGCAGGCATCCTGGTTATAAAGCTCATTTAAAAGGCGATAGTCATCTGTATCGAGCCATTTACCTTCAGCCACCATAGGTGACGTTAATTGTTCGTACCATTTCATGCAGCAGAGGGCATTAGTTCTGGTCCCCAACTGGTCACTGATTGCTGTCCAACAGATATTATCTCGCAACATCCCATGCTTGGATCTCTTTTCCTCAAAAGCCTTCATGCGCAGATCCATGTTCACTAAATCAAACAAATTCTGGTACTCGTCTTGGGACCAATGTCCTTTCTTGGCATTGGGCAATTTTATCCTACGCCAGGTATCTTTTACATGAAACCGATGTTTGCCAAGTGCCTCAGCCAATGTTTTCCAGTCAGCTCCATGTTTTTCATGAAACTTGCGTACAATTTCAACCTCCTCTTGGGTCCATGGATGTTTCTCACCCCTTTCAAACAAGATATGGGCTCGATAATATACACTCTCACTTGGTCTCCAAGGTAAGGCTGCTCCTATTTCTTTCCAACAGTGTTTGACTTCAGGGTACTTTTTACAGTTCAATACCATTTCAAGACCATCCTCACCTAACCCATGTGTACTAATATAGTTGTTAACAGCCTCTCTGACCATCTCATCCTCATCAAGTGAAAAACGCTTCCCCCTCACCAAGCCATCTTCCTGAACAGTTTTCTTGTCTCTCCTCTTGGATGGAGGGAAAACCTCCACAGCTTCAGAAAAACTTACTCTCTTAGATGACCCTTTCGATGCAGATTTTTCTGGAGAATCAGCAGCCTCAACAACTGCTTTATCTCTTTTATTGCTTTCACCTTCTGGAACATTTTTCATACTTTTGGCCTTCTTCTTCTTGTGGATTTTATCTCCACATTCTACATGATCTTCCATTTTAGCACCAACATTACTTTGGATTGAGCCTTGATCGCATTCATTGTCTCTCAGTAGACAGCTTTCGTTATCACTTTTATTGCCTTCAACTTCTGAAACATTTTTCATAGATTTGGCCTTCTTCTTCTTCTTCTTCTTGTGGACTTTATCTCCACATTCTACATGGCCTTCCATTTTGGCACCAACATTGCTTTGGATTGAGCCTTGATCCCATTCTTTTTTTTTAAGCAGACTGCTTTCTTTGTCTCCTTTATTGCCTTCACCTTCTGAAACATTTTTCACAGATTTGGC
>CM038606.1:9666390-9705891 GCA_021533255.1 Ceriops tagal
GGGGAGGGGGAGGGGGAGGGGGAGGGGGGAGAGCAGGAGCATAATCGACAACAAAAACAACAAAAACAATGGGCTTTTCAGCCCTCGTGATGAATAATTATAGTCTGTACCTGCCGCTGGACCGGAGGAAGATCTGGGGTTTGCTATGCGGGGAAATTTGGGTCAGAATCCCAATCTAGGGTTTCAGAAGAGGAAATAGGCGGGCGGAACTGAACACTGGGAATTAGTGATTGGGTAATCTGCAACAGAGGTCAAAGTTTCTCTGCATTTACGAGACCAACAGACTCCAATGGATTTTGAGGCAAAAATGAAGGAAGTAAAAGAATTTTTTTTTTTTATTTTAATTAAGACCGAAAACGCAGGGAAGGCAGGCAGACTGACTAAAAGAAACAATAATAATAATAATAATAATAATAATAATAATAATAATAATAAAGAAAGGATAAATAGTGTTTTGCTGTAAAAGCAAATATATATATATATATATATTATTTGGTTTACTGTGTTGGTGAGAATTAGAGAGGCCACAATTTTTTTTAATTTTAGAAATAAATAAATATAATTAATTAATATGAAAATTATGCAAGGTCAAAATATGGATTTAAACTGTTAAGAAGTCAAACTTCACGTTCCCCTGTCAATGCGGGGACTATGGATTTAGGGTTATTTCAAAATCAATAAATAATTTCAGGATTAGTATGTTTGGTGGTGGAGAAGTTGTAAAATCTAATCTATGCAAATATTATTCATTTTTATGATATAATTATACCCTACATGGCATGTTCCCTTTCTCTTTTCCGCCCCCACCCCCCGCCTTTTCTTATTTTTTCTAAGGATCTTAAAAAATAATAACAATAAAAAATTAGGAGAGGTCATCTAATGTTTATAAGATCAAGGCTAACTCTTTTTTCTTTTTTTCTTTTTTTTTTTTTATAAAGGAATTTCATCTAATTGACATAATGATATTCGTATGGTTTATGTAATTTTGACAATCTTAAAAATGTGTGTGTGTGTGTGGGGATGTTTCTTTTTTTTTTTGGGGGTTGCATCATACCATAAATCTGAAAAATAAAAATAAAATTGTACGGACTATTCATTGAATAGTAGGTAAGAACTTCTGAGTGAGTTTGAGTAGACACCTTAAAACTATTATTTTACTCCTTTTATATAAATAAAATATAATTTTTAATTAATTAATTAATTAATTAATTGACTGACTCTGTTAGATTGCATGAGTGACAGATGTATCCAAAAAATAGAATATTTAAAATTTGCCACTTTTCACATTACAAAATTATCTTACATATTACCAAAAAAAAAAACAAAAGAAAAACAGACAGTCTCCCAAAGAGAGGCGGGCCGGACATGTCTTTAAAATGGGCCGGACGTGTCCTTAAAAACTGCCTTTCTAGGTTTGTTTTTGTGGAAGGTCTTTTTTTTGTTTTTTTTTACGTTTTCCGTTTCGCGATCTACAAACATCGACCGTGTCAGCAGATTTGGAGGGCTGGGAAGCATTGCTCATCTGCGTTTTCCCTTTTTTTTTTTTTTTCTTTTACCTTTTTTCCCCTTTGAAACAGATTTTTTGTGGCTTGGCTTCGATTGAATTCGCTGATCTAGAGCTATTGGAGTTCGTTTCTCATCAACTTGATTTGGGGGCAAGACATATATAACTGGTAAATGTATCATTGTTTTTTTCTTCTCTTTCTTTTTCATTAGTGATAATGGGTGTCCATTTTTAAATTGGGATTTTTTTTTTTTTTGAGAAGAAAGTTTGAAACTTTGGACTTCTTGTTAGGCTTTTGCTCAAGTAAATCAAGAACCTCCCCCTTCATGTCGCGTTGTTTTCTTGTACTTTTTGTTTTGATGTGGTTTCGATTTGCTGTCTAAAGTTCTGTTTTGATTAATAATTCTCGCTCTATCTTAGGTCCTTTCGTTGCACAAGTCCAATTACTTCCTGTTGTTGGAGTGGACATCGGGTTGGGCAGTAGCAGGATTGCTGCGGCTCTTGCGAGGTGAGTTTTCTTTTGATTCTTGCACAGTTCAAATCACGTATCGATTATGAATGCAATTTTTTATTTTCCGTCTCTGTTATTGGAAGAGAATCTGGGATTTTGCATGGGGTTGTTTTGGATGATGTTTTGTGGGTGGGTTAATGTCTGGATTTGAGGTTGAAAGCCTGGCTTTTCTATGTATAAGAGGTGGCTGCATCCCTCTGGACATAGAGGAATTGTTTGGCAAATATTGATAAACAAACTCTGGGGTTCTTAAGCACAAATGGAGTGCTTCATTCGGTGACTGTTGTGGGAATATGGCTGCTGCACTGCAGGTTCGGTGGTGCTGGTTTTGTAGTGTTTGAGAAATGGCAATCAAGTTGTTTATGAAAGAAAACACTGTCACTATTCTGTCGTGGTTGAGAACTATATTTGCCACAATGGGGAGGAAAAAAGTGAGGTTGAATTTGGGAAACATTTGGGCTGCTATCTAGGCCTTTTTTTTTTCCTCCTTTTTTTTTTTAACTAATCTTTCCCCTAGTCCCTGACCTCTATGTGACTGAGTTAAGATTATAGATTACTTAAAACCTAGGAGTCAACATAAGGGCCAGCCGATTATGTATAAGCTTAACTACTCAAGAGCTGACAATACAGCTATTTTGCATGCAAGTTCCTGATTGTATGTTTAGTTAACAACTCAAGAGCCAAAAATCATATAATTTTAAAATCTATACAATTCTTTAGAAACCTCTGCTCAAAACAATTATAAATTAATTTGTGTCTAAACATATACCATTACTTCATGGTCCCCTCGTCCTCAATTTCTCCCATGCTCTAAAGTAACATATATTTCCGAATAAATTATAAATTGAAATTCAAGATATTGCAGCACTTGAGCTTGATGAATCTGCCCTTGTTGAATTTGCCTTTGTTTTAGCAGTAAGTAAACGACTCAAACCATTCCACATTAGTTAGTCTACAAATTCAGACATGCATATCTATTTTGTTGCAATTTCTCTGTTTCTTTTAGAAGTTTTTATTAAAGTGAGCCTCACTTCGCTCAGGTGCACACCCACACCTTTCACGTAGGCTGCAAGAAAGGTTAGTGCTTTGTAGTACCTAGCACCTCCAAAAACACTGGTATGGTTTCACTTTTATTGTTTTGCCATTCATGCTTATACCATCCATGGACTTGCTGAAATCCTAACACATCACTTACTACCTGCCAAACAAAAATGTGGATACAAAAGGATTAAGTTCTCAATTTTTGTATGATGATAGATAGACTAATAAAAAGACCAAGTAGCTATTTTGGTTGGTCTTTATATACCCCAAATGTGAGTGAAGCAAAATCTTATATGAACATGTGGCAGTTCATCTCACAGGAAACAGCGGATAGTTGGATGTGAAACTTATGGCAATTCTATGCATATTAGAACCATGTACACCTCTCAAACATTGCACTTCCTGCTCCCCACAGACAAAACCCAACCTCCTAATAGAAAAGGAACAAAGGAATAATGGAAGGAAAAGACAGAGGTTCCTTGTTGAATGGTTTATGAAGAGTGTTTTAGTAATATTGGCGTTTTTTCCCAATCATCTAAAGGGCTGAGGAGGTTCTGATGGGGTGCCTATACTTTGATCCATGTGCTTGTTCAAAGAAAACATGATACTGGTATTACCTGGTGTCTATCAACCAGAGCTTTTACCTAATGGCAATTAGGAAGTCACAGAATTGATCCTTTCAAATTTCCTTTTTACTTTGGAAGGCTGAGATGCATAGGCACTCCATATGTGTAAGCACTATTTTACCACAAAGGGAGCAGAATAAAAATAACACTTTAGTTTATTTTGTGTTTGCTGTTAACCCTTTTGTCAGGCTGCTTGCTGGAAGTTTTTCCTGCATCCTATGAAATGAGGCATCATTAGAAGGGATAGCCATAAAATGAAGAATTGTGTGTAATAGCCTTCTTGCCTGCCCTGTACTTTCATTAAAATTTTTCGCCACAATACACATGCTGCATCTGGAGTATTTAGGCATGAATATTTTCTTTTTCTTTTTCTGTTTTTTTTTTTTTTTTTTCCTTCCTTAGGAGGTGCAAGTCTTGATGTGATGGTAAGGTTATTGTGGCCTAAAGGTTACAGGTAGTCTTTAAAGATGTGGATAAGGATGTGTATATCAGACCCTTCCCTAGGCCCTGGATTCTCATGCATTGGGATGTTCTTTTTCTCCTTTTCTCTTCTCCTTGGAGGCCTTGGCATTAGATGCAAAACAATATTTACTTTGGATTGTGTATTCTTATAGTACCATTCAATGAATTGTACAAACACTATGCTGCTTGATGACTTTTTGGTAAAATATTTACATATTGGACATATTGGTCTGTTTAATGCTAGTCTCCTTGCACATGATTATTATGTAATACCACATTCCAATTATTGCAGGCATAGATTTGTTTATAAAGGAAATGTCTCCAGCATCAAAATCCAAGTCCAGGGACAAAAAGGCTGCCAAGGAAGCCCACAAGGCTCCATCGAAGCCTTCAGGACCTGCAAATGCAGGTAGTGGTGTTCCGGCCAGTGCATATAATCCGCTTTATGGAACCTTTCATGCACTCGATACAATTCCAGCATCCTCTGCTTCTCCCTTGCAATCTAATGGACGTTTCCGGAACATGGATGAGACAGATGATCATTTTGGTGGTGCATTGGGAGTTGGGGTGGAGTATGATTCAATTTCAAACAATGGTAGCTGGTCTGGTGAGTCAGAAGATCATAAAGAGAAGATGCCCAATCCTCCAGTGCGGCACGAAATAATACCGGGAGCTGACAATGACAAGCGGGAAAAAGTTCGTCAAAAGAATGAGCGAAAGCACCTGCGACAAAAAGAGAGACGAGCTCAGGAATTGCATGAGCGGTGCAGTGGCTATCTCATGTCAAGAAAGCTTGAAGCACTTGCTCAACAACTTGTGGCAATGGGCTTCTCACATGAAAGCGCTACAATGGCTCTTATGTTAAATGAAGGCAAGGTAGAAGAATCTGTTGCCTGGCTGTTTGAAGGAGGTGAAGATGCAGAAAAGTACAGAGATGAAAACCTTGGTGGGGGAAATTTGAAAATAGACATATCAGAAGATCTTGCTCGGATTGCAGATATGGAAATCAGATTCAAGTGCACAAAGCCAGAGGTTGAAAGAGCTGTGGTGACCTCAGAGGGTGATCTTGACAAGGCTTCTGAGAGTTTAAAGAAGCTGAAGCTAGAACCACCTGCTGTTCCATTAAAGCCCGAAGGAAGTGGTGATCCTCCGACAGCTACTAATTGTAAGCCTTTAGTTGTAGTTAGCCAGAATGTGGTGAGCCAACAACCTGGGCCCAATCCACAATTGTTGAATCCTCAATTGACGATCCAACAAAGAAGAGATGACAAGGACTTCAATTACACAAAAACAAATGGTAAAGTGGGAGGACCTTTAGAATTTGGAAGTAAAAATGTGCAGCCTTTGAAGAAAATGCAACAGAAGTTAGAGTGGGCAAAACCGCAGCAACCTGCCTTGCCAGCTGACAAGAAGTGGACAAGTGCAGGGGCAAATGCCTCTGCCACTTATTCTTTGGCATCATCTTTGCAAGTAGCACCTATGACAGCCAAGACAGAAACTCGTTATATTGGAAGTGAATATAAGATCCTCCAACCTGCTGCAGTCAGGGAACCGGTTATTATGATGCAGCGACCTCAATCTGTAAACACGAGGCATGTTCCAGCCACAAGCATGAGCTCATCTCCTCCTGGGACAGCTACAACTTGGTATCCCACAAGCAGTGTTGATGCCATGAAGTCTAATGGCTTGATGCCTAGCATTCCCACCACAGGAAGCCTTAACCCAAGCAATATGAATCAAAGTCAGATGTTCCATCGGCTCCATTATCAACAGCAGCAACATTTTGTTCACAGCAGCAGCCCAGGTGATTCTCCTGGAACCAGCAGAGCAAATGGTTTGTGGAGTAGAACAGGCGTGTCACATGCACTTGCTCCTGCTTCCTCCCTAGGACTCTTTACTGGGTTGGGTTCAACAGGTGCATCAGGGGCGTCGTCTCCAGTAGACTGGAGCACTGCTGGCACAATGTCACATTTGGACTATTCCAATGTTGACTGGAGTTTACACCGAGATCTGTCTTCAGCAAGGCCTAGTGGATTGTGGATGGGTCCAGGATTGCTAAAAAATGACTCTCAAATATACGAGTCAAATGGGTCTGACATTAACATGGGTGTTAAGCTAGCATTGAGGTCAGTTCCCAATGGGAGCGGTGCACCCATTTCTAGATTGCCAGATGGTGGAGTGGCTAATGCAGAAACATCTGCTGCTGGTTCTCATGAGTGGACGTCCCCATTTGAAGGAAAAGATCTCTTCAGCTTACCTAGACAGTTTGTTTCGTCTCCTTCACTTTAGGGTCTGAGGCAGTGATTGCAATAATAAAAATGGAAAGAAAGGAAAGACCCGAAAAATTATGTTTGGATTTGATGTTAGCTGGTTCTTATGATGCTTGGCTTGCTTGTTGGAGAAAATCCTTCCAGTGAAAAAAAGCATCCAAGAGTCATTTGATTGATTTTTTTACCTTTGCGTTAGTTCCACCGCCCGATTGTGCATGAACGAATTTCTTGCGCCAGGTACTGCACTGTCAATTTTGGTATTGTACCTGTCGCGCATTCAAAGGGAGTTAGCATGACATTTCAATAACCATATGCCATGCAATGCCATGGCACTAACGGTTGTTATAAGGTAGGTAGTCAAGAGACCCCCGGAATTGATGTAGACCCAAAATTTTATTCAGTCTGATACGGGAGGGAAAGCCACCGCAATTTTTAATAGCAAAAGCAAGCACCAGCAACCCGTACGTAACCCAAGTGACAGTGGCACTGGCAGATTCATCCCTTTTTTTTAACTCAATTTTAAATTGGCCATTATCACTCAAGCAGCCAACTTGTGTCCCATTTGGCCTTTATATGAAATACCTTACATGTGCGTCTGCATCTTCCGAGGTGTCACCTTTTCATCATTTCTCTGGAACCACAAAAAGATGAAGAGGAAGAGTGAGTTCAACGGTAATACTACGATGCCTGCTCAATCTCTTCCCATTCCACTTCTCACCCCCTACAAGATGCCAAATTTCAATCTTTCTCACGGGTAAATGGTAAAAGGTCCCACTCGCTTTGACCGATATGGTGTCCTGATTTCAAGTTTAAAAAAAGAGGTCCCAAGCTCTCATGATTCTGTTGACCATATTTTTACAAAGAGAACTATTTTATGTTACATAGTCACGAACATGTGATGTCTATGTTAGAGTAACCTCATCCATTGTCCTTATTCAGTTTTAGCTCTTTCTTATTGGGTATCAAGGTGCCCCATATTGTATGATTGACTAGGTTAGGGTAAAAACCTAATATTTTTAGGTAATAAAGCTGGTTCCCCTTACCTGTCTAATTAAATGTGTGATTGCCAACCAATCTGGGCAGGCAGTGTTTCCATCTGAGTTGGTAGTCCCTCTCACTATAGAATGCCATTTCTTGGATTGTTATTCAAGCTGCATTTGTTTGCATGGTTAATCTCGATCGAGTTGTCATTATGGCTCCAAGGGAACTTATAAACTAATAATAAAATTGTTTAAGTTTGCTAAAAGCCATAGGGGAAGAATTCTTTATTCTATTTTCTTCAAAATCAGAATGTTTGAAGTCTGCTGAAATTAACTTAGCATTTATCAATATTTATTTTCAGGATTGTACTGGCACCATTGACTAGAAATAGATCTTACAACTTTGTTGCTCAGCCACATGCCATTTTGTATTCCACCCAGAGAACTACCCATGGAGGTTTCCTCATTTCCGAAGCAGCAGGAATTTCTGACACTGCTCAAGGGTAAATTTTGGCAGCCAACGATCTCTCTGGGTAGCTTTTTATTTTTATTTTTATTTTCAACCCTTTTAAAATAAAGAGGAGTGAGGGACCTATTGTTTGCTTTTTCGTTGGATCTTTAAATTCTTAAACTTATGTATCTTGATGCCTATGGATTGTTCCACTTGTTAAAGCTATCCTGATACACCTGGTATATGGACCAAAGAGCAGGTTGAAGCATGGAAACCTATTGTAGATGCTGTTCGTGCCAAAGGTGGTTTCTTCTTCTGTCAAATTTGGCACAGTGGAAGAGTTTCAAATCGAAGTGAGTTCTTGACTTAAGTGTACCATGATATTGTTTAATCCTTGAGAAGAAATTGAATGTTTCCTGCACGCTTCCACTTAAAAGAGGCAGGCATAACCATGGGGACATCATGTTACGGATGACTCGTTATGCAATTTCTGGAATTCAATTTGCAAACTTTGTGCTTTTTGGCATGAAAGTCATTCATTTTTCGAAAGTAATGAGATGTTTGTTCCTTTTGAAATACGCCCTTCTCCGGCAAGAAGGATAGGAACTTGATCTAACTTCTCTTAATATAGATTGAATTGTGGAATCTGGTCCAGTTCATGGACATTAAATATGGCAAGCCTGAGAAAAGACTTTATCAGTCGTGGAGATCCTGTTGCAAAGGTCTAAAATTAAATTTATTACAATCATATCTGTCAAACAAATATTGTCATTGCATAATAGGTTTGGATCTTTAGATCACCTTTGTGACTGGTTTTTGCAGGTTTCCAGCCAAACGGGCAAGCTCCAATATCATCTACAGACAAGTCAATTAGCCCTCAAATTAAATCAATTGGTTTTGATGTTGGCAAGTTGACACCTCCAAGGAGACTAAGAATGGATGAAATTCATTTAGTTGTCAATGACTTTAGAAATGCCGCAAGGAATGCCATGGAAGCAGGTAAGATCTTTTTGCAGAGTTAAACAAGGAAACACAGTTACCATTGGCCTTTAAGTAATCTAAACTATGTAGGATCAATTCAATTGGTGCTTATTGAGTGAAGATGCAGTCAGAACATTTGCAGAAAGAGAAAATAAATAAACTCATTACATATTATATTTATCTTGGGGCTCCATAACTATCAATCAACTTCCCATAGTTTTGCTAAGATTCTGCAGGTAGATTTCCAACCCCATGTTCAAGATGAGACAAAATAAAATGTTACTAAAATATAAAGGGACAAAAACGAGAAAGAGAGAGTTTCTTCTCAGCTGTTTCACTTAACAGCAAAGAGAATGTGTGAACATAAGGATGTTTGTGTTAATTAATGGTAACGAGGAAAAATATTAGTGTAATATGAACATTGTCAGATTGGAAATTTGTTGTTTGTGTCCGATTGGAAAGTTGTTATTTGTGTTAACATTCAGCATACACATTTCCTTCCAAATAATTGAACGGGGCCTCGTGCAGTGGAAAAGCCTATTAGTGTCCTTAGTCATTCTTTTACTGCTCTTTATTTTTTTTATTATTATTTGCTTTGTTACATATGTGTCTACATTGTTTTTGGCATTATAGGTTTTGATGCAGTTGAGATCCATGGAGCTCATGGTTACCTAATTGACCAGTTTCTGAAAGATCAAGTGAATGACCGAACGGACAAATATGGTGGATCTTTAGAGAACCGCTGCCGATTTGCTTTAGAAGCAGTTGAAGCTGTGGCAAATGAGATAGGAGCAGAAAAAGTTGGAATAAGGCTATCTCCCTTTGCAAACTATATGGAATCTGGAGACTCAAATCCAAATTCTCTAGGACTATACATGGCTGAATCCTTAAATATATATGGGATCCTCTACTGCCACATGGTTGAGCCAAGAATGACAATGTTAGAAGAAAAGCATGAAGCCCCAGATGATCGTCTGCCCATGAGAAAGGCTTTCAAGGGTACTTTCATTGTTGCTGGTGGTTATGGCAGGGACGTGGGAATCACAGCTGTGGCAGAGGACCGTGCAGATCTTGTTGCTTATGGTCGTTGGTTCCTGGCAAATCCTGCTTTGCAGAGAAGATTTGAGCTTAATGCTCCTTTAAACGAGTACCACAGAAAAACATTCTACACATCTGATCCTGTCATTGGTTATACTGATTATCCATTTCTTGAAGACAATGTGTAACTTTCTGGCATACGAGTGAGCATTGGAACTAAAGTGCTCCCTATAGTTCTTATTTACGTTTTTAAGCTAACAGCCATTCAAGTGGTCCCTTGGAGAGAGTCTCGTTGTCTGCCTAAATTTTCAGTTGTTGAAAGACTTTTGTTAGAAAAATAGCGCAGAAATATATAATTATGATTAATAATTGTAGATAATTATTATATATAAAAAATTGTTTGAATTATTGTTATGTACATAATAATTAATAATTAATTATAACTCTCTCTCTCTCTCTCTCAAACGAGACTTGATATTAACAAATATATATATATATATATATTTGTTAATATCAAGTCTCGTTTCTCTCTTCTGTATTTCCTTTATCGAACTCTTTGCCGCCTTCACGTTCGCCATTATGGTATTCCAACTAAGATGAGTAGCCATTGAAAGTCAGACGGCTTGGGCATGGGTCCTTACAATTTTTCTCAATGCCAAGCTTGGGCTAATAATCATATGTTCCTAACTGGATCAACTAGCCTAGTTGTTTATAGTGAGCCTATTGTTTCTTTTCTCTGTCTCTCTCTTTTTTTTTTTTTGTTTTATTTTTATTTTTTTTTCAATGCTGTCTTTTTTATGAAAAATAAAGAACAGATATGAAAATGATTCGTCCTCCGCTTGTAATTTTTTTTTTCTCTTACCACTTATGCTCCATAAATCAATAAACATTTATAGTGGAAAAATCAAGAACTGGACCTGAAAGAAGAAGAATCTATCAACTGGACCGCTCGGGGCACTGCCCTTGGCTTCATGACCTACAATCGTCTTCACCAATCAAACTCCTCTTTCGATCATCATCCGCTACAAGCGAGCCTAAGCTTATATGAATATGTAAGTAAAATCAAATCATTTTTTTTTTTTTTTTAAGTACCCTTTTGAGTACTTTTTAATCAGTTCCTATTGAAGGACTCTGCTAAGTAATTAAAATAATTATAAAAAAAAAAAATGAAAACTCCAACAACCAAAAAACCTTTACCAAGTACAGTTGACGTTGTTGTGAGGACTTGAACAACAGACAGCAATCTCGGGGGATGGTTGGCTTGCATTTTCAATGAATCAACTCTCCTTTTCTTGAAGCTGGCTCATCTAACGGTATCCATCCTTCACTTTCATATGGTCCAATCACCTCTCATCATGATCACCACTTACTTTTGTCAAGATCTTCTCTCTGTGAGATTGTCTTTAGAACACAAGTAACTTGCAATTATGGTGATAAAATTTTTGAATGGTGAATAATAACCCTAGAAAAGCCAGCCTCTAAAAAAAAAATAGTGTTGCCTCATTGAGTATATTGAAGCGTTCTCGGGTGTTAGCGCATCTGCTGTATTTATAGGCGACGTTAAAGAACAAATAAAGAAAGAGCATTGGTATGCCATCTATGCATCATAAAGAAAGTGCAAAAATGGATAAAATATCACGAGTAAAAAAAAAAAAAAGAACAATAATAAAGAAAAAGTTTGAATGTCTTGTTGACTTTCAAAAATTTCTATTAAGGTTGAAATATCAGTAAAGACGTTGAACTTCTTATTGAAGTCCTTTTTTTCATTTGCATTAATTATGGATTTTTTGACTCGTCGTATTTAGGACAATGTGTTACGTTACAACCATTTTTAGATAGTATCACCATGGTTAATGTGACAGTGGCTTGCTCCAGATGCATCCGTGTGTGAACTTCAATGAACTTTTGCGGGGATAAAAGGAAGACCAAACCATCATATACATTTCTTAAATGCAGAGACAACTATCCCGGGCACCAACCGAACCTCTAGAATCCCTTCTTGAAGCTGGCGGAAATGATACGTGGGCTGCAAGAAGAGAGCTGCTTGAACATGAGGCACAGCTGGCTGTATCAGGGTTTTCATATGCTGTTGCCGGTTTTGAGTTAGACAGAGCTACAGTTGGTAAAATGGTGCAAAAATTAAGGGATTATGCTAGAAATGTGGTTGAGAAAAAGGCATGAGAAGAAGCAGGAAAAGTTTTGGTCTACATGAAGGAAAAGTATGGGGCACGATAATGTTAGTTATGTGATTTCTTTTTGTTTTCTTCTCTCTCTATAAATTTTATTGGTCATATTTCAGCTTTGCGATAGCTTTCAATCATGATAATGATTCAATGCCAAGGGTCTGGACTGGAAAAGAAGACATTAGTAGAATTACAAAAGAAGCACGCTCTGCAGTAATCTGGAGGGAATTCTGACTAAATAGGTGCTAATTTTATGTTTTTATCTGGGTCGGCATCTGAATGTCATTGTTGTTTGTTCTAGTCTCTGAAACTCCTCTCAGACATGGCAGCCATTAGTTTAGATGAGAAGCCAGAAAAGATTGAAAATGTGCTTTATTCCTCGCTAATGGATGGAGATATTGCTGCTTTGTCTTCCAAAGATGGGAGCATAGCAACTGCTACAGACCCCCTTACTTCAAGCACATGGGAAGAGGTAGTGGTTGATCAATGTTACTCTATCGTGTGTGTATGTTTGTATTGAGTGTGCATTCACTTTGATGTGCATATATGCATTTGCCTTTTTATCTACCAATCATCAAACTAATTTCCCATGCGGCTCAAATATGGGCAGGTTTCTCCAAAAGATACCCTGATTACACCAGTACAATGCAAGTCATTGTGGACACAGTTTAAAGCAGAGACTGAGAATGCGGTTACTCAAGCAATTTCTGCTCAGGGGGTCTTTCATGCCAATAACTTTTGTGACAGTATCCTTTTTGATATGTATAATTTGCACTCACATTGTCCAAGTGAGTCCAAGGGCATGGTCTTCGATTTGGCCTATCCTTCAATTATAGATCAATTTGAAGGGAACTCTCTAAAAAAAAATTATCTCAATTGATCTGTGAAATTCCATATATCCATATTTCATCGAAACAAGTATGTAGTCCACAGAGGGGATAACATGTGGAAGCATCAATGACACGATCATATAAGAGTTTTCTACCATCTCTTAATGCCACTTCATCGTCAATGGATGTTAAAAAAGATGATCTCACTTCAAACTGCGTGAATGATATCGACGTACTGGAGACAAGAGTGATTTCTTCCCAGGAGATTGATGACTGTATCTAAAGATAACCAACTAATAACCTGTTTCAGATTGTCAACTCTCACTTGGTTGCACAAATTTCCTACTGCTACCTGAAACCATTCACTGATGTCAAACGTGGAACAGTCCTAATTCTAATATTAGAGAATGTCGCAGTTTTTAGCAAGTCATGCATTTTCCTTCATTTAATCTTTGTTGATTGTAATACTAGAAAATAATTATTCCTGATCCTTATTTTGCGGTGCTTGGTGTTTTCTTCAGGAGGCTTACAAGCGGAATAACAACTGTTTGCCTTCACCGTGGGCAATTGTCGCAATGGTTGTCCTTGGTTTCGATGAATTCATGCTTCTGTTAAGGTAAGCACTGATGACCGAAAGTCTCAAGGCTTACTCTTATAGAGAAGATCCATTATTATTATTATTATTATTATTATTATTATTATTATTATTATTATTATTATTATTATATAGGAATCTAGGCCATGTGTTAGCCGGTAGCTCTTCTAGGATATGGTAATAGAAATAATTCATATCCATATCATACAGTAAAGGTGAAGATACTGGCACTTCTCTGGCAACAACCTATTGTATTGAGGAGATACCGAAAACATTTTGATTTAGAGCCCTCAGCTATTAGATTTAACCATCTTTCCGTCTGTTGCAACCAATTTGCTATCTGTCTCTTGGGCAGCAACCAGCAGAAAGACTGTTGTGGGTTCATGAGCCATGGTCTTTGTACGGTTGATTGATTGTCTGGGACAAATGGGAAAAATCTGAATCAAAAAGATTACTTGGTTGAGTGGTGTGAATCAAGTTAATTTTATCTGGGGCGTGTCCATTTCTTTTCCAAATAGAAAGTGTAGTCTTGTTTAGAGGACCCATTACACATGTATTTTTCATTGGATTTGCTGTGTTAGCAGGTAGCTGGGATGTTATCCATTTCATCAAGATTTCTCCCCAGTGTGTAATGGATCTTGCCAAGCGACTTGCTGAAAGACTCTTCTCCAGCCCCAGAGGTCGGTATCTCTCGCTTGCTCAGAGTTTCAGGAAACCAATTTCAGCCAAATCCAATACTTGGCACAATGGCTGAGCCTGCAGAATCATTTACTGCCTCATCGTGGCATGCTTTGCATATCTTTTGAGGATCTTCAGAATATAAAAACAATTCCGGTTGGGGCACGTTATGAAGTTATATTGAAACATTAAGTGTGTCATATGCACGTGTCCACATTGTGTCTGCAGACCTTTGAAAATTTACCCTCATTTACTACAGAGAACATGAGATACACAACGAAGGCATGTGCAATGGATATGACATTTTATGCGATGCAACATTATATTGTTTGAATATCAAAAGCACACAGCATCAAATTATTTTAATTCGTAACATGCACATGCAGGTACTTTACTTGTATTAATATTATTATTATTGACCCCCCCAAAAAAGAAAAACTTGTTTTAATATCAGGAGCAAAACTTGTTTACAGGTTTTAATGTTCTCTTGGTAATGAATCATTCAACTTAAACTTCATCAAACTCAAGATCTTTGATCAAAGAGATGTGTTATAAAAGTTAAGTAGGAAGTCATTTTCTGTAGACATTTGCGATGGGTAAGGGGGAGAGAGCGCAGGTTAAAGAGAAAAAAAAAAAAAGAAAAAAAAAGTGTCATTCTTTTAGTTGTGGCCAATTTTGCCTATCGTCGGTCGTTTGCTAAACCGATCACAAATCAACTTTATTACTGTCGTTGGAAACCCCCCCCGCCCAAAAAAAAACCCACCCTCTTTTTTTAGGCCAATTTTGCCAAAATCTACTCTATATCGAATATTTTTTAATATATTTTTATTCATAATAATAATTAATTTATGTTAAAACCTTTGATTTTTGTCATTTTTGTTTCATTCTGTAACAATTAAAGTCAGTCAAATATTTTTTTAACAACACAGATAAATAGTAAAAAGTTATCTGTTTTTTTACAAAAAAATTTTCTCAATAAATAATTTTTAAGAAAGTAATACAAATGATGATATACTTCGTAAGACGAAAGCTATACGAGTCAAATGAAGATATGCCACCAAAATTTTGTGTAATCACAAACTGTCGTTAAATTGAACGGTAAATCCTACTAAATAATGATTAGGCTAATAATATTTTATGGTAGTTGAGTGTTGAACTATAAAAAAGTAACATGTCCCAAAAAAAACAAAATGAGGTGAGAAAAAATAAAAATATTTAAATAAATATGTGGTCACTGTAAAAATGACCAAATAAGAAAAATAAGAGTATATGTAGCAAAAGAGTAGCATGACCCATTAGAGATAAATTGAGAGAGTCGCATCACTTTAATATGGACATGTCCAACATTGATTAACAAATGTTTTAATTAAGAAAGGTAATCGAACTGAGTGCATGATTAGAAGAGAGAAAGAAGAGTTAGGTTGATTTGGAATTCTTTAGTAAAGAAGAATTTAGAATATTATGTTTCTGTTATCTTCTTGTTATTTTATAAATAACATGGAGCATATTCTTGAATTATTATAAATTAAAACAAATATCAAATCAAAGAGGCTTTAATAAAAGAAGTTAAATCCACGTTGAAAAAAAAAAAAAGGACCTTATTTTACAGAGTATTATAAGAGGAGGCAAGTAAGATCTTTATTTTATTTTATTTTTATAAGCAAGGGGAATGATGGCGAGCATGTGTATGGTGGAACATTATCCTATCAATGCTATATAGATTATCAACCGTATGACAATATATAAGAAGTAATATGAAAATAATAAAAGAGTAGTACAATAATTTATTTCTAATTAGTTTTATTTACTTGTGTGATAAGTAAAATGTAATCAATTTATATTTTTTATTACTTCCATGTTACTTTATTAGTTTTACTGCTTAATTTTTCTCTAGTCTATAAACAGGAATCAAATGGTTTGATGAGAATTGGATGGGGTTAGAGGTGCTAGAAATATCGGAATGCAAGAGATGGAGAAATTGACGTGTGATTGGTTGAGGACATTGCCCTCGTTAAAGTGCCACAAATAATGTACCCAAAAAGAGTGGGAAAAATCATGGTACCCACCCCTCTTCCATCCCTCCCTCCATCCCATGGAAAAATAATAACGATTAATGATATTGCATTCTAGTATGAAAGGAAAAATGTAAAAGAGGAAAGTGAATTTAGAGAACTAAAAAGGAAATCTTTCTTTCAAACCCTTTTTTTTTTTTTGTTTGTTTGTTTAACTTGATTGCTCAATCTTATTAAATGCAATTAAATCATTGACTTGTTTATTAGATACTAATTACAAAAAGATAAGTTAGAGAAAAATTGATTCATTGTTTCTTAACTGGTGCCCTTTGGGGGCACCCGTTAACGTTTCCATAGTATTGTTTTCTACTAATTAATCATCGTATATCCCATATTAACATTATGCTTTATCAGAATGTTTTATAAATAATTGACAGAATTAGTTATCATTTAGAAAATAAGTCACATATGAAAATTAGAGTAACAGAGAACATAAATGAATAAGTACGGAATAAAAATAATTAATACCGTAAATATAATATTAAAATAAATATTATATATGTGTGTGTGTGTGTGTGTGTGTGTGAAATTTTTAATTTGAAGATTATAGAAAGAGCTCATGAAAAGCCGAGGTATTAGATTATGATGTTCACCAAATCTTTTGTTACCAAGATTGTTTTTTCCTTTTATTCATTTATAGGGAAAAAGGAAATTTTTGGGTTCCATATTTATATTACAGTGAAGAAAAGAGTAACGCAAGGGAGCAGTCAGTTGGGGAAGAAAGAAAGTTTAAAGAACCCAATTGAACGTGGCAGCCGCGACGCAATTAGCAGGAAAAAAAAAAAAAAAGAATGGCTGACAGTTTCTCAGAATTAATGGGAAACCCTAGAAGATAAAACCTCATTAATAAGCATAAGAGGTCCAGTGCCCATCAATCAGTGTAGTTTCTGCGGTTAGGGCCCCCCCCCCCAAATTACTAGGAAAGTTGGTTACTTTTTTTGTTTTTTTATTCATAATTAAGTTGGCCAATTGTCAGTTATCACCTGAATTATCTCCCCAAAAGTCTCGCAACTTCCCACCTCCTCCACCTCTCTCTCTCTATCTCTCTCTCTCTCTCTCTCTCTCTCTGCATATGAGTGTATTAATTTAGCAATCTTTTTTTTTCGGGGGTGTTAGTTTGTATAGTTTGATAAGGTTTGTTAGTAACCTTAAGTCTACTGCAATTCAACAATCAAGGGACAGTATCCAACACAAGACAGGGTATCTTTCAAGGTCTCTCTCTCCCTCACTCTCTCTCTGTCCTTTGGTTTTGATTTTTGATATTGTTATCATTGTCACTGTCTTATTCTGTTTACAAGTTTTGTCCTTTTTAGCTTCATGGCCAACTTCCACAACTCCTATATGCGTTTATGTTTCCGTTCTAACTTGTCCTCAAATGGGGTTCAATTTCAATTTCGGCTCTTACATTTACCCCCCTCTCTCTCTCTCTCTCTCTCTCTCTCTCTCTCTATATATATATATATATATATATATATATATATTCTCTTCCTTTCATCTATGAAGTTGTCATTACATTGTTCAAAGTGGTTGCCTTACAATGTTGGTAGAAGCTGTTAAAAGTTATGACTTTCTCAATTCTAATGGCTTTGAGTTCACTATTTTCTGTTTCAGGTTCTATCTTTATATTCTTGCTTCCAATTATGGCTTTGAGTTTCTGTTCAAACTTCGGGTCATTTCAGCAGCAAAACCACCAAGAAATAGCTGCCTATCCACAGCTCCACACAGAGATTGCAGCAGCAACTGAGGTGCTTGGTTGCCATGACAACTTTGCATTGGCGGACACTTTCATCAACCCTTTGTATGATTTTGATGAGCAGCTATTTTACTCAAATAGCTACACAAATCTCCTTCCCTACTTCACTTCTCCAACCGATAACATGCCCGAAATATTTCCTGTTGAAGAGTTTGAGTCCTACCAGCATTGCCCAAAACGTCAGAAGAGTTATGCAGATAACTCCTGCTTGACTTTTGGGCCTAATTTCTTTGATGGGTGTGTAGCAAATGTCAATCCTATACCAGATTTCTTGCCAGAACTTCCAGCTCCGGCGCCAAAATTTGAGTTTCCGATAGGATACAGTGTTGGGAGGACTGAGAACGTGATGAAGAAACCAAGTGGGGCGAGCTTGTCTGCGCAGAGCATCGCAGCCCGGGAAAGGAGAAGGAAGATCACTGAGAAGACACAGGAGCTTGGCAAGCTGATTCCTGGTGGGAATAAGATGAACACCGCTGAAATGTTCCAAGCTGCTTCCAAGTACGTCAAGTTCATGCAGGTTCAAGTTAGCATTCTTGAACTTATGTGCTCATTGTTTCAGGTAATTTCATTTTAATTTCTGTGCCCTTTAATTCTTTTTATGCCCACCCTTTCTGTTATTTCTTTCATTTCTATTTTATCATGCGTACAAACTCATTGAGTTCCTTTGTTTGTGGGGCCAAGGTATATATAATCTGTAAATGAAGCAGTTACTGAAAGGTTCAATCTCTTGTGGAAAAATAATTTTTTCACATCTTTTTTTTTTTTTTTTGAGGAATTGTGATTTAATTTTCAATTTTGGAAGTGGTGCCTATAAGCAAGAGGGGTTCAAATACTCTTGGGTTGCATGAATGCAGGAAAAAATGGAACCACCGGAAACAAAAGAACTCCAAATTCTTCTTGCATCTCCAGCAATGCAGGAAAAATTATACTCACAGGAGAAGTGCTTGGTTCCAAGAGAGTTTGTTCAAGCCATTGCAAAGAGCCAAGAGATCCCATCCAATTGCTCGATCCACGAGGAGATTGAGCAGTTGCTTGGAAACAGTGGCTAGAAATCAGCAACTAAGATGGCCAATTTTGTTTGCGATTGTTTGTGCTGTAAGTAGCTGTTGTTGTCCTCTTTATCACTAATTATTGGTATCCAGGTGCTAATTTTCCTATCCTGTTCTAATGCTAGATTAGATTAGTGTTCTTACCTGTCAGCTAGGATCTAATTTTTGTTCTAATTCCTTATCAGTTTAGGTTTCAATCTAATCAATGACGTGTAAATCTCTAGTTTCCAAGAAATAAATTAGTGTTACTTCCCTTTTTTCCCTTAATGAAATCCAAATTATGCTATTGCCAGTAGTCAAATTAAAATTTTGTTCATGAGCTGCAGTTGGTAACCTGTTTCATTCTCGTTATTGATACCATGGACCGGATCTAATATCATAAAATCTCTCTAAACCAGTATCAAAATGATACGAGACTTGAGACTGCGTGTAAGGGTTGTGGCAAAATGGATTAAAATAATTCATAGAAAAGTTAACCGTGTTTTAGCACATACAAGGCGCTTCTATATGATCAGTGGCAAGACGTAGGCCATACAAATTGATAATAGATAATCTAAGATCAGAGTCAATTTTGGCTCAATTGAGTAAAATATTAGGTTAGATTTGTAAAATCTGAAAGAATATCGCTAAATTCTGTAACATAGTTAATAAAAACTAGATTTCTCCGCATAATCACCCCTCATGCTAGGGCTGAATCCTCTGACTTCCCACCCCTAATATGTGTTCTTGTGCATATAAAAGCATAGAATTGGCGAAAAAAATAAAACAAAGAATTAATGGACTTGAAAAATTTTTTAAATCATTCTTTCCCACAAATCAAGCAATTAATGGGACCAATTGTTTAGTGGGCTGCATATGATACAGATTTACACTAACGTAACGAGCCAAGTAATGTATTACAAAGGGTTGGTACATTTGTAGCACACAAGAGACTCTCGTCCAATAAAGTCAATGCACACACATTTAGGTTTATCGGCTACCATAGGATACTCCCACATTTTGTGGGGCTTGGAAGGCAAGAGTTTGTGGGGCTTAGTTACATATATATATATATATATATTTCTCCAGTCAACTTTTGAATGTTTTGGTTTATGGTTCACCTAATAAATAATTTATAAAATCGGCCCCTTCCACGCCCAAAACAAGAAAAACAAATAAAAAAAGAGAAATTCTAGACTAGTATCTGTGTTTTTTTTTTTTTTGTGTTCCTCCTTTTTTCTCGATCATTACTGTCAAGTAACTGTAAAATCTGCCACAACGTGTAAACATGGCTTATCCTATCCCACCTTAAAAAAAAAAAAAGAAACTAACTTGCCTGCAATTGCCAACTGCTTGAAACAAATTGCGGCCGCAAAGTCATCAAACAGGCACAAACTTCACCAAAATGGCTTCCCTACCTGCAACTTTCCTCCTTCTGTTAATAGCATTTTCATTATCAATATCTGCAACGCTCTGCGCAACAGTTGTAGAGGACCTTATGAACCTGAAAACCCCACCAGACTTCAACAACACAATCATGAACAATTGTGATAACAACCCGTCTCTCAGATACTGCAACTCCTCACCTATGGACCTCAACGAGATATTCAAGTCCACCATTGTTGCTAGTCATCTTTGCAACGAGTCAAAGAACCCGAATTGTGTCAAATCATTCCCAAAAGTAGACCTCAGGAGCCGCCCCAAGATTGCGCCACTTTACTTGTCATATGACTTCTTCTGGAAATACTGCCCCTTGAGCATTCTCTCCATTGATCTTGCCAACAACTCCTTGATGGGTAGTTTTCCTATGGGCATTCTAACTTGTTCCCAAATCCGGGCTCTTGATTTGAGCTTCAATGGCCTTTCTGGTGATCTCCCAATAGAAAGTTTCACTACTCTTAAGAACTTGACATTTCTGAACTTGTCTTATAACAAATTTTCAGAGAGTAAAATTTCGGATTCTCAATTCTTCAAAAGATTCAATCTTTCTAGTATTCTTCATTCTGGTCTTCTTCCAAGTCACAGGAACTACGCGATGAAGGCTATATTTCTGTTAATAGGATTTCCAATGCTTGTGATTCTGATGGTGTGTTGCTTGGGTTGGCTATGTTTCGAAAGGCCAGATTATCTACCCAGAGTTCTCCGGAAAAAGCATAAGTTTACCCCATCAATGCTTAAGGCAGCAACTTGCAGGTTTTCGAGAAACAATTTGTTGTTTAAGAATGAGGGAGTGCAGATTTACAGAGGAAGGCTGCGAGATGGTACTGAAGTCAGGATAGAAATTTACTGGGGTAGCATTTCAAAGGAAAACAACCAGAAATTCATCAGGGAATGCAGAGTTCTAGTTCAATTATGCCACAAGAACTTGGTTCAAGTACTGGGTTGGTGCAATGACAGAAAGCTGAGAGCCATTGTAACAGAATGGACAGACGGACAGAACGTCCAAATGTGGCTGTCAGAGTCGGCTCCTCCATGGAAGCTCAGGCTAAAAGTGCTAATGGGAGTCCTGGAAGGCATGTGTTATCTGCAAAGACAATGGCATGAAGTGGGTTATGATCTCAGGACACAGAGTGTCCTGCTGTCTGATAATCTAGAGCCGATGATTTCAAGGTTCAAGGTTGGAGATCAAAATACTAACAGAAGTATGCTTAATTCTATCAAGCTATTGTCTATTTGTAACCCTATTTGTGCACTCTGTTGAAATAATCTGTATCTACTTTGGTTGGCTTTCCAGAGATTTACAAGCTTGGAGTATTTCTACTGGAGATGATTGTAAACAGAAGGACGAAGGAAGAATTCGAGAAGGGTGAGGCTGGTTTTATTGAGCACATCAGAATGAATTATCCTGGCAATTTGAGCAATGTCATTGACTCAAGAATGAAACTATCAGAGGATATGCTTGACCAAGCTAAACATGGAGTGGAGCTGGGGTTGCTGTGCACTGATCAATCAACCACTAAGCGCCCAAGCCTGAATCAGATATATGATATGACAAGGCATGTCTATGAATCCTGCCTCGTTCTGGCATCTCGAAATCACAGAAAATCACATGGAAACGTAGGCAAAGGACACAAACAAATTCAATGAAAATAGTGTTTTCAATATATCTACTTGCCATTTGAAAGCAGCCATGCTCCATGTATTCTGCAACTTTACAAGATGTACTTTGTAAATGATTGTGCGTTCAGCAGCAATGACGTAGACAGAGTACGCTTATCATCTCTTTGAAACTAAAATCTCCAGGAAAAAAAGTACAAAATCAAAGCTAACAATGGCAACATTAAGATTAAGGGGAAAACCATAAGTGATGACAATGTTAATTACAGAGGATAGACAAACTTTCCAAAATAAGGCACAGTACCCTCAAAAATTGGCTACCTAGTTTTACAATGGAAGTCACAGGAGCCAATTCTAGATCTGTACAGAGTTGAATTATGAAGGCTGCCTGGAACTGTTGAAAGTGTTTCACACACGTTTAGCCATTTGATCGAGCTTATTTTAAAACTGTCTTCTTCGTAATTGGAAGAGTGAATCACATTCTGCAACAACTTCAGAGGCTGAATTAAGCGAATCTTATTTGATCATCTATGCCTGGCTGCTTTGCTAACCATCTTTGGTGGCTCAGTTGTCAAAGCATACATTTTGACGTCAAACAGTTCCTTGGGAAATCCCCTCAGGTCCTGGTTGAGCAACATGCTATCAGGAAGATAACTAAACATTTTCTTTTGAAAGAACCAAAATACACAGTTCTTCTGTCTCTCAACTGTTAACAGACGGGAAATCATGTAAGATTGTATGCGCAAGAAATGCATAAAGCATGGCTTGAACAATAAGACCCCTCTAGCTAAGGCAGTAGTAAGTTGAACACAAGCTAAAGACAACCATTGATTTGTAGAGATTGCTGGGATTTTAATCGCAACGTATGAGACTTCAGTTACACGTCGAAAATATGAAAATTCAATGTGAGCTTTATGTGAACTTTTTCTCTCCCAACTCAATAACTAGTTTTTGGGACGTAGTTCGCCTAAGGTTATATTAGAGATGAAAGGTATTTATCACATCCCCTTGAAAAACTTAACATAGATGAAACTGTCGATTTGTAAGAAACTCTACTGAACACAGAAAAAATCATCAACCTTCTTTTTTTTTTTTTTTTTGTGAACTCCTGTTTTGAGTAATTGAGCTTACTTCCTAGTAGGAATGCTGTTGGTTTCTATAAGCTGCTTTTGCAAATCACTTTAAACCTTAGTGCTACGCGAAACCATGGCCTTCAAAAATTTCAAAACTTTTCAATATACTCTTCCAAAAAAAACAAAAATCCAACGAAAATTTTTTCATTAATAATGAGGTTCGTTAGACACTGCTAGTTTCAACTTTATTTCGACTAATTGACGTAATGTCATATCATTGCATTTTGAGGGAAGTATGCTTCAGTCAGTGTAATACTGTAAGCCCAAGGGCCAGACATGGTCATCACTATTAACCCCAGGAACCAAAGATGACATTCGACAGAAGAGGATTCTGTGTATTGCTTTAAATTTGTTGAAAACAACCAACTGGAACTCAAAGTAGACCTTACATCATGGGATAGATTATATGATTAGTATTCCTTTCTTTTCTTTTTCTAGAGGGATTGGGGCTGAGGATCTGCCCTCGGTAGTGTTTTGACAATCCCAGACCTTCCTCCAAGGGAGACCTACAGTGAGTACTCATCCTCTTAACATGTAATAAATGTGATGTAATAAGACTAGACAGAAATTGGCATGACTCAAACTTGTAGGGTTCTTTATAAAGGGAACGGAGGAATTGGCAACTTTTACGCTGATTGCCTAAATTGGCATTTTCAGCTGCCCCATGAAACGGAGGAATTGGTTACATATTCTAATGCAATAAATGGAACTTTAAAGCCAGATCATCACCCAATGTGAGTAAAACTTGAGCTACAACAGACAGAGACTATTTAACTCCATGCTTTTTTTTTTGTGTTTTTTTTTTTGTCGTTTTTCAATTTTCCCTTACTTTCTCCATCTTTGATATCGTCAATTGTGCCATTATATCCTGCTAGCACAACTTCCAAATAAAGCTTGGAATAACTAGTGAACTTTTTAGCCAAACTATTTGTTTTTTTTTTCTTTTTGAAAAATAAGATGATGTTAATATTAACTACAATTCTATATACAAAAATGTGCGTGCAGAGGTTCTAAACAAAAAAGTGACAATTTAAAAACATTAATAAGCCTTACACAAAATATTGATAGCCTTCATTATTCTATATAACAAAAAAAAAAAGGTCATTTAACCTTCTAAAAAAGATATCCTCTTATTAAAGTAGTAACCAAATATTTTAGTTTATTTATTTAATTGCTGACAACTAACTAAATTGTTATTACATATAAGAAAATCAATACATTTATGCTCAACCCTTGTTTTATCATTACATTTACAAAAAAGTTACATTCTTATAATTAGAAGATGAAGAAAACCTATCCTTATTATTAACACCCATATCACATAACATTAATATAAAATTTCAAGGTCTTCCAATTATATTATTGATTCATGTTATTGTTATACACGAGTCACTTTCAATAATTAACAGTGCTTAACCAACCTCTCTCCGTTGAACCCACAACCTTACAACCTCTCAAATTATTAATAACTTTGTCTTATTAATACTTGATATCATGATTGTTTTGAAATAAAGACAAATCACATGCCCTACAACTCTTTTTAGTACACTCCCAATGCTTACCACTCTTACGCACCTATTATAATTGGATTAGTATTGAATTTGAACATGTATTTCAACGTTGCTTCCTTTGTAAGTCTAGAAGAACAAAACCAACTAGTCTATATAGGCCAAAAATTTCTAAGGTTCAATAAAAAGTCACTGCATGAAAAAGAATTAATTGACCACTTAGCCTTTACCAACCATTACATCCACATTCACATAAGGTCACAAAGTTAGTCTATCATCAATGATTTACTTATGAAACAATCCATATTTTAGACTCATTAGATGGACTAAGTAATCATGTAAAATCCTACCAACTAGATTTTTCTTAACTTACATTCGTAACCCAACCCATATTATAAATTCCATGTCTAATCCATTAAACCTAAAATCACCCATAAGATATATCACTAACCTAAATATTTATACCATATAATCCAAATCAAAGCATATTAAAAGAAAAAATAATTAATTAATTCTAATATTACCTTATAAATAATGCAATTTGTGTTGAAACTCTCTTGTCCTTTGATTAGTTTAAAGCGCTCCTCCACTAATAATTAGCCTTTGATTAACTACCAAACAAAATCTTCTTCTAGGCAAACCCAGCCCATACAACACATAAGATGTAACGTTAAACGACTCCTTTCAATTATCCATTAAAGCGCAAAATGACTATACAATGAATAAATATCATTCTCCATTCGTCATATCAATTTATTTGCTTTCATTATAAAAGTCATTGATTATGTAATAAACCCTTACTCTCCCTAAGAAGTTCTTCTTTCCAATCAAACAATTGACAACATTATGAAATATTCCATTTCCCCTATCATTTGCCCATTGTCTAAAACTATTTACTAAGTCTTATTTGATCCTTGTTTAAGCAAAAAGCTAATGGAATCATTGAGCCAAAGTCAAATTTATAACTTATACTTAATGTCAAAAATCTACTTTTCTATCATTATTGACTAAATAACTATAAAGAGATCTAAAGGCCCTTAGATAATTGATCCCCCTCTGTCATTTCATATACACCCCTCACCATATTGAAGTCATTTATGAACATCTCGCTAACCACTCCCATAGCCACACTTATGTATCACTATATTATGCCTTTAAAACTCTTACCCAATCTGTTATCTTATCATTCTTCACTTTTCATAATCACTTTATCAAGAATTTTATATTATTATCTCTTAGCGTTTCGATGCCAAGTTTATCTTAAGACTTCTGTTAATATATAAGGTCGTAGCCTACGTGATACATACACTTGTTACCTTTTTGCTCTCCCTAAAAAAGGATTGTTAAATTTACTTTATCTACTATTTAACTTCTTATGCATTTTAAACATTGATATGAAGTAAACTAAAAAGGACCTAACATATTATTTTAACAGAATTAGTCAACCCATGTTTTATAAAAACTGAGTTTTTCATTTTGTTAACTTGACTTTCATTTTGAGGATAATTAGGTCCTATAAGCATTTAGATCTCAAACTGACCTTTAACAGTAACATAAGGTACTTTATGGGAAAGGAACCCATCCTACACTTCCAGTATTTAGCCCACAATTAAATCTTTGTCTCACGGCCCTTAACCTCATACATGATAGCCTTAGTTAAATTAATTTCCATCCCTACATAACATTGAAAGTATTAAAGGATTTGCTTATAATTCCTAACAAACTCTTTATCAGTTGTACTAAAAATAATGATATTATCAGCAAACTGCTTATGTATAAACTTGATTTCATTACTGATGGGAATGCTTTTGATAAGGCCTAACTTAGATCCCTTTTTGAATAAAACATTTAGGCCCTCAACCATAAGTAAGAATAAAAATTGGGAGATAAGGTTACCTTGATGTAGATCTCTTACAATTGGGAATTACTGCTTAAGAGTATCATTAACTAAGATGGAGATTTGTAATGTTACTATACATACTCAAATCCACTTCCTCCATTTTACACCAAAAATTATCTATTTGAGAGTATCCACTGTAAAGCTTTATTCCACAAGTCATAAGTCTTTTCACAATTAATTTTTATCATTATCCCTCTTTCCATCATCACTTAATTTCCTCAATTGTCTTATTAGCAATTAAGACATTATCCAAAATATTGCATCCCTAAAAAATGTAGAGTGAGATTTCCCTACCAATTATTTGTTTTATTTATCAACTTACATGTAATATGCTATATATATATATATATATATATATATATAAAGAGAAAGAGAAAGAGAGAGAGAACGTCACTACCATCAAATCATCACATTAAAAATAAATTTAATGATATAGTAAAATATTAAAAGTTATGAATTATAATAATAATTAGTTATGTTAAAGAGTTGATTAGCTTGTAAAAGATTAGTAACTCCTATTAGACTTTTACTTTAGTCATTGCTTGAAATAATCGCTACCATCCATATCATGTTTACTAAATTGTTCTTACATTATAATCCCAATGAGAATAAAAGAAAGTGGCTTGAAAAATATAAGGTATATAATATACCATCCAAGAATTATCTTATGGAGACTAGACATTTTCTTAGATCTTGCAACCTTAGAATCAAATGAGATAAGAAAGCAAAAGCCTTTTCCTCAAGTCCTTTAGATTATTTTATACATATAAACCAATGTCTATCAACTTGCATTATATTGGCTTGCCTTACATAATACTCAAAGTACATCAATAAGTATTTAAGACTTGATTGTATCTGTAGAATGAAGAGTTTCTTCTTCTTTATGCTCTTTCTACTCTCCTTCCTTATACTTTTTCTCCCTTCATTCCTATTCTACATAGCTACCATTAGAAAGGCAATAATTCCTTATAGCATTGTAAATGCCAAAACAGCCACTTGTGTGGGGTTCACCACTAGTAAGGATGCAAACCCTCCCCAACATACTACAACAGTCTTTAATTTTATGCTCAAAATGTGAAATCAATCAATGACAAAAAGGTTATTTACTTATGCTTGAAGGTTGATGGCAAGTTCTTAAAGGTGAAAGATCAGTTCTTGACTAAAATTCCTAAGGCTTGCCAAATCAAAGTTGGTTTTCCTATGTTGAACAAAAATTTAGGCTATCCTAAAAATGAAAGAATTACTTTAAATCTTGTATTAAATGTCATTTTTTTAGGCAAAATACACCTTCACTAATTTGCAACAAAAATTTATGTAAATTCTCTTACAAGATAAAATGAGTTACATTTAATTGAAAGTTGTATTACTAAACTCAAACTTTTAAAAAATTAACATATTTTTTTAAATTATTCTATTAGAAAACAATATGTTTAATATACCTTTTCACCTTTAGTTAAAGGAAAAATCACCATAAATATTGATCCAAGAGCTATTTGGTTTAAAAATTTATCTCTTAAATTCAATATACATAAATATTTAATTAAAAATATAATTTTAATATCAATAGATATAATTATTTGATCAAAAAAATATGTTTTTTAATACCCATAAACATGGTGTTTTTATATATTTTTTATAAAATAATATCTTTCAATAATTATCAAATAAAAAAAACATATATATCTAACTTTCATTCTTAAAATGTCCCAATACCTATCTCTGTTAGCACCAATTATGAAATGCAAGCATATAAACATGTGCCCTTGCTTCATTAATTTAAATTAATCTTATGAGAATTTCTCAAAATAATTTTATCAAAGTCTCCCAAAATAACCATCAAGTAAACCAAACAAGTCCATTGGCACTTTTGATATGTATGTGTGTATTTATGTATTGAGAAGCTATAAACGAATTTATGTAGTATAGGAAATATTTCATGCGCAAATTTTGCGTGCCCCCAAGATTTAATTATTCCTAATGCGAGTTCAATATGAAAACGAAGTGGGGTTAACGTATAAACTTTTTGTTTCATTTTGCAGGATCCACTAAATGGCCACTGGATTGAGATTCTGAATAAAACAATCGAGGCAATGCTATACGCGTAGTATTTGGAATCTTTGCCTCTTTAGAGACAGTAATAAAACCGTGACGGGAGTTAATGTTTTGACTTGTGATGACTCTTTGATATTTTTCAATCCATCTTTCAACGTCTATTGGCTTCTCTTAGTTTTTTTTTTTTTTTTTTAGTTCGTCGAAGCAGGATCAAATGCCACTAATAGTCAAGCAGTCATACCACCAGACTATACAACGAACTCACAAAAAATTAACCAAAATCTATTAAAAATTTGGGGCTAATAACTTGCCATACTAGTTAAAGCTTTAGCAAAGAGTTTCAATTTTTAGCATTATGCTATTATCTTACACAGATATCAAGTCAATTAAGAGGACCAAGGTTCTCATGCCCCAAAAAAAAAAAAGAGGGATGCAATTACGTTTGAATTGTTGATATATCTAGTGTCAGTGTGCGGCTGACCCTAGTTTTGGGCTCCTCAGTCGACCGACATGAACCCATACCAAATTGGTTCCGGCTCAAATGATTGCAGTATTATAAGAACCATCACTTTTTATAACACAGATCACCATCTGGAACATGTTTCACCGAGGAAAAGAGTTCGGACCATCGGCACTGGGCCAGATTAGCAACAAGAGACCGAACTAGAACTTGGGTAGGACCAGAAAGTTAACATTGCCTACTAACCCATGCCAAAAAGCCTTGTTCCGAAATCAAGCCCAGTTCTTCTACAACTTTTCCTTTTCAAATTGACATTTTGAACATATATATAAGAGAAATTACATATTGTTTTCACTTTCCAATGGGTACAGCCATAGTTTCCAAACAAGTTGTCTGACAGACTCCAGAATTGAGGCCATAATAGTTTATTAAGCAAGTTGCCCGGCAGTGGCTTTTGTATAATTTGCACCTCATCCTCGAGCCATATGATCCTGCCCTGAATTCCTGCCCCCACTTTTTGTGTTTTTTTTTTTTTTTTTAACAATCCCAAAGTCTTTATTAATGATTAAAGAAGCTTCTTATCGTTTCTCAAGTGACAAAAAAAAGAGATATAAGAGAGTGGCACAAATAGATGTGAATTCATGACTATGGTTCTTTGACCTTGAATTGCACTTAAAGGCGAGCTTGGAGTTCTCTAGATGATCCCTCAATTACAGAGAACCTCCCCCCCCCCAAAAAAAAAAAATAAATAAAATAAAGTTGTTCTCATTGGAAGCAAAATAATTTATATATCACATGGGTAAGGACAGAAAACCACACAATTCAGGGGCTTAATTATCCCCAAACCTTAATTTAATCACATGCAAAGATGATGTCATGGCAGCTAACAATGTGTCTTGTTGCATATTCATTGGTCTCATGTTCTTAAGCTTAAGTAGCATCAATATCTCTCTTAAAACTGGTTGCAGTCTATGCTACTCCGAGAACAAAGCATCTTTGAATGTTATATTGGTTATACAAACAATTTTGTTACGTTAATTATGAAAAAAAACAAGTTTATATATATATATATATATATATATATATATAATTAACTCTAACTGATACTCAAATTTAACACTTTTAGTCTCGACAACAACAACTCTAGTATCGTTAAAATAAAGCTCATTGATACGCAAAGAAACAGGTTTATTTAACTGGACCTGTATTCTTAGGCTTGACCATTGAAAATACTAGCACACCAAGGCGTTTGACAACTACCTCAACCGCCTAAATTATTTTAGGCCGTCAACAGTATACATTGTGAGAAAGATTTACTCAATTCACTTCTCCTGAGTTTCCAAATGCTTGATTGGGGATAATGGCCACTATGATTAATTTAGCTCCCATGGACTTGTGATTTGTATAGACCGTCATCATCATCAATAAGTGTTTCCCAAAAAGAAAAGCACCGACTTAGAGAGTCTCACACAATTAAAGTCTCTAAAGTATATGGGAAGAATTTAGACCCAACAACTTTCGACAGAGAACTTTGTAAAACCTGAAAGGGACCCAAAAAAAAAAAATAAAAAAAATAAAATAAAAATATATAGCCTAGATTTGCCATGAAAGAATTTATCTTTGACGAACAAATATATAAATTAAAAATAATAATAATGGTGAAACCCTTCCTTAAGCAATTTTATCCTTCTGGTGCACTTTGACAATCTGAAAGGCGTATTTCTCATTAGAATGTGTATTATACAAGTAATTTGGATCATAGCCGGCCATAGACGATGTGTAGATGACCAACATCAACGTAACCTGTGAGGTCGGCTGCTAGACGGCTGACATATTTAGGTGGCAGATGCTTAGGCAAATGTTCTCGCATGCTTATCAATAGTCATTCTCACACTGGCATAAAAAGAATTAGTAATAACAGATAATAACAAAACAAACCCATGGGATAAAAATATTATTATGTCACTTATCAATTAATCCCACTTATGACCAACAAGCTAGTTTTGATCGTTCTTTTTTTTTTTTCATTTTTTATAACGACGAATAATTCATTTCAAACAAACTCCAGGATGATTAACACGATTCTTCATCAACAGGTTTCCCACTTGAAACATGGAATGCAAGATTTGAACATTCTAATATTATTTTCTGACCAATATATGTGTGTGTGTGTGTGTGTGTGTGTGTGTGTGTGTGTGTGTGTGAGAGAGAGAGAGAGAGAGAGAGACAAATAATGTGATTTATATCGTGTGTCAGCTTTGAGCTTTATGGCCTCCATGATTGTTGTCCATTTTCACCATACACATTTAGAGGACTCTCGCGCAGAAATTTATGATACATCTTGGCTAATAGAATTATGAGACGTAGATACATTATTAACCTCATGTGATGCTAAGTGAGACTTGACCTGATCTCAAACTCTTGAGAGGGCCTTTGTATTTTCTATTGCTCTAAACCTACTGTTTGTCCTTCTAATAATCTATCTATATATATATATCTCTACGCAAGCTCACTTGCGTAGAGAATAATTAAACGTGATTTTTATTAGCTGTTGAAGAAGACCATTCCAATGTTCACTATTATTATAATACCCAGCAATCGTCAGCCAGCGAGGAAATTAAAGAGAGCTGGCTTTTTAAAATCAATGAGATCATATGAGTCACGCTTCAATTTGTTTATGCACAATTGTTTATCTGCTTATGACTAAAATATCAGCCTGCTTCACATGGTTGGATGCTTAGCCGATGCTTTGTGTCTCAAGAAAACTCTCTACGGTAATGATCAGAGAATCCCAGTTCAATTTTGTTCTCTTGTGGAGTACGTGCGTGTGTGTGATGGGAGGCTTGTCTTGCAAGAACGTGGGGCAAAGTGTCTGTCTGGAGCCAACAAATGATTCACTAGCCAGGGTTTTCATCAGATAACATAATGTGTGTGTGTGTGTGTGTGTGTGTGTTTTGTTTTTTTTTAACTTTAAAATAGTCAATAATTAGACGATAGCTGTTAGTGGGAAGGGAGATTTTTATCCAGGTCCTTTGACTAGAGAGAGGATGCTTGGCACCCCATCTCACTTAATATGGAAATTTGGAGAAGGTGTTGGAATTTAATCTCACGACCCCCCCCCTTCAAATACAAAGATTTGGTAACCACTTAAAGTAGCTCGAGTGGTTCCATGAGATATGTATACATATATATATATAATGGACCCCTTAAAAATCCCAGTTGTGATCAATTATATATATATATATATATATATTA
Source organism: Ceriops tagal (assembly GCA_021533255.1). Classification (NCBI taxonomy): domain Eukaryota; kingdom Viridiplantae; phylum Streptophyta; class Magnoliopsida; order Malpighiales; family Rhizophoraceae; genus Ceriops; species Ceriops tagal. The sequence continues at coordinate 9,698,759 of CM038606.1, forward strand.
CGGGCTCTATGTGTACCATCTCATGGGTATCAGTTCTCAAATGACAGGGACAATACAGTAGAAAGATGCGGTCAAAAGGACTACCGTCCAGGCCTGATTCGGAAAATCTTTAATCTAGAGCCTAAGCTCGCTAGCCTAATTGTTTGTTTGTTTGTTTGTTTTTTTAATCTTTTGGGGGTAGTACATCGAAATGGGAACTCAATTGCTTGATTCACAACAGGGATTTAAATTTTGGTTCATGATCACCATAATTGTATCCATTACATTGAGGTAACATAGCAACCGTAATAACACGTTGACCACATTAGACATAATGACCACAATAGTCTTAAATTTTGTTTAACTAGGTGCTTTATGCATGTTAAAAAGGTGAATTAGTCTCCTTAGCAATAATACCCTTGCTACTATTTATTTCTTTTCTTTTCTTTTCTTTTCTTTTCTTTTTTAAAAAAAAAAATAAAAGCTGAGTTGGAGGGGATAATTAAAGAAAATACTGATCACGGGACATGCATCTGGCAAAGATTCATTGAAGGAGTCGTCCAAGCAACCAATATGAGCCAAAACTTTTTGAACAAAATATAAGCCAAAACTTGAGTGCTGTGAGTGTGTGTACGTGAAAGAGAGATGGTGTGCCATCCACAGAAGATTCTGAAAATGTCTCATCAAACATAAGAGGTCGGTGATTCCCCCGATGATCATTGGCCCATCGAAAGCTTCAATCGTTTCAAACATTTTACCAATTTTTTTTTTAAAAAAAAGAAAATAAAAAAGAAGAAGAAGAAGAAGAAAAAAAATAAAAAAAAAAAAATATATATATATATATATAGAAAAAGACAGCCACATCTCTTCTCTCCCCACGTACCCATTTCCCATCCAAAATGATTATTTACTTATAGACAGATACACGTGTAATGGAGAAAGACCTGGTGAGAGATTTTTATTCAAGAATCTAACTTAAATGAATGCAAAAATAATATATTCAAGTAGATATAAAATATTTTATATTGTACAAAAAATATTAACTTAGTATAAAATATTTTTAGATGATATAAAAATTATTTATATTTATTTAATTCTACCCTCTCTTTTTTTGGTCTATTTAAAATTTTCCCTTTATTTAGCAACAATGAAAATCATATTAGTTCTAACCCACCCCCCCCCCCGGCGATCTGTCTCATCCGACATGACTTTTTGCTAACTTTGCACACACATGATAGCAACCTTAATTACTTACTTTGAACAAGTCCCACCCACGTTCATAAAGCAAATCTTACTTCCGCATAAAAACAAATTTAAATGTTTGGTTTATACCCTTTTTTGTAACTTAAGAAAACGACAATTCAACCCTGTTGAAGTTTGAAAAAGAATAAAAAGAAAGGGAAACCCACTTTTTTTTTTTTTTTGTTGTCTTAATTAGGCTCATTAAACGATCCTTTGTCCTTTTTTTTTGTGCTTTATCATGCCTACAAATGGATCCTACTTTATTTGCTTCTATCCGATGATTGCATGATAATCATCACCTTTCCCAAGCTTAACTATCAATTAATTATTAAGGCAATGCAATATAATCAAACCCTCCTTATGATGGACACGACCTTGCTAACATAAAGCTCCTTTTTGTGCAACACATGGAAAGTGGTTGACATGGGAAGAATAATTTAGTGGGAGATAAAAAGTTCTGAGAAAGTGGGGAAGATGTAAAGATATGCACAATGGTAAGCCGATGCCATGGCCAGGGAAGTCAACCCATTTTGACTTGAAATGGTTTATGTAGCCCAATTTCATGTGTTGTGCAGCATATATAAGTTGTGTCAATGGATTTTTAAAATTTAACCGATTGACAGATATAGGAAACCTAGCTGTAACGTCGAATTCAATGTTTTGTCCTAATAAAAAAAAAAAAAAAAAGGGTTCTACAACCATGCATTGGGGTTATTCATAGCGGGAAGAGTGTAACAAAGGAAGCATATTGCGTGACCAAATTGTCCACCTTTTTAAGGTTTTCTCTCTTGGGTCTTATTACTAGAACGCATTTTTCTGCCTCGACTTAGTCGTAGGGACCTGACATGATACTGCTCACATTAAAATAATATATATATATATGTATATTGAAATTTATATAAAATTTGTAAGAAACAAAATAAATTGTGTATGAGGGTAAGTGAAAAGTGTAAAGCTATGGCACTTTTCACTTATTCTCATACACATTTTTGTTTTTTTTTTTTTTGCACATTTTATTAATCTTTGAATGTGTTGTGTGAATTTTGTTTAAAAAATATAAATTTTAAAAAATTATTAAAATGTAAATAACGTTATGCTAATGTCATTTACATCTGAAATGACTGGTGAAACTCGCATCACAATATTATTATTATTTTTTTATCTCTTTAAAATTGTGCATATCATAACAACAGTACCGTCGAGGTAAAAATTCAAGGAAATTTCTTGGAGAAAAGCTATCATTATTCCTTCAGACTTTATCAAAAGAAACATCCATTAACATAAGGAATATAGACCGGAGTAACAAAATTGCATATAACACTTAAATAGTTACATGTGTAACGAGTTATAAGGAGTCAAATTTTAATGCATATGATTCCTAAATGGCCAAACATATACCCATTAATGTTTCATACTTATTTCATTTATGGAAACTTAAATTAGCATCCTAGATATTTGGGTAATATTCTAGGCAGTCAATCTCGGTAATTAGTTAATATAAACAGGGAATTCTCCCATTTGATTGGACCCATTTTCTATTAAAGATAACTTTGAAACAATGACATCCATGTTCTGGGCCGAAGTCTTTTCATGCATTCCTCCTGGTCTCAACGTTCACAGGTATTATTAATGCTATTTGTTCTTTGGTTGAACTGCTATTTATTCCTTTTCCTCGTTTTTCTTTTTTTTTTTTTTTTTTCTTAAGAAAAAAAAAAAAAAGAGGGCTTGAAGATGGTCGATTCATCAACTCATTTTCATTTTTCATTTCGTTGCCGATACTGCTAACTCTTGCGTACAGTGGAAACTATATTCGATACCCTATTGGCCAATTTTGCAGTTAAATCGAAGGGGGAAAATTTTACTATGATTATTTTCTTCTTAATTGTCCAAATTATTATTCTTATTTTCTTAATGATTGAGTGGAAAACGAGGTTTCAATTCTCAGATTAGTTTTCAGAGGTTGGGAAATTTTATGAAACGCATGGGCTGAGGAGAATGGATTAATAATTCACCTAGAGGTTTCAACCACAGATCCTCATTTTATTCTTTAGTTCAAGATTCAACGCAACACGATGAGCAGTGATTATTCTACGACCACTACTACTGCTACTACTAAGTTAGGCAAAGTCTCTGCGCTCTAAGTTGTTTGAGGATACTGGGACTCGTTGGTCCCCGAATAATTAGTCTATTTCTAGAGACTGATTGGTTTATTTATTTTGTTGTTAATTATTTTAATTAATTTCTGATTACTGTTATTGATTATTATTATTAAATAAAAAATTATAGTATTTAGTTTGACTAATATTACGTACTGATGTTAAATAATTAAATGACCATTACATACTCCCAATAAAAACCTTATTGCATTAAAAAAGAAAGAAAGAAAGAAAGAAAATTGTGCATATATATATAGGAGAAAAAAATTTGAGAATGATTTTCTCCAATATGAATTATTTGGGGCTATTATAGTACCACTTGAAATTGTTAAGTAAACCCAAAACCCTGATAAAATAAATAGTTACTAACGTGTAAATCAAATAGAAAATTAATCAGCCTCCATTGATATGAATTTTGGCCGCCTAGAAACACAAAGATAAAGGACAGAACGTTTTATTTTTTATTTTTTATTTTTTTAGCTAAGAAGAGATATTTAAGAAAGTAGGACAATATAAGTGAGGATAACTTAGTCCAGTTAATAAAAAAAAAATCTTTTTTTTTCTTCTACAGTTATTTTTTGGGAGTATTATCAGCGAATAACAATTTCAAAAACAACTCAAAATTTTTTTATTAAATATCATCAAGTCTGCGGTTTGAAACTAAACAGTAATTAGGACATTTGAAAAGTTGAACAAAACACAACCTTACTAAAAATCAAAATCAAAATGAAATTCCAAAGATGACTTCAGACTTATTTGATAGGGCGACTTACATCCAAACCAACGATTTCCATTTTTATTTATTTATTTATTTTTTTAAAAAAAAAAGGTGTCATGGATGGAAAGAAAAAAAGGTTGCAATCTAATGGGGTTTCGGAACGTTTCTCCGAGAAATGCGGCTACTTGCCGCTCCCCCCTTTATTTCCCATCACTTGTTCTATTTGAAGACACGAGTTATGGGAATTTTTATTTTAAAAAATTTTATTTCATTTGTTCGATTATTTTAATTTCCTTTTCCAAAGAAGGAAAAAAAAAAAAAGGTGAAAACAGGAAAACAAGACCCTCACATCCCCCCCCCCTGTCCCAAAGACTTAAAACAATAAGAATAAACAGTTGCATGGATTTTGATCCTTTTTCTTTGTCGTTATATGTTAATTCGTCCACCTCATTAACGCCCCCCCCCCCCCCACCATCCCTTTATTTGTTTAGAGTTGTTGCTCTCTCCCGTTTTTAATTTTCTTGTTGCGTATGGAGAAGAGCTGTTTTGTATGAAAAGTCAGCCTCTCTCTCTCTCTCTCTCTCTGTGTAATGACCATTCTCTTTTGTTTTTTTGTTTTTGGGCCAGTGATATAGGAAGAGAAGTGAACAAAGAACACCCAGTTACAAGTTTCAAACCTTTCAAAGACCTGTTTTCCGTTTTCTTTGTCTGCTTTAGTTTCTTGCTTCCTAATAGCCCACAATTTCTCCTTGCTTTCTCTTAGGCTCTTAGCATAAAGTGAGCAAAACGAACCCAACACATCAAACCAAGAATTATGCAATGTCTTGAGCTTGTTTGGGTTGACAACAGGATACTTGCCAATTCAGTCCTTTATGCCTTCGATTCGCTCTGAGAAACACAGAGACGAAGTACAGAACCTTTGTTGAGTGCAACTGTGCATATATAAGAAAATACTTTTGATCTCCAAATGAATTTTTATTAATTATTCTCTTCTGTTCCTTGATTTTGCTTCATTAGCATGCACAGCTTCTTTGACCTTAATGATATGGAGAATTATCAAGGTGACTTGGCAGACATAGTTCGAGCAAGCAAGAGAGGTTTAGCCCAACCGGATGCGCCCGTTTCTAGCAGGGACTTCCAGGCCGATACCATCAATATTTCATCATCCATGGAAGAAAATCGAGATAGCATATTCGGTGACCTTTTCTACAACATGAGAGATCCACTCCTTCATGAGCTTAACATCCCCGGTTCAAGCTATTTTAGCACTAGTGTTGAAGAGACTAGTGCTATTCACGCTCATCCTCATCGTCATAGGGTCTTTGAGAAGGAGATGAACATAAGTCCTTGCAACATATTTTCCAGAATTCAGATCTCGCCGGATAACCCCACTAAATTTCCGGTCTCTCCCGGTGATTCTTCGCCTCCGATGATGGGTGACACCCCTTTACCGAGGGCCTACAAGCCTTCTCCCATGGTTTCATCAGACATGATTAATAATAACAGCCCAAAAGGTTGCCTGATTGACAACATAGGGCAAGTGCAGATCTCATCTCCGCAGAATCCGGGTATCAAGAGAAGGTGAGATTGATAATTTTATAATCAATGTCAGTTTCATCACTTGCTTCCATGAATTTTGTATATATGCAATTGGGGTTTTAATTTTGATGCAAACTTTTCTTTAATTTATAATTATGCTTATCACTCCATTGAATATAAGTAGTTCATTTATTGAAAAAGATGATCATCATGAGCACACTAAGCATAGGGGATTAATATATGTTTTAGAACTCAGACACGTTTAAGGTTAGGTCTGATATATTAGGGTTTAAAAGTTTCGTACAAGCTGTCTAGTCTAGAGTCTTAGGCGCAATAGTATCTAGTTGTTATTAGCATACTATTAATTCATGTGACATTCATATTGGTTTAATACAACTGGAAATGTAGACCAATTGGTGTCATGATAGTATTCACAAACTTAGCTTTCATATAAGTAGTTATCTCACACCCAAAGAACTCAAACAACCACCTGCCATAACCCACCTAAAAGGTAAGTGTTTAGATTGATCTTTGTCATCCATCCAACACAGCCAGCTTTCCTGAATGACAAAACATGCCAAATTGTGAAGATGTTCCTGCCTGAAAATACCATGGAATAAATTTTGGCAACAGTAACTATGTCAACTTTGATCAAATGATCACCCAAGTCCTTTACACAACTTTGCATCAACAATTCAATCACCACCATCATTGCATTCTAGCTTCTTGTTCAACCTTGGATTGTGAAAGATTGCAGAAAAAATGTTTTGGGGTTGTTGTACAGGAAGAGCCAGGCAAAGAAAGTGATTTGCATTCCAGCACCAGCAGCTGCAAGCAACAGGCCTAGTGGGGAAGTAGTTCCATCTGATCTGTGGGCATGGAGAAAATATGGTCAGAAACCCATCAAGGGTTCTCCTTATCCAAGGTAAAGCATATTTGTGTTGCTGTTGTGGGTGGATATAAGTACTAAAATGCTTAAGACATTGAATAAAATATGAATTTCCTATTTGTCCCCTTTCTAAAATCTATCATTAACTGGAAAGAAAATGAATTTTCAGAAAACAACAAAATTTTCTTAAGAGAACCGAAATCAAACACTGTCTAGAAAAGTAGAATGTTTCTTATACTATTCTATGAATTCTATTATCCCTTATTGTTCTTTTCCTCTTACTTTTTTGCCACCATTGCTCATATTTGCATGCGGTACATGACTGTTAGATTATTGTTGAAATTGGACGCTGAACAAAAATTTCTTTTATTAACTTGCACTGAGGGTCACTGATCAATTTTGATATAAAGAGACAAATAGTCCTTGTTCCTTTTTTGGTTTATGATTTTCTTTTCCTCAAAGAACTCGGTTTAATTAGTAAGCAGTTGCAAGTTATTCTTGAAAAGCCGCCAATTACTTATTTACTTACAGTTTAGGATCGTTTTAATTTCATTAATTGTCAAATATATATATATATATATATATATATATATATATATATATATATATA
>CM038606.1:9720056-9848280 GCA_021533255.1 Ceriops tagal
GAAGGACGTGGTGGTCCATTGCTTCAGGAAAAAGGTCGCCATGCTTGTTTTGTTCTTTGGCATTCCATATCTGCGATCCCCACAAGTCGGTGAGGATATAAAAGTTCAACTTTATGCCTTCTTTTTCTTCTTCTTCTTCCTGTTTTTTTTTTTTAAATGATTTTTACCCCGGGTAAGAACTTGTCATATCACGTTTTCTCTTTACACGTAAGTGGTCATAATTGGCCAAGAAAATCTGAGTATGATATGAAAAAAATAATGTCCCTACTTTGTAATTTGATCTCGATCTTAATTGATCGCTCCCATTTTGGGTGCTAGCAGCTTGGAGTTTTTCTCCTTATCGGTCCCTATTCCTTGAAAGTGCAATTGTGTTAAGAAGCAGATTTTGCAACAAGTAGGATTTCTTACTTACAATTGAAGATGTCAAATTAGGTGGTTAGGTTGCTTCCGAGCTAACCTGTCCATTGGCTACAAGCCAAGAGTCAATAACAAGTTAGGCAACCGAAAATGGATTGAAAATAAAAGTTAACCATGCTCTGCATAGCAGCAGCCACTTTTGTTTTTTTTTTTTTTGTTCAAGAAAAAGCCAACTAAGCCCTTGTGATACTACCCAAATAGAAGAGAAATTGAATTATGTCTTCAAAATTGGGGATTTTATTGTAATCATTGACTTTCACAATAAATTGTCATTATATTCATTTTCAAATTCTATAGATATAATTTGAAAGTAATGATTCAATGTTAGATTTCTTTTTTTTTTTTTTTTTGGTGTAATAGATACTAAAAACCAGATATTCATAAGACAAAGATATCAAGAATCAACCATTGAGTTATTATACACAACTTGAAAAAAAAAAAAGAAGAAAAAAAAACAAATAAGAATACATGTTAGAGCAATCAGTGGGGCGACAAGGAAGAATATTGACACCTTTGTGGCATCACGTGGATTCTTCTTTAACAACTATTTAGATGGCCCGCCATAGACTGCCAGATATTAAAGCGCATGGAATTATAATTTTAAAAGTATGCATCAAGAAAAGTATATATAAAGAATTCAAGCTTTGCCCAAGTGGTTAATTGCTTTAAAGTACATTGCTGGTGAGGGTTCACTCACGTCAAACGCTCCTGATTAGGAGCAAAAGTCCTGCTAATTACAATTTTTTAGTTTTTTTTTTTTTTTCAAAAAGCAAGTCTTTGGGTCTTGGGTCTTTGCCCGTAAGAAACATCAAGTATACCCTTCTTTTTGTGTCAGAAATGATTCGTGACAAAAAAAAAAAATAAATAAATAAAAGGATATGTGTGAAGAATCAAAGTGGAAAGTCATCATAGCAATCATATGATACTCGCTTGACGTTTTATCCCCAAATTAGCGAGAAAGTTGGGGGAAAATGATCGGTAAAGGGGTGTTCAGTTCAGATTTGAGGAAAGGTGTGAGGAGAAGAAGAAGAAGAAAAAAAAAAAGAGTTGTGAGAAAGAAAAAAATATAATTTTCTTAATAAATTGTTTGGATAGATTAAAAAAGATTGAATAAAAATATAATTTTATTTATTCAGATGGAATAAAAAAAAGATTGATGTACATAAAATAATATTTATATCCTTAGATATCGGAAAACATATAATTGAATAATGTTTTTAAACATGAAAATAGGAAAGCAACAATCAATTATTGGTAGGACCCATTCCCAATTTTTCTTGCAAGGGGTGAAAAGCTGGAATTGAGAAGGAAAGAAAGAGGGAATGGAAGAGGACAGCCTGTGAGGAAAAAGCGTCGGTCGGTGAAGGCCGAGGCAAATGGCTATTCGGTGGAGGTGGGTGTGGATGTGGGGGGCAAAAAAAATTAAAAAAAATTAAAAAAAATGATATGGGTAATATGGCATTTTTAAAATTAAAGTCTACGACATATGCATGCATAGATGCAAAAATTAAAGTCCTCGCAGCGTTCTAACTTCAATAGGTTAGTTTTTAATTTCAGAAAGTAATACGACGTTAATAATTTACGGTTTAATAAATTTTTTTAACAGACAAGACAAAGAAGGAAGGAAAAAAAAAAAACAAAAGAATTGTAGAGACAATGAGAACCATTTTCCAGAACCTACAAACAAATTTTACTTACCGTTTAAGTGGTCGTGGGGGAAATTGGAAGTGTAAGAACCAAAACGTACTTTCACTCCCATTCATTGATTGAGAGATAAGGTTAAAAAAAAAAAAAAAAAAAGAAGTAAAGAAGTGGGATGCCCACCCAATTGCCGTTGTGCATCATATGCATCGTTAGAGCCTCAAAAGTTGGAGGAAGGGAAAGGGCCACAGGCACTGCAACGTGACAATAATAATGCTGCTGCTGCTGCTGCTGCCGCCGCCGCCGCCGCTGCTGCTGCTTGGTGTAGGTAGGAAATAGCCCGGCGACACCTCAGATAACGTAATCTTTGCTCAGCGGGACTTGTCGTTGAGCTGTAACGCCCGCGTGCGTCCCCCTTCCCTTGTGGAATGTGGGGGGCACTATAATTTTATTTTTATTATTATTTTTTTATTTTTACTCCTTTGAAAATTTGTTTGTTTTTTTTTTTAGTGTCTTGGCAAGATTCTCAAGATAATAAAAAAAAAATTAAAAAATAAAAATAAAAATAAAAATTGTAGAATCCATCAGACGAACTTGCTGTAAAAAGTGAATGTAAATGTAAAAGTTTCTCCTTATAATTATACGGATTGATTGAAGTATAGATTTAATTTTTGTATTTTCAATACATTGGCTTACAATTTAACTATTTTTAATGATAAAATGCTTTGTTATAATTTTTTTAAACAAAAAATCAATTAAAAAATGATAATAAAAATCTGAATTAAGGACACCATACCCTACATGTCAATACTCAAAATAAATAATTTATTTTTTTATTTTTTTGTGGGGGGGTGGGGTGGGGTGGTTACCAAATCAAATCGATTTGCAATCCGATTTATTTGATTTGATGATTGGGGGGACCATACGGTTTCCCGCGGGGGGGGGGGGAAGCTTGGGTGGGTGCATCACATTAGCAAAATTATCTTTCGCGAGGGAAAATGTAATCCTACCCCCTTTTTTTTGAGTCTTACATTAGAAACAAACACTCTCTCTCTCTCTCTCTCTCTCTCTCTCTCTCTCTCTCTTTTTGTTTTTCCTTCTTCTTAAAAAATAATTATATTAATCATTACACCTATTAATATAATCATTTCTTAAAAATCTTTTTACAGGAATTATTAAAAAAAAAAGAAGAAGAAGAAGAAGAAAAACAGTTGTTTGTCCGTGTGAAGCCCAGTGGGCCCTCTGAAAATAGTGGGCCTGTCCAGCGACGTGGCCGCATTTAAGACCTCAGAAAAAGGGCAGTCAATGCCCGCGTTTTGCGGTTCAAACATGTAAGCAGATGATTGGCTGAGACCCAGAAAAGTTCAATAAAAGTTGCGAACTAGCCGGACGATGCCGACCCCCCCACCTCCAGTCAAACAAAAAATAAATAAAAAAAAAGAAGTTAGTTTTGAATTAAATGTTTCATTTATCTAGACGTTTCATTCTCTTTTATTTGTTTTAATTATGAAGTCAATTCTACCATAATTTTCACATTCTTATACATTATATATAAATAAAAACTTGAAATTTATAAATAAAAATTTAAATTTTTAATATGTTGAATGTTTTTTTGGGGGGGGGGGGAAATAGGATGTCCTCTGTCAAAATAAATGTCAAATATGTTTTTTTTCAAAAAAAAAAAAAACAAAAAATTTGGTCGACGCTAAAATTCACTTTAGTGCGCCCATAAAAAGATATAGAGTTACCAGTTGACATGAAAGTTAAAAAGTTTTTATTTTGGGTGATTTTCATGCATTTAATCAAATTTATTTATTTTTTTCAATATATTTTTTTATTTTAAAATATATGTTGAGTGATTGAGATATTAACGAATCTCTAAAAATAATGACAAATGTCTTTGCATTAAATTCAAAATAAAAAATAAAAAAATAAAAAAAAATTCTACCTAATTTAGATTTATGAACTTTAACTGTCTGGGAAATCTGGTTTGATGTATTGGGGGGGTATCAGGACAAACGGTTAAAGAAGTAAAGTAATACAACAAAAAGAAGGAACAATATAATCGAAATGACAATAAAATAAATTCTCTACCTAAATGAGAAATCTTAAATGGGAGGCTCCCAGATGAGGAGTCGTCTCCGCCTATTGACTCCCTCCTTCTCCCCCGCCCGCCCTTCTCTCTCTCTCTCATTTCCTTCCAAGTGCTCTCTCTCTCTCTCTCTCTCTGCGTCGGCTCTTTGGTTTGTATTTTGTTTTGCACGTATGCTCTCTCTCGCTCGTTCGTCTTCAGTTGAATTGTCGTCGATTTCTCTTCTGCTCAATTTTGGGTAGTTTCCTTTTTTCTTTTTTCTTTTTCATTAATTTTTGCTGGTTTTTTATTTAAAGAAAGCAATCATCTTTTGTTAATTTAGTTTCCTGGGTTTGTATCATTTTATTTATTTTGCATTCTTAAACCTCTGTTTTTGGCTATTGGTTTTGGATGGTTTGATTGTTTCCCCCCCCCCGGGTTTGGCTTTTCCAATTGCCTTATTTTCCGATTCAAGCATGCTCTTTTTTGCTTTTTCTTTTTTTTATTTCTCTTTTTCATTGAAGAAGAACATTGAGGCGTTTGTATATTAACTAAAAATTTTGAACCTTTTCATTGTAGATTTTTTATGGCGGTGGGTTTGTTGGGGAGGCTGTGTGTTTGTTGATTGGCTGTTTGATGGTGTAGTTTGAGATGGGTGTTTGTTGGTGGGTGTCTTTGGGATCTTGGAAATTTGATTTCCATTTTAGATTTGGATTCGTATAGTTTGTAGAAAATTTCTAGTTCGTTGGATTTCGGCGATGGACGTTTGAGAATTTGTTTGTCTCTGCCATACCTGCCATCACAACAATGGTTTCTTCTCTTTTCTTTTTTGTTGATTAATATGGAGTTCAGAACACGGTTTCTGGGTATCTCTGTTCTCTCTCTCTCTCCGTGTTTTTTTTTTCTCCCTGATCTTTTACTCTTGAACATATTTTCTTTGGATTTGAAATTTTAGGTTTCGTTTGCATGTGGTTGTGGAAATTTGAATTTCAGTGTTTAGACTTTTCATGGGTTGTTTTGGGCCAGAGTTTGGACTTTTGGCCTTCAACTTTCTGCTTTCCTTTGAATGCTTGTATAGGATCCCGTCTGCGCTTTCTTTTGATTTTGTTTTTACCGTTAATGTTTCATTAATTTGGGTTTTCACCACATGTTACTGAAACACTACCGAATGGATGACTTTGCTGATTTCTTTTGTTTTGGTTCCAGCAGATTGAGGCTGAAAAGGATAATCTTGAGGGAGACTTTGAGACACGGTATTGCTTTCAAATTGTTCTTAAATAGATTTGGATTTTGGTGATCCTCCAAATGCTAAATCTTGGCAGGATAAGAAATCAGCCAAGGTCAAATAGACCTATGTACCTTGGAGGTCAGTTTTTTTTTTTTTTAATATATTTTTGTTAACGTTTGCTCCTCTGTTTTCTTTCTAACCCTCTAACTGCACGTGGGCTTTTTTGATTTTATATTTGTCATTTGATTATGGACATTATATTTCAGGGTTTTTTTTTTTTGTTGCCTATCCTGTTTCAGGCATGGATTATGCAGACCCGAAAAGAAAGGGAAATATTCTAGGAAAGATTCTTTTGGCTGCTGTTCTCACAGCTTTGTGCATTCTTATGCTCAAGCAATCCTCAACTTTTAATTCTCCAAGCCTGGTACTTTCTTGTTCCTTTTTTCAACGTGGTACCTTTTGCAGATGGACTGCTTGCCTGATATCTGGACCACCTAGGCTTGTTTGATAAATTTTAATGGTCTATTTCTTTCTTGAGGTTGCAGAGTCAGCATTTTAAAATTTGGGGTTCATTATTAGATTCCAAGATCTGCAGGGCATTTCTGCTCTTAATTTTGGTGCTCCAGTTGAGAAAACTTGGTTGCCAATCCCATTTGCTCTAAATTGGATGCCTGTTGGTCCATTTGAAATATTGGATTGACTGTCTTGGCTAGTTTGGGAACTTGAACACGATACAATATGAATTCCTGATCGCAGTTGGCATTTGTATTTGATTTTATGTGCTCACGCACCATCTAGTCATTGCAGTGCATTGGGATGGGTAATGAATGCTGTCTGGTTGTTTATATTGGTGCAGCTGTTGACACATATTCATTTTTCAGTTAGCAGTCAAAGTTCGGTTTCTAATTTCTTAATTGCATAATATACAGTTCTCATTGCACGAAGAAGGGATAACTCATGTCCTAGTGACAGGTGGTGCTGGCTACATTGGTTCACATGCTTCATTGCGACTTCTTAGGGATGGTTATCGAGTAACCATAGTGGTATGTTCATGCCTAAAAGGCAATTTAAAAAAAATATATTTTTCATCACATTAACTGCAGCCTCAGCTTCTTAAATTTTTCGGTGAAAGTGATTTCTTAATTTTGCAGGACAATCTCTCACGAGGGAACCTAGGTGCCATCAAGGTTCTAAAGGAATTGTTTCCTGAACCTGGGAGGCTTCAGTTTGTCTATGCTGACCTGGGGGATGGAAAAGCTGTATCCTTATTTTGCTATTTGTTATAGTTCTGCTGCTATCAATTCCTATATTCAAAAGCAGTTGGAATTGGATGCCTTTACTGAAGATGGCAGGTTAACAAAATTTTTGGGCAAAATGCATTTGATGCTGTGATGCATTTTGCAGCTGTTGCATATGTTGGGGAAAGCACCGTGGATCCTCTGAAGTAAGTTTTGTTTGGGCCCACATCCCACTTAATTTTTATTTTCTTTTCAACCACAGGGAATGCTTTTTTGTTTTAATGGCACACCCTGAGTCTTGAGTCTTGACTGAAACTTTTTATCTGACATTGGCTGGATTAATTATGTGACTTCAGTCTGGATAGCTATTACTGCTAAGAATTAGGCAATAATGGGGGATGATGACATGTAATTCTTTTGAGGAATTGTAGAAAGAGGAGCTTCCATGTAGAAAGTGAAAATTGATTAAAGACCATAAAGGAAATTGACGATTGATGCTGGTAGTAGACAATTTTTATCTCGGTCCATGTTTATGATCACAGGGGTAACTGACACAATACACTGCAAGTAGCATCTAATCGCAGCCTTTGCCCATCACTTAACCCTTTGTAAAGATTTTGAAGGATACTTAATTGTGTTTGAAATGTTAACATTTCCAAAACAGCTTTTCAAGTGATCAAGGGTTAGCCTGCCATTCATGTTTGATTGGAAGATACTTAATTGTGTTTGAAATGTTAACATTTCCAAAACAGCTTTTCAAGTGATCAAGGGTTAGCCTGCCATTCATGTTTGATTGGAAAAAGCAGCATAAATAGAGGAGGTTACCTGCAATAAACAATTGCTTTTTAATCCAAAAATTTCTCCTAATTTCCTTATATTCTCTTCAAGAACTTGATGCATTTCCTGCACTTATTGGTTTATGCTCTGTTTTTGCATATCTTGTGGAAATTGTAGGAATATGTACAATGAAATAGAATTTTGGAGATTGTAGACCGGGCAAGGAATTAGTTGAGAAGAATTAAGCATTTGCCACAAGCAATCGTGTATAATGTTACCATGCTAGTCATGATATCTTTGTCCTTTTATAAAGGTACTATCACAACATTACATCAAATACATTGCAAGTGTTGGAGGCAATGGCTGCACATGATGTGAAGACTCTAATATATTCAAGTACATGCGCAACATATGGGGAGCCTGAAAAAATGCCTATTACTGAAGAAACTCAGCAGGTTAGAGTTCTTATTTTCCAATTTGTTTTGGGGCATCTTTATTTGTCTGTTCAATTCAAAAGTTTGTTTTGGGCCAGCAAGTGTAAGAAACTAAAACGCCATTTACCTTGCCTTACATTTGATTAATTTGCTATTTGACATTTCCATTTATCTCTCAACTCAGGTTCCGATTAATCCCTATGGAAAAGCTAAGAAGATGGCAGAAGATATCATACTGGATTTTTCCAAAAATTCAGACATGGCAGTGATGATATTAAGGTTGGTTCTCAAACATCCTGATATGCTCCGTAGATGATCTTTGTTTTTGACCTTATGGTGTAGGCACTGTAATGACTGATCTCCATCCCATCATTTGGCCCCTTCCCTAATATATTTTAAATGAGTACTTTTGCTTATTGTTAAGCGCAATAATTAAGTAGAGAATTTTACACCTTTTTGGCCGAATACCATGTCATATATTCTGTATGGCCTGGCATCTTCTTGGCTATCTACACATTCACATTTTCTTTTACATTGATGGCTGTTCATTGGATACATATGTCTAACTTCACGTGACACTATTTTGTTTCTGAAACACTTGCAGATATTTCAACGTAATTGGGTCAGATCCAAATGGAAGATTAGGTGAGGCTCCCAGACCTGAACTGCGTGAGCATGGACGAATATCTGGTGCTTGTTTTGATGCAGCTCGTAAAATTATCCCTGGTTTAAAGGTATTCTCAATTCGATTCCCTTGATCTCTCCATTTCTACCAAATTATTTCATGACTAAATTCACATGTCCAGTTTTTAGAGTGTTGATTAACGATAGATTTTTCAAGAGCAAAAGTTGAGTGCTTGCACATGCCTGTTTGAACATGGGTCCCATCTGGATTTCTAGAACCTTTTCCATTTTTGTTTTTAGTCCCAAGTGCTAATTTCATGTGCAGTTGTCCACAAAGTATTGTTCTCTCTTTAAAAGATTGAGTGCTGCATCAGTATGATTGGCAGTTGTGCTAGCTATTTGCAGAACCACGATCATTTTGTTCTCTTTTCCAATTTTCTAGATGATTAGCTTCATTTGAACTCAATTGCATTCTTGCATGCAATTGCTTAATTTGCTTGATTTTGGCCTATTTTTGTAGTTTTTAATTGTATTTTAGTGGGGGAATATGGAGAGAAGCTAATAATTCAAATTTGGAAATTACTGGAATGTCTTGTGAAGTTCCAAGATATAAGCTAGTTATAATGTCTGCTTGCCTGCTTTAAAGGTTAGGCGGTAAGGCTGATCTGTCCTGGTTTCTTAGGGTTGCTGGCATTTCACCTGTGTGGTTTAACAACACAAACAGAGAGACTGAGGAAAGCTTTTAATTCTGTCCTTGTTTATATGCTATGATACATGAAATCCCTCGAGTTGTGTCAACACGGAGCTTGTCACTGCTCTGCAGGTCAAAGGAACGGACTATAAGACACATGATGGAACTTGCATCCGTGATTATATTGATGTCACCGATCTAGTCGATGCTCATGTGAAAGCTCTGGAAAAGGCGAGGCCTCGGAAAGTTGGAATCTATAATGTTGGCACCGGCAGAGGTGGAGTGAATAGTTCCAAAGAAAATGTGCCCGGTTCCCTTCTATTCTGTCTTCTCAGGGATTTCTGTTTCTCTTTCTGTTTCTTATCATCAGGTAGATCGGTCAAGGAATTTGTGGAGGCATGTAAACAAGCAACTGGCATTGACATCGAAGTTCAATATTTACCTCGCCGACCTGGTGACTATGCTGAAGTGTATAGTGACCCAACTAAGATTAGGAAGGAACTGAACTGGACAGCTCGATACACTGATCTCCGAGAGAGTTTACAGATCGCTTGGAGATGGCAGAAGTCGCATCGAGATGGGTATGGACCCCCTTCGGCTATGGCTTAATGAAACACCTAGTGCGGTCCATGGCAGAAATTTGAGAGGCACCCCAATGCAAGCACCGATATCAGCTGCTGCTGCTCTTCTTCTATGGTCTCCTAGAAGTTGGGGGTGGGGGGGGGAAGAGGTTTCCAACCACATATTAAAATTTTTGACTTTTTAGCGGTAAGAGTGGCCCATTCGTGATATGTATTTGAATATATATATATATATATATATATAAATATATAGATAAGAGATGTATGTTCAATAATATCATGCCTGGGGTGAGGTATAGCTTCTTATATTTGATTTCAAGCTTTGGTCTTCGTCTTCCCTTTTCTAAAAGCTAACCATGTGTTAGTGTGTTGTGTTTTTGTCTTTCTAACCTGGAACAAGAGGCATTGTTGGGACGTTAGCATCTATAATCTTTGTTGATCAAAAGTTAATTAATATCTTGATCTAATCTTTTCCGTAAAGTACTGAATGCTAAAGCATTATCAAATTTGCGTGGCCTCCTCACGCCATACCAAACTGGAATTTAACTTACGCCCGGGCTTCTTTGCATTTTCTAATATTTGCCTTTTTTGTTATTTTTCCGTCAGTTCTCTTGTGAAAACTAAAGGGGAGGTGCGCTTTTGAAAAGAGGCAACGTAAGTAAGAAAAATTTAAAATTTTTTGTTTCTAAAAATGTAAAAAGGAAAAAGAGACAGAAAAGAAGGCAATTTATATCAAAATATCGATTTCAACTTTCAAGAGCATCGTAGTACTTTCACCAAAAAGTGAAAGGCTCAACCATTTTTCTTTTTATTTTTTTTTCCCCATCTATTAAGGAACTAGAAAGGGTGGCCATAAAGAAAAAAAAATTTCTCTATTTGAAACAGTTCCTCCCTCCCAGGAGGAGGACTAAGCTTTTATCACCCCTTTTCCCTCCTCCCAAACAAAGCATAAAATTTCGCCATGTGGGGGCTGAAAATAAGAGGCAAAGCACATGAAATCCTCCAGTGGTTCAAGGGCGTGCCACTGCACGCAACTGGTTCAATGTGCACCTCGGCCATTCAAGAATTCCTTCGGTAGTTGACAACTTAAAACTTTTAACTCAGAAGTCTTGGGTTTTAAGCCTCGTGTAATTTATGGCGTAATAAGCCTGCAAATAGGACAAATACTTCATTGCATAGGGCTGCCCCACTTCAGGATTCTTCTAATTTTGACAATGGGTATGGTCCAAGACAAACAGCGAAAAAAGATTTTTGACGTACAAAAATGAACCTCAGCAAGCACTAATTCTTTGACAAACTCCCCCGGTGGATTGCATGCTTGTAGTACATTAGACTACCCAAAAATAGAAAAAAATTGCAGACAAAGCAACACCAATCATCGTGCTGCCTAAAACAAACTTAGTATCCAGCAACTGCTTGAACTGCTCTTTCAAAGCTCTCTTCTGCGGACGATGAACGTTTAACGAGCATGTGGTCGGGATGTGAAAGTTTCAATTGGCTACAATACAATCATAAAATAGTCACATTAAGAATATGCCATATAATAAGATTGGCAACTATGAAGACTCTGCAACCACAAAGACCGACTAAGCAATAGCTAACTACTTTCTGGAAAACCTACATTTGTCAAGCTTTCTGTTAAGTATTATGTAAGAGTATTTAGAAAATGCACTCTAGTTCAAAAAAAAAAAAAAAAAAGGAACTTATCCTCATTATTCACATAGATGTGAAAACAGAGAAACATAATTTGCACAGAGAGAAATTTTACCTGAGATAACGTGAAGTAGATTTACCCAGGTGAAGACTGCATACGACTAGATTTGCTAGAGTTTCAGGATCCTTTGCATCCTGTGACGACATATTCAACATCATTCCAAAACAGCATATAATATACAAGTAACCAATATCCATTTGAAGCACGTCCAGCCACTTAACAAGAGTTCATTTGTACCAGTGCACACTAGTGCCCGCATCTCACGGTGTGGTCATGTTTTTGTACATAATTCCATACATAGCCATGAATTTCATCAAAATGGTATAAGACGACATAGAACAGAACAGCTAATTACGGCCTCTAAAGATGAGAGAGAGAGAGAGAGAGAGAAGAAAGTCAGCTGATAATTTTTTTAGGTCAAACTTGCCTTGTTTAGAGCTTCAAGCAACAGTGTTTCAGCTTCATCAAAGTTACCCATGTGCATGCAACAAACAGCTTTCCCATTCAAGATCAAACTTGTCATTGGATACTTCTCGGAAAAATCTTGAAAGATGAGATAAGCTTCCTGTAGCTTGGAACCACCCTGACATACACAAGTATATAATTAAAACTTTGACATTTCCTTGTGATTCTGATTAGAATGGAGATAATACACTTACAACTGCCAGATTCAACCATGTCATGGCAAGTTGAGTTAGAGTGTGGTCCTCATCAATCTGTTGCATGACCCTCAGCTGTCTCTCTGCATAGTCAGACCTGTGCATCTTGATGAATATCTGGACATTAAGGGCATGCCTGAAAAGGCAGAAATACATTAGGAATGGAGATAAGGAAAAAATGTGTCTCAGCACAATAATTTCTTTGTGCAGTGTATTTGTGCAAAAGCTTCAATCTATTTTCCTCTTCTGGTGAGCAAAGGGGTCACACATTAGGGAAGCAGGGGGTTTCAATACAAGCAGAGCAGAAGGCATCATTATCATTGAAGAAGAAGGACAACAAACACCATGCACACAAGTATTTGCATTCATTCATGTCTCGCACCCCACTCTAGTGCTAATTGCACATTATCCTATCTACTTTTGGTCCAATAAGATGGCATCACAAATTTGGTGGAACTACCACCATCCTTTTTGATGGCTAACAATGACATTCATCCTTTTATTTATTTTATTTTCTATTTTTTCATTTTATTATTATTATTATTATTATTTTCCGTATTATGCATCCAGTAATCAAAACGCACACGTGCAAGAGCCACGCCGTTGAGAATTTGATAATAACTGATGAAACGGAAGAGACAAACGAAGCTACAAATTCTGACGAATTGAAATGAAAATGGCAATCACACTGGAAAGGTTAGAGAAATGTATGGTGAGCAGGGAGAGAAGGAGCTCACAGTTCCATGGTGCTTCCAGCATTGGTGTGTTTGAGAGCTTCATTATAGTCCTCCTCATGCATGAATATGATACCAGCAATCAGCCTCAGAACAGCGTTGCTTCCGATGGCTGCATCACCCAACCACTCCTTCAAGCTTGAAATCGTCGTTTCCTGTACAATAGACACACAAAAACATAAATACGCGCGCGCACACACAGAGACAGTGATTGTATCATCATGATCTGAGAGATTGGAGATCATTTGGCAGAGAAAGACAAAAAAAAGAAAAAACAAAAACAAACGCGCGCAGAGAGAGAGAGAGAGAGAGAGAGAGAGAGAGAAGAGTGGTGAAATTGAGATCGAAGAAAGGGCAGATCTGCTGCGGATTGTAAAGCGAATCAAGAGTGGACATGGAAGGGGAAAGATATTAAACGCAGCGTTTTGAATGAATGAATGAAAGATGAAAGGACTAAAGGGGAATCGAAGTGGAGGCACTCTTAAACCTTGTGGGAAGGGGCGGAGAGATACAAGGCGAGCAATTTGACGGCCTGGAGAGGAGTGGGAGCAGAGTCGTCGATCTCGTTGATCACCAGCTGGTAGGATCCGAGAGCTATGTAAGATCGGTAGACGATGCAGTCCCTCTCCACGGCGTCGTCTTGAGAGAGGTTGGGCACATCGCTGCTGTTGATCGCCGACTGGTACGCCCCTATGTAGAAGTTGTTCCTCAGATTGAACAGATGGTCCGGCCCTCCCACTGCTGCCATTCCCTCTCTCTCTCCTTCCTCCTCCTTTCTCCTTGTTGGATCTGATCTGCCTCCGTTAATTTTAGCGTGCTTTGTATGATTATGAATGTAATTGTATAAAATTAATATATATATGTGTGTGCGCGCATCAAAATTTTTAAATAGAAAAATATTTTTAAATATGAAATACGAATTTGTTATAGTGAAAAATAAATAAATAGGTTAGAAAAATGTTATTTGACCCGTATTGAATTTGTAGGCGACGAAGAGCCAATTATCCGTCGTTGGGTCTGACGGTCACAGTTCTTTTTGAGCTTTGTTCAGCCCAACCAAAACTTTCTAATAAATTATCAGCATAGGCTTAAATCTAGATGGGCTCCCTTCGGCCCACCCCAAAATTTGAGAGAAATATACATTAGATGGATCGAGGTTACCACATGTAGCCCTTAAGCCCAACCCATGATTGACTCGCCATTTTCTATATAATGGTTGGATATGCGTTAGAAGCCCTTACACTGCATGATATGATGAGTTTGTTGGGTTATTGTGGTTTTGGTTCATGGTGGACCTGCTCTTCCCAACACCCCCTTTTTTTAAATATTTTTTTTTTTATATAAAAATAAAAATTTTTTGGGCGCCGATTTAAGATTGTCCCGAGTAACAGAACAAAAAATTTGGGCAATGCGAAGTGGGCCTCTTTAGTCAAAAATGGAGGAGGCCATCAATGGGAGAGATCAAAGGAGAAGGTGATGTTAATGATTGTCGAATCAGTCTGCTTTTCGAGACGGTCAGGCCCCCGGGGGGCACCAACGACTATATTAAATAGAAATTGGACCGCAACCTGTGGGTAATGATGCTCTTATTTAGCCTTTTACGTATGGAAATTATGGAAGCCCATCCATCCCCCACTCACCACCACCACCACCCAAAAAAACACCCCAAAAAAAAAAGAAGAAAAAAAAGAGAAGCTTTCAATCGTTTACAAACAGTAAGAATCCCGAACTAGGAATCCTATTCCACAAAACAACCATCAATCACCCCAGATTGCTCTCTGCCTTCTTCAATTCAAACATCTGTAGTGTGTGTTCACGGAGATCGCCGTTCTGATGTGGTCGTTTTTTTTGGACGGTAACAGACTAAAAATGGATTGTTCACGTTATTCACAAGGGACACAAAAATGGAGTCAAGGGTGGGGGGGGGGTGGGTGGGTAAAAAGCAAAAGAGACAATTACACTTCAATGAAATTAGAACGTTGGTGGGGTGGGGGTGGTTTGGAGGTGGAGGAACGTTGGAGAGAAATGAGAAAGGAAACGGCCAAAATTGAAAAAGCTGGATTGCATGCTTCCCCCACATGTATGCACGTTGCCCACCTATCCATGATTTCTGCTTTGTC
The DNA here is from genome assembly GCA_021533255.1 of Ceriops tagal. NCBI lineage: Eukaryota > Viridiplantae > Streptophyta > Magnoliopsida > Malpighiales > Rhizophoraceae > Ceriops > Ceriops tagal. The sequence goes on from CM038606.1 coordinate 9,734,986, forward strand.
GCATGGGCATCTGGGGGGAGGAGTTCCATCTTCGGGGGGAGAATTAACAATGCCTTTCATGCACAATCTTACCAAAGCATTAATTGTCATCCCCAATTTTTTGGCGACAATCATTGTCGTTACCGAACAAAACTGAGATATTTGTAACTTTGCTCGACTTACTTAGTGTTTTGTTTCTCCCACTTGATTTTTGTTGACATAAATTTATTAGAAATTACGCATACACGCTCATGCGGCCCCAAAATCAACAGAATTAATTAAATCTCGCCATTCCAAACCACCACTGAGCCACTTGAAGCACCTCACGAAAGCTTTCAACAGAATTAATAAGTAATTATAGGAACACCCCCCCCCCCAAAAAAAAACAATGAATACAATTAGATATAATTAATATAATAAATTCTTAAATCTTTTATTAAATCAAAATTTATATTATCTTATATATATATATCACTTTTACACTCGATAGGTTTGTGTATTTTACACAATAAATTATCAGATATTAAAGGCTAAATCGTATCTTAATATCTTGAGTGGTAATGTGTAATAGTTTTGTGTCTATTTTCCGTGCATTATAATTTGCAATTGAAGCCAACCATAGTATTTTAATTCAACTTAAGATTCAAAACAACTTGCTATCAAGTGAACCAAAAAAAAAAAAAGAGAGAGAGAGAAAAGCTTCCTCCGTAGACCAATTGTTTGAAAACAAATTTTGAATCAAGATTTAGAGTAACAGTTTTTGGAGTAAAAAAAAAAAAAAAGATAAACAAAAGAAAAATTGCAATGAACAAGAGGACACCAAAACGCCACCCCAAACAAAAAGAACCCAGCAGTCGAAGTCGAAGCCGAGGTAGAAGAGGAGGAAATAAATAAAATAAAATAAACGGTTATTTTATTGCTTTTTAAGGTTTTCATTAAGCAAAACGTTCACATGCACAGCACCCAAGAAAGTTGCGGATTCTCTCTCACTCCCAGTCACAAGCTGTTGGAGTCTCTGTATGATAAAATATTAAATGCAACACTCCCAGCCAGCCGAGCTATCTGGTCCTACTCACTCACTCACTCACTCTATGCCTCTAAATTGATTCTAAATAAAACCTGTGATCTTTTTCTTTCATTAAAGAAAGTGAGCAAAAGGGTGTCTTTTTCTCATCCTTCTTCCATGGAGGCTTAATGGGTCTCTTCATCCCCTTCTCTTTCAACCGCTGTCTAGTTGTTTTTTTTTTTTCCACATTCCACACATGGGTTTATGCTTTTGTGAGTTTTTGGACAGAACTTGAAGAAAAAGGCTTGAGCTTCATGCAAAAACGCTGGAGGACCAGCTGCTTCTTTGATGGATTTGAATTAATTACTTGGTCATGTGGGGGTTCTGAGTTTTATTTTTGTTTAATTATTGGTTCATTTGGGGTTGCCCCACCTTCCACATAAATGTATCTCATGATTTTTGGGTTGTTGGGTTTTCTCCAGTTTGCAAAATTTGTTTCCTGAAGAAAAAAGACTTGAGCTTGGGAGTGGGAGCATTTCTTTCTTGAAGAAGTTATTTAAGTTGTAGTTCATCTGGGTGGCTTCTTGTTTTTGGTACTATTTGTTTCATTCTTTAATTCATTGTTTCAAGATGGAAGGGTACATCCACAGGGTGCACTTGATGGTGGGGCTTTGCTTTGGGATGTTTTTGGGGACTATGTGCCAGGGTGATTCAGATGGTGCAAATGTTACCGCTGTCTACATTGTGACTCTCAAACAGCCCCATTCTGCTCATTACCATGCAGAGCGCAGAAGGGAAACCAACGTGTTCGAGCATGGAGCTCCAAATAAACCAAGGTATTGATTTTATTGTCTGATATTTTCTTCCTTTTTTGTGCTCCGTTCTTCATCAATTGATTTCTCCTCATGTCTTAGTATTTCAAACTGCATGCTTTTGTGGTTTCATGCTTTTATTCACTCATTTTTGTTTATTAGAATAGGGTCAACACAGTAGAGAACTGGCAAATTGCTGATGGGTTATGAGTAGTTGGTTGTTATGACCATTTGAAGTTAGTATGCTCAATGAGGAGGCTTATGGGGTTCTTTGTTCCTTTGTGTGGTTCCTGTGGAATTTGTATGCTGGGGAATATAGTACTATCATATTGTGGTTTTCCCTAGCCAATTGACCTGTATTTACTCATTTTATTTTCTTTTAAAGGATTCTCTTTCAGTTAATTGACCATTGTCTCAATATATGTGATCCAGGTAAGGATACTAAAGTTGAGTAAATGGGTGCTTCACTATGTTTCGATTTTGTTAGTGTAATTATATGTCCACAATTAGCCTAACCAGGTTAATCATTGTGCTTGGTACTATGATCTCTACTTAACCATTTGTAGTTCTCCAGCACCTCTCTTCTTTTCCAATAAATTTTTCCTGATTCAGGAAGATGGTAAAGTTGGATGGTTCTTGATTAATTATGCTTTTGAATTGCCTCATTCTATATATAGGAATAACTCCAGATCCAGTGGAAATTCTGGTTCCTATATAGCTCGTGTTCATGATTCATTATTAAAGAGGGTATTGAGGGGGGAGAAATATCTGAAGCTGTACAGCTATCACTACTTGCTTAATGGATTTGCCGTACTTGTCACCCCACAACAGGTATTTGCATTTTGTTGCTTTTGGTGATGTGCGGCCATTACCATCATTGCCTATCATTTTGTCCCCATTATTGTGCTGGTATATATGTTAATACTCTCTTTTTTACTGGTATGTTCTTTCTACATTATGATTTTGGCAATAATACATAATACCTGTAGAATCATATTGCAAGATCCTCTTAAAAAGTATTTTTGCTTGTCTACTGAAACTTCTGACATTTTCTGCAATGACTTTACATTTTTTTTTGGGGGGGGGGTGGACTTGGTTCAATTTTGCAAATTGAAAGGCGGACAAGCTTTCTAGGAGAGGAGAAGTGGCAAATGTGGTTTTGGATTTTTCTGTTAGAACTGCAACCACCCATACTCCTCAGTTCTTGGGCTTACCACAAGGGGCATGGGTCCAATCTGGTGGCTATGAAAGTGCCGGTGAAGGGATTGTGATTGGCTTCATTGATACTGGCATTGATCCCACTCACCCAAGCTTTGCTGATGACAAATCTCAGAATTTGTATCCAGTACCTGATCATTTTACAGGCATTTGTGAGGTTACTCCAGATTTTCCTTCTGGTTCATGCAATAGGAAACTTATTGGAGCCCGCCATTTCGCAGCATCTGCTATTACTAGGGGAATTTTCAATTCAACTCAGGACTACCCTTCACCATTTGATGGCGATGGCCATGGCACGTAAGTGTATCTTTGAATTTATTTGTTCAGTATATGTTTATGGTTGCCAATATTTGTGCACTTATATTACTTATTTTTCAAAAAGAACAACAGTGCACAGCTTTCATTGATCTTTTCATGAATTATCCAAATGACCATTTACAGGTCTTTAGGACTGGTTTCTACAACCTTTAAATTCTATCTTATTTTTTCTGGTTCCAAAGGAAGGGAGGGAAACAAGAGAACAATGTAACATATAAAATACAAACTGAATCAGTTAGTCATTTCAGTCCCAAGTGAAGTGGAACCACAGGATATTATAACAGATATGGATTTGTCCTAATATCATTAAGGATGCCATGTGGGAGAATAAATACTGAGGATCAAAGAACAAGGAATCAGGAGCAATGAAATCTGAGGATTGGAAATGCATCTTGGTTTGTTTCTATCCTTTGATGCTGGTGACAGTGTGGAAGAGGCAACCATGTGTTCATCTATGATGAACCATATCTTGTCCTGCTAACTCTTCTACCTGCAAAACTCATTTTCTATTGATGTAGGCTATAACTTTAGTAATTAAAACTACCTTAAAGATGTACTTTTTATTTTACTATTTTGGTCTTGTTAATCCATCTTTTGAGCCGTTTCAGTCTTACATAAAAAACTGTTGTTGTTAATGAACAATCCTAAATGCACTATATTAATGTAACTGTTCAACATCCATGTTTTCTGATTATACCATTGTTATGAAAACTATGTTGCTATAATTGATTTCCAGTTCATTTAATCCTTGAATTTTCATCATATAAACCTTTATCCAATTCTTCAAAGAAAAGCTGATGAATGTTGTGATGATTTACAGGCATACAGCTGCTGTTGCTGCAGGGAACCATGGAATACCAGTGATAGTTGCTGGGTATCACTTTGGGAATGCAAGTGGGATGGCTCCTCATTCACAGTAATTGTTAGCTATTATTATCAGTGTCTAGCAACATATTCCCCTGCTAATTATTAATGTTTTTATGGTAGATTAATTTTAGTAAGCAAATCTTATCATCTTTTGTGCAGCTGACACTATTAGAGATGCCATGTTTGCCTACAGAAGCCATGTTCATGAAACATGGCACGGAAAATGCAATACTATCATAGCATATGTTCCAGAGCTGAATCTGAAACTTATATAGCTAGATTGAAATAACCTATAAGGTCAATGAAAGAAAGAAAACATAATCAGACCTCTGATAGCTTCAAGGATGCTTGCAGATTAGTGCTCTATTTTTGAAAAAGGAGATAAACCACTCAATTCCCACTTTTGGATAAGGTTGCATGAATCAAGTGCCCGTAAGCACAGATTTATGCTTATGGAGCTTTATCCTATTCTCTTAGCCTGGCTGGTTCCTAAAAGTCAGCCAAATGTGAATTTCTTCCTTCTAAGGATTGAGCTTTCTATGGCTAGTTATTAGATTGGTTGACTTGAGAAATAATGCAATTTTGTGCAGTACTATAGGTTATGTCAACTCATATACTATGAACTTAATAGATGCAATGCAATAGTGAAACCAGGCACTTTCACAGGTTATTTGATGTCTTCAACAGAGAGAAGATAAGTGGATTAGATGGATTAAATGTACCAGCTGTGGTGATCCTTTCTAAAGTATTAAATGTTCGTATAAATATTTTGATGTGTTAACATAACTGACAGCATTGGCTGAGACTTATGGAAGAAGTAAATGCAGGGAAAATAACACGGTTCTACTGAAAACAAGAAATTTGATGATGTTTCTTCATTGAAAAAATAATTGGGTATTCTAACTGCTGAGAAATGTATAGAGTATCTATTGATTCCATATGCTGAGAGTCTTACCCCTGAGAAAACAACCAATATGTTCTCATTATAAGCGGTACAGGTTTACATTTGAGTTTTGTCATGTGTTATGTATATGTATACTAATTATACTTGCATACTCTTAACTTTCCAATTCTTTTCCAGTATTGCTGTTTACAAGGCTCTATACAAGAGCTTTGGAGGCTTTGCTGCGGATGTTGTTGCTGCAATAGACCAGGTATATAACCTTAATTTGTTTGGTGTGTTTCTGGAAAGCATGGGATTACTTCCATGCATGGGAGTCTGTACACACTCTGCTTAATTGAAATGTGAGACACTTAAATGTTTGTCCATCCTTTGGCCATGTAAACAACCCCAGCTTAAAAGGAGGTTTAAGCTCTGAAGGCATTTGATTTTTACCTCTTGAACTGTTTTCTTATTCGTCCTGTTCTTTGATAGGCATGCAACTATGTATTCCTGGTCATTATCTTTGAGAATGACAAACCTTTACTGTCCTCTGAATGGGTTAATCTATGTGGTATGGATCTGCCATAGCTGTAATTAATTTCTGAAAGCTGAGGTGCTAAGGAATTCATTTTGTTTTTTCACAGTTTTGGTAAATGACAGCTGGAAGAAATGAAGAATGCTTCTTTGGTTATTCACAAAAATTAGACTAGCATTTCACATCATTTTCTATGTACTTGTATTTTGTTTATGTCCTGACCCCAATCTACTCGTGTAACAATTCCATGACCTATTCATTTTGTCTAGGCTTGAATGTCTATATTTATATGGGCATTGTACTGTGTGTAAGCCAAACCCATGATTTATTTGCAGGCAGCTCAAGATGGAGTAGACATTATAAGTTTATCAATCACTCCCAACAGGCATCCTCCTGGTATTGCTACGTTCTTTAATCCATTAGACATGGCCTTGCTGTCAGCTGTGAAGTCTGGCATTTTTGTTGTGCAAGCAGCAGGCAACACAGGACCATCACCCAAAAGCATGTCTTCCTTTAGTCCGTGGATCTTCACCGTTGGTGCTGCCTCTCATGATAGAGTTTACACTAATTCTATAATGCTTGGCAACAACATAACCATTCCTGGGGCTGGACTTGCATGTGAGTTAAGCCATCAAAAGTTATTATTACATTTCTCTTTCATTTTTCTGTGCTTGATGATGGGTAGAGATTGATGTATGTGTTTTAGTCTCAATACATTGACCAGGACAAATATAGGAAAATTAAAAATTCAAAACAGGTTGGCAAGTAATTTGAGATATATAATTATTGTGACTTAATCAATCACTTCACTTGTAACAGTCAAAACTAACAGCCTCTAAGGAAGCAACTAGTGTGTTGATAAGTATTTGAAGATTTAGATGTGAACAAAAGAAAATTTCCTCAATGTTCCATTTGGAAAAGAAGGTAAAAGCAGAAAAAGAAAGATGATAAAACAGCATATTAAGACAATCATGACTTAAGTATGCAGTCAGAGCGTATAATATATCACGTAACAGCTAAATAAAGAACCAACTCAATCTCATGACCATTCTTATCTGATCATGTTGCTGTTGGTCTGGTCTTGAATTGCTTTTTTACTTATTGCCAATGAGAGACTGCTAAATACTCATCATCTGTCTACAGCTGGGACTGGTAAAGGTACTCTTTACACACTGATTTCTGCAATTCACGCTCTGAACAATGACACCTCAGTTGCCACTGATATGCATGTGGGAGAATGCCAAGATTCCAGTAGCTTCAATAAGGATCTGGTCCAAGGAAACCTTTTGATTTGTAGTTACTCAATTCGATATGTGCTTGGGCTCTCCACCATCAAACAAGCCTTGCAAACTGCCAAAAATCTCAGTGCAGTTGGTGTTGTGTTCTATTTGAATTCCTTTGTTGTTGGTTTTCAGCTTAATCCAACTCCTTTGGGAATGCCAGGCATCATCATTCCGTCCTCAACTGATTCCAAGGTGAATATTTATGTGTCAAACTAACTGGCAAATGTTCATCTTGGCCTTTCATTCAGGAGTTAATTCTCAAATCTCACTCTTCTTCTGGCATGCATGAGCTAACAGAAGACCTAATTATGCTTTCATGATATTGTTGGCAGATTTTGCTTGATTACTACAATTCTTCTTTGGAGAGAGATGAAAGTACAAAAAGAATTACTAAATTTGGAGCAACTGCAAGTATTTGTGGTGGACTAAAAGCTAATTACAGTAGTTCTGCGCCCAAAATTATGTACTACTCTGCTAGGGGACCAGATCCAGAAGACAATTTTCTTGGTGATGCTGACATTTTGAAACCAAACTTGGTAGCTCCTGGTAATTCTATATGGGCTGCTTGGAGTTCACTTGGCACTGACTCAGTTGAGTTTCAAGGTATTAATATAGACAAATTTTCTAATTTTGATTCCATGTTTACAAAGTTTACATATTTCACAAAACTCATAGTGTTAAACTGCTAGGTGAAAAGTTTGCACTCATGTCGGGTACAAGCATGGCTGCTCCTCATGTTGCTGGACTTGCTGCTCTGATAAAGCAAAAATTTCTCAGTTTCAGTCCTGCAGCAATAGCCTCTGCATTATCTACAACAGCATTGATACATGACAAGAATGGTGAGGGGATAATGGCTCAGCGTGCTTATTCAAACCCAGACATAAATCAATCACCAGCAACACCTTTTGACATGGGCAGTGGTTTTGTAAATGCAACAGCAGCTCTAGATCCGGGTCTTGTTTTTAATTCTAGTAAGTCATTATGTCTTCTTCATGTGTTGGTTCAGCTGATGGAATTCAATAAATTTTTATTATTTATGCATTTGCTTCATTCTGATGGTTCAAGATGATCCTACATCGGGCTGCAAGAGATGGCTTTCATCTCATCAGAAGTAGGGAGAAAGAGTGAATTGAAAAATGGTTTGACTTCCTTGTTTTTGGGATCTTGTGGAGGTAGAATTGAACTAATATTTGCCAACTTTCATGCCGAATGCAAAACTCTGCATTTTTACAAAATAGGAGGCTCCCTCTAGTAGTTATAATTTCAAAACTTTGGTTGAGAAACATAAAATAATATTGTCTAAAAGTTGTAAGACCTAATATGGTTCTTCTTGATGCACTTGCCTTGCCATCTTGTGGTCCCCCAATGTCTTTATGAACACCATGCGTTCATTTTCTAACTTCGAATGATGCATTTGGTGTTTGCAGGTTATGATGACTACATGTCATTTCTCTGTAGCATTAACGGATCAGTTCCAGTGGTCTTGAATTATACAGGTCAAAACTGCCAATGTTATAATTCAAGTATTAGTGGCGCCGATTTGAACCTTCCATCAATAACCATTGCTAAACTAGATCAGTTCAGGACAGTCCAGAGATCAGTGACTAATGTTGCAGGAAATGAGACTTTTAGTGTTGGTTGGAGGGCGCCTTATGGGGTTTCTCTAAAAGTAACTCCAACTCACTTCTATATTGGTAATGGGGAAAAACAGGTCTTAACCTTCAATTTTAATGCAACAATGAACAGCTCTGTTGCCAGCTTTGGAAGGATTGGAATTGTTGGAAATCAGGGCCATGTTCTTAACATTCCATTATCAGTGATTGTTAAAGTTACATATAATACCACAAATAGCTGAAGAATGACAACTTGATGCCTCTTTCTCGTGTTTTTAGCTATCTATATCTTGTCTTTTTGTGTTCTGTATGTTTCCATTTTGTCTACGAGATGTAATCAATTTTATGATTTGGTATCATGTAAATGCCATAGCTGTTGTGATGTAGATGCAGCGATTAGGCTCAATAATTTATTTTTTTTTTTGGTTTTTCCCTCTTGACTTATCTAACCTGTCTCATGCGATCAAAGGCTTTGTAGTTAAAATGCCTTAAGGGGAGAAAATCTTAGGCGAATTTTGTTAATGGTGGGTCTCAGCTACACGGTATGGGATTCGCTTGCTTGTGGGACTTAAAACTTAAAACAACAGAAGCCAACCATGAACTAGGTACATGGAAGAGGTTTTCTTTTCTGGTGTATTGGAATTTAACTCCACGTTCTGTGGGAATTTGAGAGATCTAGAGTTTGAGCTCTCACCCACTTCTCGAGGACTTCCTCTTGTGGTCAATAAGGCTAGAAGAATTTTTCGTCTTTGATCAAGACTTTGGTGTTGTCGTTGCGGTATTCTCACTTATTTCCTTCAACGCTCAACACCACCTAGGGAAAGGGAACTTAATAGTCAAATTATTTAATCAATAAAGTCACGACGTGTTGAATATGAATAGATTTGTAGGTGGCAGATGTGTGGGTAAGTTTTGTTCAAAGATCTGTTTTGGTAACGTTTGATGAACTTTTTGCATTTACACACCAGTAGGCATTAGCTAGTCGTGTGGCAATCGTATCAATTCTCTTTTTACCCGCATTTAATAATCCCTTGGTTGTAACTAGTCAAAGGGTGTGAGCGAATGTGAGTCATAGGTCCCTTGCCCTCCCCAGTGACTTTTTCACTGGTTTGGCACGACCATCAAGAGGCTTTGAGTTTCGATGTATGTTCGTTCCTTAACTACGTTAACTAATGTCACTCGAAGCCAAGCAAAAGTTGAAAACTCGGACATTAGTTGTCTGTCAACTCCGTCCTACTCAATTCGTGGCTTTTTTCTTTTCTTTTTTTGGCACACAGCTCGGTGGTGGCCTTGAACTTCCCATTTGTCCCCACCATTTCATGAAGTCCTATAAGTTTTTCCATTGCCACCTCCATTCAAAATTAATTCCCGACATTCCTCCGTTGCTCACCTTCTCTTTGCCTCCTTTCCCTTTCCCTGCTAGTCCCTTCCTTAATCCTCGTCTTCCTGCTCCATGAACTTTTATATCGACTTTTAGCCACGGCCGCAGGGTTTTAATTTAGATTGCAGCTCGTGACATTAACTTGCAATCACAATATTGTATGTATGTGTTAGTAAGGCCATAAAAAGGCTTAGCATGCAAAAACAAAAAGGCCTGGAGGGACAAAAGGAATCGAGTTGAATGTGTCCGTTGGTTTGTTTTTATGCTAGGAAGCAAGTTGCCTGTGACCGTGCATGCCATGGTGGGCAAGTGAGCTGACTTGTCGGTGTTGTCTACTGTGCTCTGCTTTGTTTCTTTCGTGTCAATGTGCCATGGTCATTTTCTAGGTCTAGCTGTTTGTGTTTTAGAAGTTATTATGACCCTGTTTTATGTAAGGCCTGTTTGAATAAAAAGTAGATTTGATAATAGATGATAGAAAACAGATAGAACTAACAATATTTGTTAAAATTAGCAGATAGACCGTGTTGATAGAAAGTAAAATGATAATCAAGTGCACAAATTTTTTCATTAGGTAGAAAATCAACACTAGTAACATAATATTATAATGTCATTAAAGTCTATTAGTGAAAATTTTCAGGTTTTCTATAGGTTCCTGTTAATTGTAACGGATGCACACTACTCAAATCTCACGTTGTCGAGGAAGAGGGAGATCTTAGGCCATATAAACGTGGATACTGTATACCCTAACAGGTTACTTTTTGAGGAGAAAGGAATGGCCCCGCGATAGGTAGTATCAGAGTCTACCCCTGTCCACCGTGACAAGTTGCCTTTTGAGGAGAAGTTAATGGCTCCGTTATATAATGCTCTTCAATAAGAACCGAATTAATGGTATTTAATTACCTTACTACCTATAATCAATTCATAGTAATTATGAATTTGGCCTCTCTCTCTTTTTTTTTATTAACCAGTCATTCATTTTTTCTTATCTTTCCAAGTTTCCAATTTTAGATCCTCATTACATTCTATTTATGAAAAAGACTAGTCAATCCAATCTAACGACACCTCCAAACCCTCTCAGTCGCATGCTTTTCATAAGGAGAACTTACTGAAATAATGATTTTTCGATAAGAATCCCATAAATTGTTGTATATTTACAATAATGCCGAATTTATAACTTTGTTTGTCACAGTGTGGGAGCCTCGTCCACGTTTCTTCCATTTCCGACGAAGTGTACTAAGAATAAACGTAAGTATGATAAAATTAGCATTAAACTCCAGTGAAATTAAAACCAACTTTAGTTTCAACACAATAGAGATGGTTCACATAGATATTGTCACTTCTCTGGATTACTTATTACAACAGCAAAGTCCACATTATTAGCCTAATCCAGCTATTTTCCTCAAATGACACCAGTGCAAGAAAGTAAACCTTATTTTGAGCAATATATATAGATAGCAAAAATACATGAACATGAAACGCTTGGTTGATAAGCACTCAAGGGCTGCTTTGACCCTTACTTGTTGAAGAAGAAAACCCCAAGTTGTCGAACAGGGGAGAGAAAGGGTACAATGGAGGTGAAGGCATGGTTGGGGTTGGGACGAAAGGGAAAGGAGGGAATTTAGGGAAACTGGGGTTGGTCAGCAATGGGCTTGGGGGAGGTGTTGTGATTGGCAGTGGGAAGGATGTTGGCAATACTGGTAGCAGGGAATCTGGCGGGGTTTGTGCGTTCTCCGGTGCCGGGAAACTCGGCCAGAGATGAGGTTTGTCAAGTCCGTACTGTAGGGTTGATGGCTGCTTCTTCACTTCTAGCAAGGGGCGAGAGGTGGCCGAACATGTGTTGGAGTCGCCAAGAAACAAGAGAGCAAGGAGGAAGGTGATCAAATGGAAGGAGACGGGGATTGGGGAAGAAGCCATGAGTGAGACCAATCAAATTAATACTAGAAAAGTTGTAGTTGTTAAATTAGTGGGATGGGGATGGGGCTGTAATGGAGTTAGAAGGGTTGGGATCATTCATTGATAGATATATATATATATATATATATATATGTATGTAAAGAAAAGAAGAGAGTAGTAGGTCAGAGGAAGATGGAGGCATGGTCCATGATGGGGTTGTATATTGTATGGGAGTTCTACTCCAAACCTAATTGCCCTTCAAAGTCAAGTTTTGTGTGTCCAAACCAAAGTAGGTGGTGGTGCTTGCTCCTGATCTTCAATCCTACCTTGACCTGATTCCCCTAATTTGAGTTTTCTTCTAAATTTACATGCCTTCTCAAGTGAATTTAATCTTCTATAATGAAATTTGAAACTTCGACAAAATCAAGACTTTTTTTTTTTTTTTAGGTCCTATAAAATGATACAATTCCTTCGAGTAAGATTGCAGACCCTAAGAAGAGTAAAAGTCCGGTATAGAAGGGATCAAAATGACATGAATCCCAAGAGAAAAATGGGCAGCCCGGCCAGCAATGTCTTGGGCAGGGCCTGTGGAGAGGAATGGGCCTCCAAAAGAAAATGACTCAAAAACATTTCTGTAAAATTGGATGTGAATGTGTTGTGGCTTCTACTGATTGGTTCTTTGGGCAAACTTGCTTGTCAACGCTGTCAGTCAGCCTCCTTTCAACCGAAATAATTTTACTTTTTCCTTTTTTATTTTTTAAAATATAGTTAGAGTTAAATGAATCACAACCACAACACCAATCAACCCTCTTTTCACCACCCCACCGCCACGACAACCAAAAAATCCAAAATAAAAAAAAAATCAAAAAAAAAAAAAAATCAAAAAGAAAAAAACCCGACGGCCGGAGGAAAGGCGTGTATCTCTTCGCTTTCTGCGGTGTCACCTGCTTCGCCGCCGGAGAAGTATCAATAGATTCAAGAAACCGCCGCTATGTCCTCCTCCGATCCTGAGAAGTTGATTGCCAAGGCCAATAAACTGTGATCTCTCTCTCTCTCTCTCTCTCTCTCTCTCTCTCTCTATCTGTTTGGATCTCTGATAATCTTGTTTTTTTTTTTTTTGGTGATTCAAAAGTTTTGAAGTTTTTGGTTTTTATTTGTTTTGAGAGAGGGAGGGTAATGTGTTGCTTGCTTTCTGCTGGTCAGACTGTTCCTTGCAATCACAGGCAACTTGTTTTGGATTTGGGTGCACTAATTTATAATTTAGTTTTTTTTTTTTTTGGTTTTTTCATTTTTCCTCAGAACAAAATTAAGTTTTACAAGGTGGAATGCTGATTGGAGAAATGCCACTCTTTTGTATGAGCAAGCTGGTTAGTTAGCTACTTCCTTTTTTATTTGTTTACTATGATTCTCATGTCAAGTCATGTCCAGATTGCCTTTGCAATACTGAATTGCTCATTCTCTCTCTCTCTGTTTTTCTTTTTAAATATTTTTATTGGGAGCTCTTCCGTTCAGATGAACTGTGTTCGTGGTAAATTTGTTTTTCCATTGACATTTATTTATTTATTTATTTGGTAGCAAATGGATTTAGGGTTGCCAAGAACTATGAGAAAGCTAAGGCAGCTTTCGAAATGGCTTCCAAAGGACAAGAAATGCTATCGTCGTATCCTTTTTTTTTTTTTTTTTTGGTTTGACTCTTGCGCTCAATTCCTTTATGTGCTATTTAGTTTTATTATTTTGCTTCTGCTGCTCGTGTTTGTTTCCCTCTTGTCGTAATGTATCCTTTCACGAACAAATCAGCCCCTGGGATGCTGCTAAGCATATGGAGTCCGCTGCTGCTCTGGCAAAGGACCTAGGAAGCTGGAATGAAGTTGCTGACCTATATAGGAAGGCATCTGAATTGTATATTGAGTGTGGAAGACCACAACCTGCATCAGATGCATTGGCAAAGGCTGCTCGGTAAACACAACTTTATCTTCTTTTACTTTGCAGCTCTGAATATTTTATTTTTCTTATCTGAACTCCACCTTATTGTTTGAAGCCATGGCAGAAATTTTAGGGAAATTTATAGTGGTTCCATATAAAAATTATATATATATATATAGATAGCCATTTGTCTTCAGTGTATACTTTTCTGATTGGACTATGGTTCTCCACCTTCATAGAGCTCTAGAAGATGCAATGCCAGATGCTGCAGTTCAACTGTATACTGATGCTTGTTTAATTCTAGAAGAGGATGGAAAGGAACAAATGGCTTTTGATCTTTATCGTGCTGTTGCTAGTGTTTACATAAAGCTTGAGAAGTAAGGTTTTACTCCTTTATCTTTCTTTTTTCCCCAGTAACTAGTGACATATTTAAGATCACTATTTGAAATATTTTTTTCCAGTAATAGTAAAAAAATTATATGTTTTCCAGTTAACCTAGATGACAAGGGTTGGTTGTGGTTTCACTGCCTACAGGTATACAGATGCTGCAGCTTCCTTTTTGAGGTTAGGTGTAGCAGCTGACAAGTGCAATGCTACCAATAGCCAGTGCAAGGTTTGGAACTGTCTTCTTGAAAATTCTCTTTATGAAAATGTTGTTTTTCTAATAGCCATCATTGTTTGTAATGGTTGTTTGTACCAATGAAAATGTTGATCTAATGTCAATTTGCCATCATTTTTTTTTTTTTCCCTGTCTATAAAATCTCTCCACCTCCTGCGGCTGTTCGCTGCTAAACCATAATCATGAGAAAGTGTATAAATATAATACAAACTATTTTTTATTCAAGAAGATTTTTCAATCAGATGTGAAATTACTTGTGTTTTTGTTATTGCAGGCATATCTTAGTGCAATTATTGTGTATTTGTATGCTCATGATTTGAAGCAAGCAGAGAAGTGCTACAATGATTGCTCACAGTAAGTAATATTTTCTCACAGCATTCCCTCCAAACAATTACTTGGTAAATTTCTGCATACTTTACCATTCATTTGCACTGATTTTTTGGTTCCTGCTATTATACATGACAAAAAGAAAAATCACTCCCAATCAGCCAGCCTGAGGCTGATTAATCACAAATATCTTAGGACTGGCATTCTTCTGTGCCTGACCATGTGAAGAAGGCAACCAGCCCATATCACATGCTTTTGGTGAAGATTAAAAAAAAAAAAATTCCTTATGTCAACTGATTGGCCATTGCATGCTTTCTTCCTTCTGTTAAAATACAAATAATGAAGACCAGCTAGGCTAGTTGTTTCTAAGTTGACTAATGCCATTTGATTCTTTACAGAATTGATGCTTTCTTGGGTAGTGACCAGAATCGCTGTGCAACTAAATTTCTTTCTGCATACACCGAAGGTGACATTGAAGAACTCAAACGTGTGGCCAAGTCAAGCACCGTTTCACATCTTGAGAATGTGGTAATTATTTGATTTGTTGTGTCAGTTGTTTGATTTTTCATTAAGTTTCTCATGTTAACAATAGTACTATTATTTTCTCAAGAAATGATGGTTTTGGCCACCAGGATTTGATTTGCTAGATTTGCTCAGGAGACACACCCTTACTAATGACCTTAACTATTATAGAGGATGTTGTTGTCAGGAAATTGAGAAAAAGTAAAGAAAACTAGTTTTGAGGACATTACCTGCTTTCAGAACCTATTCTGACTACACAGACATATTCTCTTGGAAACCACAGAGTTTGCAATTGCTCCCATGGCAGCCAACATTATGGTGGGAACCCTGCAGATTTCGATATCAAGCTCACAATTGCTTTTTCCTCTACGTTTGAGTTACTGCTCATTGGGTTTATTTCTGGATTCCAGTGTTCCCATTGTGATATATTTTCTAATGAAGAATCCTTTGTCTTAGATGAGCCAATACATTTGGAATCTTGCTGATCCACCCTTGTTCCTATTCAAAAATTAACTATCACTTTGAGAATTCTCTCTAGACAAAGAGATGTCAATGGGGCTTCTTACTTTGCAAACTGATCCTCTACACCTATATATCAAGACATGCAAGCAAAGAAATTTGACTAGTGATTCATTATCAGAGCTTGCTTAACATCAGGAATTATCTACCAGTTTTGCGATCTATCATTTTGTGGGAGTTATCATGTTTATCACATCTGCTCTGATATCCATTGGGTCCAATGGCATAATTGCCACCTTTCTCAAAAGGAGACAACACAGGAATATATATGAAGAAAAAAAGAACCTGTCTTAATGGTTGGAGCTCTTTTCATGCTTGAATTCTGATCCGTTGAATTTTGATTTACCAACTCAATCACACTGGTCCCTAGATGGATTTTATTGCAACATCTAATGAACACGATAACCATATGCTGCTATATGAATCACCGTTTGAATTATTTCTATGGCTTGTGCTGACGTTGCTAAGTTGGGCAGGTCATCAAGCTTGCGAGAAAGCTACCTACTGGTGACATTAGTTCACTAAAGACTGATGCTGAGAATGGGGAAGAACCTTTGGACGAGAATGACCTCACATAACGTCTCTCATACAGAAGAAAATTACTAAACCTTTTCTCATTGAGGAGTGGATTTGTGTATATATAAGAGATCCGTAAAGAATGTACGGGATTGAATTTCATAACAATGGTCAATGACTTGTTTTGTTGCATCTTGTGCATAATGTGCTTTTTTCATTGTGTAAAAATTGGACCTTTTAATGGTCAGTATTTCGTGATAATTGGGTGTGTGTTTGCAAAGTGTTCTGTTCTGGGGTTACAAGTTTTGATTCTATACTGACTTCGGAAGGATACCTTTAGCCCCCTGGTGAAGTGAAAGTGAGTGAAACCTTTCAAAGTGTTGAGATCATGATATTAAGGTGATGTCTCCATAAAGGCTCCCCTCAAATTTGTAAAATTGGTATGCTTAGGCTGTCCCATTGATAAGACCCTGGTCCCCAAACCCTGTGGGCCTACAAGTGGCATGCTGTTTTATCGGGTGCACCCCCGCATTGTTTAAAGTGGGTTCCAGTGGCTCCTGGTCCTGGCTAGCTTTTCACAATTTTTTGGGCATGTTGGGCTGCTTGAGCCGGGCAGTCGGGCATGTTGGTGTCGTTGGATTATAAAGGAATCGTACTAGGTTACGTCATGCTCTTTGCACATTTCTGAGGACTTGGTTGTTTAACCCATCCTCGCGGTCCGAGGGCTTGGTCAAATCCCAACCCTTTTGAATGGTCTCAGAGGGAAAAGGTGAAAAAAGAAAAGTACAACCGTTTCTTGCCATTTCTTGCTTTCTGGCAAGAATTTCTACGCAATCTATGTGAGAAATCTCATTCTCCATCCTTTTTGACGTGCGAGATAAATCTCTCTTTTTGTTTATAGGTGAAGAACGAGACTCGGAACTTGCTTTCTGGTTTCGTTTATTCATGTTCATGTTCAGCATGGATCTTCCTTTGTGAAGCGCGGGGGGGGGGGGGGGAGGGGGGAGGGAGAGAGAGAGAGGGTTCAGCAGCACATGGCGATCCAAGCCATGGTTTTCTAAATGGAGAAAGCAATTGTCTTTTCCACTAGAACCACTCCTAGTTAGGCTAGTGATAATGTGAAGTGCATTCTATGTTTCAAGTTGAGACGCTATGACGGTTGAGTGTTCTATGAGATATCGTACTAGTGTAGTATTCTGGGGTTGCCTGTAATTAATTTCCCTGCCATCAAAAAGTGATCTTTTCCACTGGACTTGCGTATTCGTGGGTGGCTGGATTTATAGGATACTGATAGGGATTTTTTATTAGAAAGTGTCATGATTTGCATACCCACTTCGTGTGTGTGTGTGTGGCGCACGTGCGCCAGTTTATACACAAACATGGCAGTAGTAGTGAAAAGAAAACCAAAACCAAATGGAAATGGAAATGGTAATAAAGAACATGTATTTCTAGTTAGCAAAATTTCCTATTGTGCATAGCTTCTTTATCTCTGATCAGTTAAAAGACATCAGCAAATCAACATTCATCATCTGTGTTATGTGTGTGCAGCAAATATTCGTGCACAACTTATGCTCAGAAACCTTCCCTCTCCTATAAACCTGTGAAAGAATGGGCCTAATCTATCAGAAAAACTAGCAAAGCTACCATGAATAAGAATTATGGGACCTAAGTATTCTCCTTGTCTGCTGTACTATTATTCTGAATCACCTCCATCACTGGGGTTAGTGCCACTCTCCATTCTGCACCTTATGCCTTGCTGCAGAGTATTTTATACATTATTTGCACCTCTCCAGGACTTGCCTTCTTAAGTAGTCCTCACAGCACCTACTGCATGGCTTCAACAGGATGGTGACATCTGATGAATAGATTCTCCAGGTCCTTTGATTACGTTGTTAAATCAATGTCAATTTTGACTCGGTTTCTGCGAGACCACGGCTAGATCCAAAGGGGTATTGCCTCACTTTGCCTGCGCTACTCAAAGTTTTGGGCCGATCGTCCCAGTAATCCAAACACTGATGCTTTGGGTCAAGGGCTTCAATTATCTGAAATTGTTTTAGAGGAAATTCAAATTCAGATACCACATCTCATTTCAACAGCATGACAAATACTCTGTGGAGTATAGTTATACACGCTCAGTTTAAATATCATATACCCCAAAAGTTTTTGACTAAAGTGATTAAACATGTGCAGGTAACTTTACCTGCATAATAGCTGGAGAGGAAAACCCAAACATTTCAAGCCCATTAATGTTCTGCAAAGGCTGCAAAGGGGGCAATCCTCTTTCTCCTAGGCTGGTACGTCGTAAAATTTCCTCATTTAGCCTCTGTAACACCATTTCCCAGCACTTATCTGCTGAAACACTAGCAAATGTCTCACTTGGAGATTCTTCTAAAGATACCTGTAATTCAGAATGTCATTTTGAGAGTCAGATAACAAAATAGCAAGTACTGTCACCCTTGAAGAGCAAAATGTGGCCAATTTGGAGAGACCCTCTAACTTCTAATTGGAGAGCAAATCCAATTTTGATCAGAAAGTATGGGGCCGATTACCAAACTAAACTGCAAGCAAGCTGATTAACCTTGCATACTGTCACTCTTGAAACCTCTTTCAATGTCTTTCACTTAACCAACCTAGGTTTAGACCACTGAATTCGCTACTCTAAAAAGAGAGCCTCATCATTACCTGCTCAGTCCAATGAGCTGAATAGGAAGCAAGTCAAACGGCTGCATGTAACAGTTGATCCAAGGAGACATGCATTTTCCGATATTGTAGTACCTTCGGAACCTCGTCCAATACATTTTGTTGTTCATGTTATTTGTTATCAATATGTCTATATGACCAAGTTGATTATCAAAAGAAGTTTAAACAACTGACCAATTTGATTATCAAAAGCAGCTTAAACAACAGGTACAAGCTATCAGAAACAAACAAACTAAACCCTTTGCCAAAGAGCGAGTGAAAAATGTTGTTAAGTTGTTTGTAATTCAAGCCTGAGCTAAGGCTCCATATCAAGATTGGTTTAGCTGACCATTTATGACTAATGAACCAGGTGGCACACAAGTCTAGATGAAGTCAGAATTAAAGCACCAGGTACCATGTAAAACCCACCTTAAAAAGAGGGCCAAGGAGCCCGGCATCTAATACTTCTGAAACATAGGTACATATTGTTGTTGGATCGAGCACACTAGGAAATTTTACCCGGCTTTTGAATCCTGAAAATTTCAACCAAAACGAAACCATGAAACTAATACCACGAAAGAAAAAGAGAAAAAAAAAAAAAGATGAAATGCAAAGTCCAAGTAAGTTATTAGAAAAGAATACCTTTTGGGAATATGGCCTGCGAACTGTACCAGAGCTTTCCAAACACAATAGATCCAAAATTAATTGGTTCAACACAAAATTCCAAAGTTTTCCCCTGATAGCTTTGGTCAGTTATAGATAGTCTTTCATTCAAGCTGTCAACCATTTCAGTACCAAAGAAAGGGTCCGGTGGCATTGATGGATGTGAATGTAGCTTCGATAAATCAATCCCAAATAACTTCTTAGCAGATGCATTATTACCCCAAACATATGTTGGATTGAGAGGATGATCCTTTGTTGAAAAATGTTGCAGGTCTGTTGAAAAACAATCGTTAACATTTTTCTCCATATCAGATTCTTGTTGTGTGTGTGAACTGCCTACTTTTTCTTGCTTAAAAAGTTGCAGGCATGCCTTCTCCACAACTACATCATTAAAGCTATCAGAAACATGCTGAAACTCACTTTCTTGATCTTTAGACATGATGTCAAGATTTAGATCAAGACATGACTCTTGATCCAACTTGGCTTTATTCATCGTGACTGGAGCATCACTAAGGACATGGGTATGACCATCTGGTTGGACTAATTCTGAAGAAACTTGACTAATAGGACAGCAGGAAAGATTGATGTCTACCATTTCTTCTGTTCCTATGGAATTCCATTGATTTTCCTTCTGCTCAGAATAATCAGTTCGAAATACTTCATCCTTTGCATCCAGATCAGATGGGTGAATATCAGTTTTCCCGATAGAAACCAATCCATGTGCATTGGATGCCCATAATTTTACAGCATCAAGTTCCCCCTCCAATGCCTCGATTAATGAATATAATTCATTCATTGTGTAACGCAGATAGACAGATCTGTTGTCTATTTCACATGAACAAAAATGGTTAGCATGTTTAAGACAAGCAAATTGTTCAGGAGAGCACTTGCAACTTGCACCAGATAGGTGCAAGTCATAGAAGCATAAGAAACATTCCATCTCCACATTCAAGTTAAAGCCTTTCCCCATCTTTTGCAATTTTAAATCAGTTGGAAGATGCTTTATTCTTTCCTCCTCAATCTTTACACGTGCCTGTTCAAAGCAAGAATCTTCATTAGTCCTCTCTATGGTACTTGAGCAGATTTTTGACCAATGATAGTGCAAGCATATGTGCGCAAATTTTTGAAGGCAGAGAAGTGGAAAATACCTTAATTGCCTTTGTAAGCATCCCATCTTTACCACAGAACAATGTCCACCTGAAATTCTCTGTAGTTTCCTTCCCAAGAAGTAACACATCATAAAGGGCCCGGACTGCCTTGTAAGCTGAACCCAGAAGTAGCTTATCATGGGAAACAGAAGTCTTACGGCACTGCTCACTGTAGAGCTCAACTGCATTCTGCCCATGGACTAACCAATCAACAGGGGCTACATTCACAGCCTCTGCACAGTTGAATCCACAATTAAAGCCAGCGTGATATGCCCTTGGAAAAGTAATGACAAACTCCCCAGACCGTTGGACAACCCTATAGACTGGCACAGCCTCAGCTTTTATAACTGAAGGAGATAATTGAGTCACCTGCCCAGAAGCAAACCACTAGTTTATCTCTGAGAAATTCCCATAAGATGTAAAAGCAAGGTTTAGGCAGAAAACAAGATGTCAATGGCCTGGTGCTTGCTACCCTTTGTAATTAATTGCTCAAAGATGATTTTGGATTGACTCCTATGGCCATCACAAACTATGACCAGTACCAATACTTCATCCATATGTATTTATTCTCACTGTTCTGCAATTAACTTGAACTATAAATAGACTGCAAATAACTACATAATATCTGAATGTTGCCAAATTCCTTTCATACATTTATTTATTCTCATGCCAGCAATAATTTACGAGCTCTTGCTAGATAAAAGCACACAGAAAAAGTGTATGACCAACATCCTACTTACCAGTTCATTGAGTAAATCGGGCTGTTCTTCAAACAAATCTGGCAAATGTTTTCTCATTGCATCCTCCAAATTGGATGCATGACTCCCAGGTACCCCATACCATACTTTTGGGTCGCCCCAATGTAAATAGTTTAAGGAATACAGGTGGTGATCCTCAACATGCTGTTCAACAACAAAAATGGAATACAAAGGGATAAAAACAAGAAATCATCAGTATACAGTCTAAGATACTGAAAATCCAACTTCACAACCAAGAGAGAATATAAGATCAAGGGAAACATAGGATCATCTTTCCACCAATTAAGTTGCTTTTTTTTTTAAGGAGAGAGAGATAGAGAGAGAGAGAGAGAGATAGTAAGTGTCATTAATGGACTTTTCTCTCATTCATTCCAGAAATTTTATGAGCTTAGCCAGCTTCACCACTGATTATAGTTCCATTCAGATTTCTTCCACAAGTACATTTTTGGAAGAAACAAATGAAAAGGAACATAATATACCAGCCAGCCAGATTACCAGGCTCCTGACATTAAAAGGAGACATAAATCCAGCAGAAGAACTAACCACGGGTACTGCCTTTTATGCTAATTTTTTAATGTGTTTTATATAACTTAAAAGAGGAGTTATGATTACCCACCCAACAAAATGACGAGAAGCACATTCCTACATAAAGCCATGGCACTAGAACACCTGATATATCACTTCCTTCAAAACATAGCACAGAACCCGGCAGTCGTGGAAGGTTATTTAAATTCCAGCCAGAAACCATGTACGGATTGGAATTGCCTTGATCTACAATAGATGAAGCCTTGGGAAAACCACTTCCAAATATTCCGGTTTCTAAGTCAGCTCCATAGTATACCTGAAAAATCATATAAGAGATTGCTTATGCTAACACTAACGCATAGGCAAGCAGATTGAATGGAATACAATGAAAACCAAATTCACTTGCCTCAACTTCATCTGTTGGTTGCTCAATGATCCGCCAGTATTCGCCTTCAATATCTTGCACACGAGGTTCAAATTTTTGGTGTTCCATGCCATCAGGTTTCACATCATCCATTGAATCCTTCATTCCAAAGTAGCACTCTTTGAAATGGTTGGCATATTGCTGAAACTCTTTAAATGTGAAGTCTGATCCTGGTTGAAATCCAAACTTCTCATCAGTCTCAGATGCTACACTTCCTTCTGAACAAGAATTGGTACGTCTCCTTCTAGTGCCCATTCTTGAGCTCCTCCTTCGTTTTCGCTTCCGGCTTCTAAACTTTTTTCTCATAGGCTCCCTATTCTGAAGCAAATCAACTTGTTGAATGCGCGTAGAAAATTTAGCATGTTCCCATATGGCTCTATCTTTAAGACAACAAGGTGGATTCCATGAAGGTGGAGGGACAATCCGACATATTCCAAAGGACTCAGCTTTTGTGCGAATCTTTGATATGTAACCAAGTGCATCTTCAAATTCCTGAAAGAATGGGGCATCATAAATATATCTAAACATAAACGAATACCCAGAAAGCCAAATCTGTTTTCTACTTTTTTTATTTTTTTATAAGAAATACCTCTATAGTTGGATAAAATACTGGAGCTTCATCAATGATAGGCCTGCAACCTTCGTCTGGAACCCATCTGGCTGTTACCTGAACCAATTAATGGTATGTATATCAACATTATAAGCTAGAAATTGAATTTCAAAGATTTATATGGAATTCAAATGTTAATAGTCTAGTTAGAATGATTTTTATCTCCAAACTCCTTAGAAGTTGAATTCTATTTAATCCGAAAGTCATTGAAAATCCAAGCACAAACTTAAACTGTTCAATAAACAATGCAAGTGTCTATCTATTAAATAGATACAGAAGATCGATGCACACAACATACAACACAAAAATTATATGAACTTGTGTACCTTTCTATTTCGAGGGCTGCCTGGGGTCTCAATGTTGTTGTCAGTTTTAAGAGAATGCTTAGAAGTATTTTCCTGCAAAATATTCACCATTAGATAAGATATACTGACTAAATTTTGTGACCCAAGACCTAATTGTGTAAAAAAAATTCTATAAAACCAAAGAAACAAAATGCTCTTAAAAATAAACTGATGGAAATTAAAGCACAAAGAAAGAACACAGTTAGTGTAAAGCTATAGAAAGAAGCTAGAAAATCAAATAAATGGCAAAATTATGTGTAAGACTAAGCAAAAACCATCATGATTCTTATAAGATGTGGCTCCTCGTTCACCTAATATCAAATACATTATTGTACAGGCAGTACCAAGGTTGTTATTTACTTCTCTGTGGTGCCTAAAACAGTTAACCAGGTAATTGAAGTGCTACCATCGGTGAGTTTTCTTGCTACCATAGATTGTTAAAAACCTCACTTTCCTTCATGAAGTCTCATTCTCAGTCCATGTCATTGTCTCCTTGAAAGAAAAAGAGCTAAGAAACCAATTATTCTCAAAGACCAAAAATGTGATAGGGTCATAAAGATTCCATGGCATGCTGCAACCAGAAGGATGCTACACCAGCCTAAGCTCCAGTCTCATAAACATAACATTCCAATACAGCAATTGATCAATAGGCTCAAAGCTTCCCTCTAAATTAATACATACTGTCCCATCTTAGCTCAGACCTTTTTCCCTAAGATACTTGTTCCTTCTCTATCTAATACATGACGGTGTTTGCCACCAGAATATGTTGTAGAGAATTCAGGGTACTAAAACAAAAAACAATGATCAAAAGAGTGCAGATCAATTTGCACTCAGGATCAAAAAAATTTAAAACAGACGCAGTGCATCTGCAACCAAAATCCTAATTGTCATCAGCCAGAGCTGAATCATAAGACCGTTATTTTCCTGACAACCAAATCAAATTCTTTTTATCAACATTAAGAGAAAAAAGAAATCAATCACTAATAATTAGACAAAAAAAAGGCATTTATCACTCAAAATCAAAACAAGATACCAAGAACAGGTCAGATACATTATCAACTGCACTTAAACAGAAGATATGTAAGTAAACTAACCTCCTTAACAAGAAAGTCTGCAGCTTTTGATTTGTACTGTTCCATTGGCTGGGGGGAAAAATCAAAGATTGGAAGATAATGAACGCTGATGACCAATCTTGATCTTTAGAAACACAATGCAACTTCACTGAACCAATCAAATGCAAAGAAATTAAAGAAAAATCCAATCGAAGAATAAAATAAAATAAAATAAAACTCATTCTCTTCGTTTGGGAATAAAACAGAGACTAACCCACAAACCCTAATGTGTGATATACGCATAAATGAATGAATGAACGACTGAATAAATGGAAAAATCAGGCAATTAATTACAACCCAATTCTGTAAAAGAAGTTTCCTTTCTTGTACAGATTTCATTCATGCATAAACAGAAAAAAGAAACCAACTTTATGCCAGTTACCTCCATGACAATTCTGGTAAATCAAAGGAATAAGTCAAATCTAAAAACACTAAATACGTGCAGAAACAGTGTGCCAAAACAGATTGTGAAATTGACCTAGTTTTCTTCATCAACCCAATAATATAATTAAATAAACTGTTCCAAAAAAAAAAAAAAAAGATTTGGAAAGAAACCGACAAGATGGAAAATAAAAGTGATTATAAGGACAAAAGGGGTGGTGAAACTCACATCACATAAGAGAATTCAAAAGGCTTAATTTATTCCTAAACAATAAACAATTAAATGATAGAAAAATAAATATTTGCTTTAAAAAAAAAGTATTAAGAAAATACGTACACAGAGACAGAGAGAGAGAGAGAGAGAGAGAGAGAGAGAGAGAGAGGAAAAGGTTTGCTTAAGATGACAAAAAAAGCCAAAAAGGGTGGGGCTTTAAAGGACGGCGAGGATTGATTAG
This sequence comes from Ceriops tagal, assembly GCA_021533255.1. Lineage (NCBI taxonomy): Eukaryota > Viridiplantae > Streptophyta > Magnoliopsida > Malpighiales > Rhizophoraceae > Ceriops > Ceriops tagal. The sequence goes on from CM038606.1 coordinate 9,760,299, forward strand.
AGGTTGGAGCAGCCTCGGAATCCTTCTTATACGTAAATTACAAATTACAATTATTATTGACTATATTTATTTTATTGTAAACGGGCTGAATACTATTTATTGATTTTCTTTATTTAATACATCGATTGATCATTTAGAGAGAGAGAGAGAGAGAGAGAGAAAAAGTCGTTAAGTTTGAGAGAGAGAGAGAGAGAGAGAGCCTGCACGTCCGGGGGGGGGGGGGTGGTGGTGGTGGCGTTGGGTCGGGTCAACCGGTTTTAGTTAAAACTGAGTGCGTTTTGGGCGGTTAGCAAAGACCTGGAGGGAATGGACCCCACACTGTCCTACGTAATTATGGGAGATGGGTTACACGTCCACGCGGCACGCTGTCCCACGCGACTATGAATACTGATTGGACGCTTTTGATTGAATCCATTGATGCTAAGATGATGATTTTTCAGTATAATCTAACAATTGTGGTGGCACTAATTTGCACGCAATTTATTGAATATTAATGGAAACAGAAAACCAATTCTCTATTCCAACCCAGTAAAGAAAACACTTTTCATTTTTCTTTAATCTGATATTTGGGTCAAATTGCACGTCCGCCCCTATGATTCATTCATATCCAAAGTACTCAACTACCAAGCCACATTCAGATTTTATTTTAACTTTTATTAACTTATTCATAAATTATCATTATTAAACTATTTCACAAATTACTTACATACAAAACATCATGAAAATTTTGATATTAAAGAAAATCATATTAACAATTGTTTGTTCTTTTGATTTTTTTTTTCTTTTTAACATCACACACGTACACATTGAAGATAAATGCATATTGTGTGTATAAATTAAATGTACATATATACACCATGTCTTCACTATCAGGTGTGTGTGTGTGTGCGCGCTGAAGCAGAATCATTATCTCCTACATATCCCTTCCAAGTTTAAAATATGTACATTAAAAAAAAAAAACGATTTTAATGAAAGCTTGCTTAAAATTAACAAATAGCCTAAATACATGGCAATAAGAGGAAAGAAACAACGCAAGTATGTGAGTTACACAAGTTGTATAGAAATCAGAATACCCCAAAAAGAGTTGTTGGGGAAGGAATACTCCAAAATTATGCTAATGAAATTAGTTAGAAAAGGCAATGAGATACGTCACCCGTCATTGTCACCCAAACAATGTCTAAAATATTTTGGGAAAATAACCTGAAGTGGGTTTTCGAAGTGGTCGACGAAATCCAGAGGCTTGCCTTTGATTATGAAGTTCAAAGAAAAGAGAAGTGAAAAACGTCATGAGAGCATACACTGCCAACTACGTCCAAACCAAAAACCCAAATTCACAAAAAAAAAACAAACAATTATAATAAATAGGAGACGAGCAAATTGCAGTTCCACATTATAGAAAAACCAATTAAAGGAACCAAAAACTACTGGGCTAGGTAACTAGGAGACAGAACATACCGATGACCCTAAAAAAGACAAAAAAAACAAAAAAACCCATTGGTAATAGTTGTTCTGCCAGAAATAACTAGTTCAAACCTTAAAATAAATTCAAAACGGAATTGCAGTTACAATGTAACCTTCCAAGGGTTCGAATGGAAGCTTTGACATTTTAACGCACCAATGCATAATTTCTGTGATCAATTTCCAGGCAAGGGTATACAATTGTACAAAATCCATGGAATTGAACAATCATACCAAAAAAAAAAAAAAAACAAACTACAATATACAAAGCCATAATTGTTATGGAGGCGACCTAATATATTAAATTGCAAAGACAAAAAAATATATATCCATCCAGACACTGCCGCTTCTTCTGACAACACACATCAGCCGGAGAATAATTATCACCTCACCCATTTCCGATTTACGATGTCACATCTATACAGCCAGCAACCCTAACCCTAACTCCAATGTGATTCCCTTTCCAATTTTTGCCTACAACATTGTGTATACTGGCCATATGTTAAAAGAAGCTGTAGAAATATCAACCCCACCTTAATTCTCATTGTCTATAGATGTTCGATAGAGCCGCTCTTAAGTCTCTCCATCCGGGCTTGAAGACCAGATAATGCCTTCTCATCCATAGGAAGAACTCCACTCTGCACAGAATTCTCCACAGCAGCAGAGTCTGACACACGAGCTGAACTAAGGACTCCATTGTTTATGTTATCATTCATAGACATTAATGGCCTGGTTCCAGATTCTAAACTCCCAGCAGCCGTGGCCAATTGCATGCTCTTCATCCTTTCTCGAATAGCATCTAAGGTCCCACCAGTTACTGCAGTTCATACAATAGCTTGAGTTGTTTGAAAAGCAAGCCATAACAGGGCAGAAGATGATCACTATATCAAATTATCAAGCAACTCTGGTGCCAAATTTCTCACCTCCAATAGCAGTACCACTTCTGTAGTCCTCAACATACGAGGGAGGTAGATGGAAGTTTGTTGGTTCAGACTTCACATTCAAGGACTTTCCATCATTCAAGGCACTTTTATGGACTGGGGAAAGAGGCGCAAATTCAGGGGAAGAAGCAGATAGAGCAGATGGTGGGGGCGTTGATATTGGCAAACTAGAAGGCGTCCTTCCAGCAGCAGCATTCTTCTCCATCTGCAATAAGGTGATAATAATTAGTTGATGCACGTGCTCAACATACGTTCAAACAAGGGTAGGGAAATACAGACCTGGGCTAAACCATCTCTAATGTAAGTGCGAAATGCCTCACTAGCATTTTGAAGCTGTGCAAATATATCAACCTGCAATGCGGTACACCAAATGCATGAACAGGTCATAATGGTGTATGAAAGGTAGCACACACATTACACTCCAATAATATCGAAGAACCAAAAAACTGGACAATATCTCATACGCTGGCAATGCAGAAAAGATACACACCTTCGGGTATAGTTGAGTAATGCGGTATAATTCATATAAACCTATAGTGCATGTTTGCTTGTCACCAATTTTCTTGAATATGGCAGCAAGTTCTTGCTGTTGGTAGAATGAAATGCCAAAAAATGTTCAGGACCCCAGAAAGGGGGAAAAATGGCAAGAAAATTGTTATACAAAAGTGCGACCAGCAGCTCGCTATCACATTATAAGTTGAGATCAATCATACCTTCAACTGAGCATCAGCAGAATGTGTGGCAGTTGAGGAATTGTTAGCTGCAGAATCACCCCAATGAGTTTGGCCTGCAGGCCCTGTGGACGTCAACATTCTTGCTGCAGCTAAAGTCTGCACAGATAAAAGAGAAGCAGGAATTGTTATTATCTATCCAAATTGGAGCACAGAAGCAGACATCCTCATACTTCTTTACCTCAAGGTTCAGATCGATGTAAGCAAGAATAATTGGCTGTGGTTTCATGTCTATTGGAACCATAGAAAGGTGACCCTTAATTGCAGCACCACGAAGCTTAACAAGCTCATGTAGAACAGTTTTCACCATACGGAGTGGCTTGTCATCTGCTCCAGCCCTTTTATCAATTCATTTACAGAATCAATACAAAGCAGAACAAGTAAAACAGTCGGTTCATTTGGCCAGAAGACCAAAACCAAAAGGCAACAAAACTTAGATTTCAAAAGGTGCTAGTAGGGAACTAAATTAAATGAGTAAACAGATCCACACATCACAATGTCTTCGTTTAACACATACCTCCTCCTGATTTCCTCCATCCCCAATTCCTGAAGATATATATGGATACTTTGGAGAATACGATCAAGATCAACATCGTAAATAGTGCTTTGAAGAACCTGTAACCCAAACATTTGTGACAAATTTTATGAAGATTAACCAGATAAGACAAAAAGAGTCACATCTATGACTTATGATGCATATACACTTTATATAGAGCAACTACTGAACAGATTCAAATCTTTTGAACTTCACATTCAAGAGACTCAAATTATTATACTCATACCTTATTAGAATTCTAGATTTATGAAATGCAATTGCATTAAATCAGCTAGAAATTTACAAATGCTGCACAAAGAAATAAATAGTTGGCTGCCACCCAAGAGACTGGTTCCAAAGGAACTAAAATGCTTTCAAAAACAACGAAAAGTTGCTCCCGTACCAGATCCAGAAAATGTCTCAAATCCCAAGTCTGAAAAAATGAGAGTAACAATTGGAGACCCACAAAATCAGTCCATTCAGCACAAGCCAAAAGCTAAACAACTTCATGCAAAACCATAGAGATTCAACTAAATAATTGTGCGAGGGCCACAGCCTACAAAGTCAAACTGCAATCTCATGGTTACTATATCTATGTCCTTCAAGAATAAAACCCATTTTCAGTTTTTTCACACACAAAGATACGCCTTTTCCTACTTTGGGGTGGTTAGAACAGTTTCCCAGACTCAGGTAAACAAATATGTTATTACCTTTGTGAGCTTGATTAAACATTTGACAACAAGATCAGAGAACTTCTGATTCCTGATTGCAAGTGTCTCATTTGATGCAGGTGAAGGCCATCTTGCAGGATCCAATGGACGCAACAGATTAATCAGGACAACAAACGATGAAGTTCGATCTGCATTATCCTGCACATACAATCACATCTCAACCAAAAAACTGCCTTTTATTTTAGAACTCATTGAAGAAAGATATGCTTTTTGAGGTGAATCTTTACCAAAATCTTGAGCATCAACACATTCAATGCTTTCAGAAGTTGGCTGCCATCATCCATATGAGGAACTCTTTCATCCAAAAGCCAAAGCAGAAGCTCTGTTATGAGACTGTCAAGGGTACTCTCTCTGACAGCATAAGCAAGTCTTTTATTTTGGAAGGTCTACAGAAAGGTCCAATCAACATGTCAGCAGAAGATATGATACATTTTAATTGGCCATGAAGAGACATAAAGATTTATCTCCATCTCCATAATTTCTCCCACAAGCATGTTCTCTCTCGTTTTATTTTTTTGCATGCAAGAAGTGTTGAGAAAGGTTCAATCACATAGTAAAACATAAAAATAGTGAAAATTGCCAAAGACAGATATACCTGCATGAGAGTATTTAGAACATATTTACAAGATCTTGATGAAGCTCCCGTCAAACTGAAATCAAATGTCTTGGCTACCTGTTCATGGAGAAGCCACCCCGCAGACAGGATGTAGATCACATTGTTAAGTATCAAACAGATTTGAAGTCTAGATGAGGAAGAGAAATCAATGTACAATTAATTATCATGAGACAGTATTTGCCTTGTTTGCCAAGCATGAGACAAGCCTATCTGAATCTTTCACAAGTTCATCCATCATGCTGCCCTCTGGATCATTGGTGGCCAGTGCCAACTCATGACACACAACCTTCATTCCTTCAACTGACTGCAATAATCAATAGTTCACACTCAATAACCCTTTTCATGAAAGATCCACAAAGATATGCATGTAACCACACACATACACACAGAGAGTAGGGGGAGAAAGAGAGAGAGAGAGAAATTAAAGCTTGGGAAAAAAAAATCAATTGAAGGATAAGAAACGTTCCGTTTTTTCTTTATTAATATTTTCCACATACAAGAATTTACACAGAAGGAGAAATCCACCAGATCATAGATCAGGATATAAGGAATCACATCACATAACAGAAAGGATAAGAAAATTTTAAAATATATATCTCCAAGCATGTCAAAAATCAATCGAAGACACTCAACAGCACCAGAAACAGATTTACACAATGAGAAAAGAATAGACTAACTCCCACAAAAACTGCAATGCTATGCTAATACATAAAAACCATATCACTCCTGGCATCCAAAAACATAACAATGAACAATAACAAGGCCCCTTTGAACGAACCCCATTTCCCCGGCAATTGTCACATACCTACCAATAAATAAAACTCACAAACTTGGTAGTCTAGCCCACTGTATCAAAATTACCAGGATGCCAACTCAAAAGTTAACAAAGGACACTCATGCACTATTTAACAAGGAAAGAATGGGATTAAAATTGATGGACTGCATACCTGCTCAGGGGAACCAAAAGAAATAATATCCAAAGCCTCTTTCCAGTTTGAGGGGCCATTTGCACTAGCAAATGCCTGGGAAGTTGCATGTCTATCCATTTGAAGCTCATGTGATGCAACACTTTTCCTGTAAGTGAACAACCATGTTACTAATATGACAATTACAAGCAAAAGGTAAGGGAATGCAAACATATATGATATCAGAAAATCTAAAACCTCGTGAATATCGGGCCAGGTATAGATTGTGAAACTTCTCCACTTTGCTCAGCTAAATCAGGCCTGGCAAATAAAATACAAAAGAAAAATTGGCAGTCAGGATAATCAAATCATGAACATACAAAGTGTTATTACCACAGGATTTAACCCAAGCTAACAGCCACAAAAATTTACAATTTATGTTGGCTAGGTAGGAATACAACATGGAAGATACTTCTCTCAATCAAAGAACAGAATCAGAAATAGATGCATCTCATCTATTCCAAACCAATGGAAGTGTTAAAATGATGGCAGGTGCCAAATAATCATGCACAAGACTCAAGGCATTTCATTTGAAGTAATATGCAGATTATGTCAAAGGAATCTTAACCAGAATCCAATTGTAAAACTTCTAACCAGAACCTGTAGAAAAATATGACCAACTTATCATTTTTCTGTTTATGACGAGTGGCAGAGAGTATTAAACTAGTTTGGAAAAATAATGTGTTTAATCTCCATTGAAAACATCCAGATTATCCTTCAAGGGTGAACAAATCAAAGCATAACTTATTTAGTTCTCTCCATCAATTTGTGCCAAATAATATTGAAATCCCTAGCAGTTTCTTTCACAAACAGGACACTACCTGTGTTCTCAATTATCAGAGTTCATTTCCACCGTGATAATTCAAAAGGCAGATAAGCCAAAATGTGTCACATGCAAAGGCATTGTCACATCAGCGGATTCCACTTTATAGCAAAGATATAGCAGGTAACATAAAAAGAGTTAACCTAAGAAAGGCATAAAGTACGGTAATTAAAAGATTTATAGGAAAAGCATTATATTTGCATACAATTTCTACAGTGAGTGGAATGACAGAAGTTAATTTCATTATTCAAATTACTAGAAAGAATCAACAAACTTCAGTACATAAACCTATTAAAAATCATAAAAGATAGCAACATTATGGGGCATAAAAAATTGTATTTTTATGTGAAATTAAAATGTAAATAAATAAAAACTTATGGCAAATACGAACCCATTTTCCCTAACAGAACGCCTTAAAGCAGCTCTAGCATCGCCTGGTCGTCCTTCCTTCCTTTTCTCCATCTCTCGGAACTGCAAAAGGCATTTCAATTAATGTGTTGGAACAGTGCCAAAAAACAAAAAAAGGACTTTTAACTCAAAATCTGCTACTGACCTTCCACTTAAACCTATCATCTAACATGCTTCTCTGAGCATCTGTTAGTTTCCCAACATACTTCCATATGTCATCACCTGAGATAATAAGGAATTACTCAGCAAAAACATCCTTCCACGTAAAGAATTCTACCTGAAACTAACCCCAGACAATTTCAACTGCAAAGTTAAGCACAAAGGATAATACCAATGTAACAAAAAAACCACTACCAACATAAAGCATTCAAGCTAATGGAACCATCAAACACAGAGAAATCAGAGGAAATGAGATAAAGACGGAGAAAAGTGAGACATGCCTAAAGACATGTTCTGCAGGAACACACTAAACAAATATACTTCATAATATACCCACCAAGATACTTATAACCAGTGGCTAGCGTGTTTAAAGCTGCTTTCCTAATTTCACCATCCCGTTCTGCTGTCAAGCTTGCGACAATTTGCAGAGATTTTAATTGGCCAGTTATCTGTTTGAAACAAACAGAGTATGGGTTTAATTATTACACAGTATAAAAAAAATAGCAACAAAAAGAAGGGCAACGACAGTAAGAACAATAGCAGTAGTCAGGTACCTCAGCACCATGATGATCTATCAAAAATCCAACCAAATCAGCAGATTCTATCCGAGTGCGGTTGTTTTTAGAGCGAAGACCCTCCACAATGTAAGGAAAAGTTTTAGCTGCCGAATAGGTATTGACAACTTGTTTGGTGAGGTCACGCAATTTTTCTCGCACTTTCTCAATATTATGCCCCAACTGCAACATGGTAGAAGCATGGTTCAAATGTGGAATATCTTCTCATCAAGGAACATAAGAAACTTCAGAATTGCTAGAAGTATTAGGAGCAGCTAAAGATCAGTATCGACTTTTGAGCCAAGTGAATTGAAATTTGGCACAACTGGATCAAAAATCCATTCTGCCATGGCATACACTGTACCTTTTCTGTCAAGCATGGAAGAAATATTGCTGCCTCTGATTCAGTCAACACATATCCCTCCTCCTGCAGCATATCAAAAAGTTCAGGAAGAAATTCCAGCACCTGCCCATTCCCACAGAACAAAAATCAGTCATGTTCTCAAGCATCATACTCAGGATTTAATGATATGCAGAGCAAGTAAAAAAGAGACATCAATATGGAAGGAAAACAACCCATACCTTCAAAAGACATGTTGTGTTAGATTTACAGAACTGCAATACAAACCACTTCAGAAGGATATCCAAAACTTCAATTATTTCCTTTCTGATGGAAGGAAGTCCCTAAAACAAAGTCAACATTTCTGATTAGGACAAGGCTTGGCTTATCAAAGACTACCTGTGCTCAGAAACACATCTAAATACCTTCTGTAACATCTCAAGCCCATCAACCTGCTTTTTAAAATCTGTACTTAGAAGCCTCCTATTCAAATCCTCCCTAAAATACTTCATCATGTCGCTCTGCACAAAAATCAAATTCTAAGGATCTCTTGGTATGCATTTAAAAGAAATCCAGGGAATTTACTGAAATCTGTCCAGACACAAACCTCAAGTTCTTGTATCAGTTCTATTCGTGGTTCTTCAAACTTAAACCTTCGGACTACCATTCTCTCCCTATCATCCTGCTCAGAAACCAAATGAAAATGACTTGTTTTCAAGAAATGAAGTTAATATATAATGCGGGCTTCAATGTCTCGGAGCAATATAGACCTTGTTTGAGTCCTTCAAATTTAACAAGGCTTGTGATTGAGCAGCTCTGTCCTGAATGGAAATGAGTGACTCTGTCCGTGCACCCCTAGTTGGCATGGCTCTCTGACAAATGAATGAAGTTTTTGGTGTCCTTGTTAAGCCCCAAAAACAAATAGATCCTTTTTTTTTTTTAATACTAGAAAATACAAAACAAAGTGACAGGACTGTTAACCTGTCTGGAAGCACCACCAGCAGCAGATTTTCCACCCTTTGGGCCTATTTTTGATGCTATCCCCATTGAATTTGACTTAGCAGATTCAAATGATTCTAGTAAAACAAGTCAAATTTTCTTACATGATTATCAGCCATAGTAAGAGAAGGCATGGATGTGCACACAATTGTAAAGAAAAGGGGCATAAGATCACACCTTGTAAAGCCCCATGAGGCTTCATTCGTTCAAGAACAAGAGCCAGAGCCGGGCCTTGGATATCTTTAAGATTCTTTTCAATCTGGAAACCATTATACACACAAACATGATACGCTCACAAACCATGCACCAAGTCAACTTCAGAAATTGTGATCAAGATCCAGAATAATCCAAAATAATGTACCGTTTCTTGCCCACAGGCTCTCAAAATCCCAGCAATACATGCTTCTGCTGCTTTTCGAACATCTGAAGATTTATCCTAATATTGCAGGTTACAGCAAATGCCCATTAAAGATAAGCACTAATGCCAGTTTTGATCCAGAAGCAATCTCAAAAAAGATAAAAACTACCATCATAGCAGAGCTCGCCGGTTTCAGCAAACTAGCAGCATCAGGAAAATCAGAGAGTCCAGAAAGTTGCCTTGACAACCAATCAAACAAATCTTTTCGCCCTTCAACACCAAGCTTTGTATCCAATAAAGTGGCTGTAATGTAAGGAATCTGGAAAAACAAATTGTCAATATGCCTGAGCACAAATAACAGAAATGGACACAAACAAGATGACATCAGCAATTACCATTTTATCGAGATGAACAGCAGCAACCCAAGAATCCAATGTCACCAAGGCACATTCTCTCATTTGTTTCTTATTGTCACCAAGGCACTTCAGAATATCAAATAAAATGCCCTGCCAAAAAAAAAAAAAAGAATTGTGTTAAACTTTCTGCCTGAAAGGTCATAAATATAACTGGAATTCAAGGTGTTCCAAAAAATTGCAAACCTTGCTTGACCTCTCAACAGCTGGTCCCATGGCAGTTGCAATAACACCAATTGTGGTCAAAGTTGCTATTACCAAATTTTTATTGCTGTCATATAGACGCCCTCTAAGAGCATTGAATAATTCACCTGACAATCAGACAAGATATCAATGCAAACAGATCCTTGATGGCATAATTTCAAGCCTTGTTCTGCCTTTAATGATTCCAACCCACTGTATATTTTAGAAGGGTAAGCTGCAAGGGAAAGATAGTGCAATGGAAGCTGTACCAGTTCCAGTTGGTTGAATGCGCATGTTAGCCTCTTCCAAGATACCATTGACAGTTTCAATTGACTCCAAGCGAACCTGAAAATAAAATGACAATGGCCACAGAAGTAATACCAAGTTATAAATTTGTGTATCAGTTCCACAACTATATAAAAAAAAAAGAATAAGCAAACAGATATGCTTGCTTTGTGTCCTTTTTGAGGCCACACCTTCCAATCAATACTTTCTAAGCCCTTCAGCAAAACAGGTGTTATTTTTCCACTAATATCTTCACGAGGCAAGCAATCAAGTCCACCAGTAGAAAAGGAAGCCACAGGTTCAGATGCCCTAACTGTTTTCTTTGGCACTGCAGAAGCACCCTGAAGGACACACATGAATGCATGCATGCATCCGCAGACACAAAAAAAAAGAAAACAATAAGCAACACCCATAGCAACAACTAATTAAGATAAATTAAAGCATCACCTTGACATTACCTCAAAAGGATTTTTTTCAAACTCTGCATCAAGTGCACTAAGCAGGGCAGGCTTAACATCAACAAGAAATCCCTTAATATCTGCAGAAAAGCAAAGCTTTTACAAGCATCTAAGATGGATCCAACACAAATGGAAACTAGGCATGAGGTAGCTACTCACCAGGACCAACAAATTTATGTAAAGCACCCAAAAGCTTAATAGTAGCGTTTCTGCTAGCAGCCACACTAGACTGCAGTCCAACATCTTTACAGAAGTTAATTAAATCCTGCAATATGTAGATACACTTATCCTTTAATATCGAAAAAGACAAAAGAGCAAAAATATAGCAAAAGCACTGATACACAGCAAGTGTGTTGAGCAAAATAATTATTGTTGGTAAGAAATGGAATCACCTTAAGCTTTAAATGTGATATACCAAAGTCCTCAACAGCTGAAACCATCCACAAGACTCCCTCACTAAGAACCTTGGGATTTTTGTGCTCTTTCATGACTTTGTAAAGCTACAAGGTATTAAAATTTTCAATTATTAACAGCAAATTAGGAAACAAAATAACAAAAAATAAAAAAGGTCAAATATGCATCAGTTTATGGACCATATCCAAGATAGCCCTTTTGTAAAGAAAAATAGAAGCTTAGTCCCTGCACCTAACTTTTGCTTAGACATGGATGAACACAGTGATTTGTGGGAATACTTACTCTCTCAAAAATAAACCCTGGACCTACAGCTTCAGAGAAAGTTGTCAGGCACTTTGTGGCATGAGCTCTGGTTTTAATATCAGCTACCCGTTCACCAATACCTGTCAAGTGGGCATGAGAAAGCAGAAACTAAGGAATTTTTACATTAAAAGGAGACAGACAAAAACAACAATAAAGTCTTGATCCTGAATTTGATAGGTCTTCTACATGAATCGTTTTCATCAATCCATTCTATTATGAACTTAGTTTGATGTGAGATATAAATGCCTAAATCCTTTCTTACCAAAAATTCCCCAAGTTAAATTCCAGTTGCATTCTCCCTCTCCTCTCACCATCTACCTGGATTTGGTCCTCCCCTCTTAATTAGAGCATTTCCCGGTCCACATTAGACATGTCCAAAACCCAAAAAAAATGTCACTCCATCAACTTCAACTGAAGCTACATGTGCTTTGATACAAATATCCTCATTTCTTATTCAATCATTACTGGAGTGGCCACAAATTCATCTGAGCATTCTAATCTCTGTCACCTATTTTTTTGACATGATATTTCTTAACAGCCCAACGCTCACTAACAGAAAACAACATTTGCCTAATTGCCAGTCGATAGAATTTACTCTTTAACTTAATGGGAATTTGCAGTTACACAAGGTTACACAAAGCTCCAGTCACACAGCTTTATGTTAGTCACCCAACCCTCATCCTATCATATGAAGAACACCGTACTCTATATTCCTATCCCTTTGCACAACACAGTATAAATAATGGAATTGGATGCACTGATGCGCTCTGTACCATCTAGTCTTATACTGTATCTCATTTCCAGCCTTACTTTACAATGTGCTTATTCTGTTTCTGTGCAACTCAGCCTAAAGCCCTTAGATTCTAGGATATCCCTCCATAGTGTTAGTCTGCAGTCTAACCCCTCCCTAGTTGCATCTAGCAGGACAACATCATCTGTAAATAACATACATACAAATGCTACAAATTGTAGTTAGAACAAAATCTGTAACCAAATTCATGCATGCAAAGCAAGCAAATAACAAAGTAAAACTTTCACAAAATTAACTTTTGGTTTCAAGCGAAAGGCAGAAGCTTTGAGGTCAATACCCACCTAGAAGGCAAAGCACAACACATTTCTTTGGAAATTTAGATGTAGTTGAAGCTATGTAAGTAATAACTTCTAGGACTTGCTGCTGAACCTGCAGTATTTGAATTTGTTGTATTAAATATCACAAAAGCAAAAATACTAAGAAAGAATAATGAACACTCTAATTAAATGGAAAGAGCAACGCCTTGCAATACCTGAATATTTTTTTCAGTCCAACCAGGAATGGCACAAACTAGACGTATAAGAATCTCCACTGATTGATCAAGGACCTGTAAATCCTGGATTTGCATTTTCAGAGATAATATTGCTGCAACCATTGCCAACAAGATTGAAAGATAATTATGTTCTCTTGGACAAGCAGAAAAAGATTTCAAAAGCTAACATAAGCCATCAAGCAAAGAGAGCTAAAGTAACAAATTAGTAAAAGTTATTAGTGATGCCTAAAATTGATGAGATTTATTTTATTTTGGAAAACTAGATATTTGTTACAAAGGGTGCCAACAGGGTGAAAGTGAAACCAAGTACAGATAATAGAAATCACTAACAATAACAATCAAGAGAATCAACATCTACCACATCCTCTACATTATTATCTTCACCCCACCAAAAATAATAGCACGAAGGATTTATTACAGAATTTTCTTTTTATTAAATGGACACCCTTCCAGACACAATTCATCGTACATGAACACGAAAAAGGAAAGAAAAGAAATAGTTATAGGAACAACTTAAACTACCTTCAAGCCGCTCCTTCCACACAGTGCTTTTCAGTTGAGTCACAGTATTTACTTGTACAAGAGAACCTAAACTACTTTCTATCTCTTCAAGACTCATTTCTGCAGGCTGTAATGACAAAACAGACCAAGACAGCAAACAAATCAAGATCCCATGAACAATTAGTACAAATGACACTTGAGAAATGCCTCCATTGGAAAAAGATTTTCATGCAAAAATAATTGGCTAACCTCAATGTCCTCAGGTGGTTCAACTGATTTTGACTTTTCAGTCCTCACAGCCCTATCTCCTTTCCTATTGGCCCCCAACTTTGCAGACCCCAACTTTTTGTTAGCAGGCTGATAAAACCAAACATTGTCAAAATAAATGAAAATTGCTGTGGCCTTTCCTCAATAAGCAAGAATTATCACAATGATAATGAACATGGTGAAAATGCAGAGGTAGCTAGTGGAAAGATGTGAACACGCGTGCGTGCGTGCACGCGAGAGAGAGAGAGAGAGAGAGAGAGAGAGAGAGAGAGAGAGACGCACAGCTGCTGGAACAGGCTTCTTCCCAGTAAGCATGCTCGCTGCTGACTTTCTAACAAATGACCCTTCTGATGCCTGCAAAATTTGTAATCAAGAAAATTTTCGTTGATGTTGGCTGTATGGCATTTCAATTTCTCATAATCCTTAGTAGTGTAAGTTGGGATTTGTGGAATAGCAGCATGATACAAGCAGAACACCAGGCTAAAAGAAAAGGTGGAAAATAGTGAGGGGAGAAAGAGGTGATAATTGAATGCGGTAAAACACAAAACACAAATCACAATCTACATGCAATTGGCATTACACACAAAACATTGCATCAGGTGTTAAAATCTTAGATGACCATTCATGACATAAGTATATCAATCTTAGACATCCTTTTCATTCAGACCCCATAAAAGATGTAAAAAAAAAAATTATTAACCATTGAAAACAAGAAAATGATTCTCCAAAAACACCAATTACTGTATGTTATTCAATAAGAAAAAAAGAACCAACCTCCAAGGAGGAGTTGCTCCCACCAACAGTTTGAATTGTAGCTGGAATACAAAATAGCAAGATATTTAGGGGGAAAAAAAAGCTGTGCTGATAAGGACATGCATATATATTATAATGCTAAAAAGATTATGCTGATCACAAAACACAATTTACCACCAAAACAAAAGTACAAACCTGAGCTTGTACTGGCTGAGACACCACTTCCTGAACCTGCAATCATTTCAGATAGCTTCTTTCTTCTGACATCATCAAGCTTCTCCAATGACCTCTCCAAAGGCCTCATACCAACCAACTAAAGACATGTGAGAGGACTATAAGGAAGCAACATTTGGAACTTATTGGCAGTGTTCAGATCACATTAAGTTAAAGTCATACCTTAGCTATTGCTGCCAAAGCTGAAAAGGCTGAATCCCTCACTTCTGGGGTCCCATCATTAAGGCACTACAAGATCAAATTTGAAGAATTTTGAATATTCGATTAACAAAAAGAAGATTAAGTACATGTACAGAAAATGCCAAAAAATTTAAATGTTAACAACTGTTCAGCAATATAAAATTCCAGGAGTTGCTAACAGAGTATACAACTAAAGGATGGCTCCCATGGGTATTGATGAACCAGTGACATAGTTCCCCATTAGCAACAACAACAACAACAATAACAAAGCCCTGATCCCAATTTAATTGGGGTCAGCAGTGAGAAGATATTACTTTTTCCCTCAATAATTCATCTTAGAACATCCCACAGACTAAGCATTGGTCACGACTCCTAAGCTTAGATTCAACATAGTATAATCTATAATATGTGAGTGACACAAGGGTCAAATGTACACTGATTTTAAACAGGAAAGATCACATAGCAATGTAAAAATTAATTATATGGACTACACTTTAAGGTAAAGATGCACTAACCTCCATACAAACAGGCACATAATCCTTATGCACCTTTAAAATAACAGCTTTATTGCTTGTTTCAATACAAAATGTCACCCAGTTCAAAGTTAACGAACGCACAAGAGGAACTTTATTTTTGACTGCATTCCTAACATCTGCAGTAGAACATTGAAATGGACCATTCAGAAACATATACACTGTGATAAGCACAAATGCAGAATCAGAAACAGTTTATGCAACAAGTAAACAAACAGGGAAGGACCAACAATTAGAAAAATCCCTTCAAGTGCGAGTACAGGGAAATTAAAATCAGAACCAGAAAAACCAAGTCACTAATCCTGTTAAGGCTTAGTGCCTTTCCCAATGGTCCTCCTCCCCCACCCACACAACTTCCAAAAAATAAAAAGAAAAAATAAAAACACAAATTTTATCAACTTTATAGCTGCAGGCAAGAGAGCACAATTTGTGGAGTAAAGCAAAAGATGTATGAGAGCCAAAAAAATGAATATATGTGGAAGGAGCTCTACAAATTTTAGCAAAATGAGGGGAAGGGTACAGGAAGATGTGGGGTTGAGAGAACAGGCAGAGGGGAGAAACAACTCATACAAGGAAATTGAGGCAGAGCTAAGACTGCGATATAGAAAACATAATAAATGACCAAAAAAAAAATTGTGAACATCAGTTTGGCTAAAAGTAAAACTTGCCTTCAACAATTTCAACAAGAGTTAAACACCTGGCCTTGTGCATGGCTTGTAGAGTTTGCGTCAGTGACTCTGTCAGAACAGGTTTTTTCTCTTTCAATTTTTCCTTTAAAAAAAGATAATGAAAAGAAAAATCCATCATTAGATAATGATGCACCAAAATTCAGCAATAGTATTTGATCAAACACCCTACAGGCAACCAGACAGACTGACGTAGCATAGACATTCTCGTGTCAAACGGCAAGATAAAACACAAATCTGTATGTAACTTGCTCAGAACAAGAACAGTGTCAGAAATCCCAACTACAAAATTAAGCAGACTTCTTATCAGGCATGGCTTCTCCTTTAGGAGTAATGCATTGCCTGCACGTTAGATTTTGGTTCAAGCCTTCCATTCATGCATTACATTAAAAGATTTTGCCAGCCATCTTATTCAAGTATTTTCATAAGGCTGCACAACACAGCTTTTAAAAAACCACTGACAGATACTTTAGTAGGCTTTTTACAGCAACAACTCCTCTCAAATGCTCTTAAGAATTAGGCATAACCTTATTTTCCGTTTGAATCCCCCAATGAATGCAACTGATTTGCATCAATAGCAAATGCCATCATTGGCTGCTACCATTTTCTTCACTTTGTTTCCTTTACCATCATCAAATATCAATTCTGAATATCTTTTTTTTTTTTCTCACAATCTAGTTGGAGATAAAAATAACAATAAAAACCATTATTGTTCTTATAATTTACCATCTTTCTCAAATTCCAAACAATATTACATCGTTAACTACTGAAAGCTTTGTAGATGTGGTAATTGTTGCATATATACGTGTATTATTTGACAAATAATTTACTTCTTTTGAATCAACATTCTTGTAGGAAAATAGGATTACTTGTCTTCAAGCAATCTTTAAGGGTACAACAGCACAAGCATAATTGAACAAAAATAAAATAATAATAATAAATTGGCATATCTTGTGTACTGTGTGCTAAATTAAAGCTCAAAATAGCAAGCACAAAGACCAGATAAAAGAATATATATTGGCAAAACTTTTACAAGCTACACAGAAATGGCTTGCATATAAGATTTTCAATCTCAAGTCATATAGTTCTATTGGGCAGACCAGCCCAGATTTGAAATGGGGCAATACAGTGTTTTTATGTGTCTGCATCTTTGAAGTATATACTTACAAGTAAAACTGGCAGTAAGAAGCGAGAACCACCAGAAAAATGGGTTCTCAGACCACAGGCAAGGTTTCCAATAGCTTGGATGGCTTCAACAGAAACAGCAATGTTCACATCCGTAACAAGCTGCAGATCAAAATACAGTCAGACTTCTACTCCACAAATCACCTAAACTGCATAAGCAATAATCCAGCCACAAACAAAGTACAGAAGTTCTATAGCTGCATATGATGTCCGAAAAAAAAAAACACAAAAAAAATTATACTAAATAAACAAAAACATGCAGTTCTGCCAATTCTAAATCAACAAAATCTAGCTTGAACTAGTGAACCATACAATCACAAGTCCCCACTTGTAAAATCCCAGTAAAGTCCCTTCAACATGGATCCAATGTGCAAAAACATATGTACTGTAAATTGAAAATAGAAATGACAACTACCAAAGTCATACCAACAAGGATAAACTGTAAATTGAAATAGCATCGACTAGCACTTAGTACATCTCAACGTAGGAAAAACATATGTTGTCAGTTACAATGAGATTGCTTTGGCGTTGGACCAGGAATTTTCACAAATGCACTTGTTCAGATACTCAGGGCTGGAGAATCAGCATTAACATGCCAAAGAGAATCTTGTCATTCTATGAGGCTACCGGATACCTAACTAAAGCAGTATTGATCAACCCATCCAAGCATCCCAAATGACCACATTCCATTTGTGAGATGAGAAAACAAGCACCATTATCACACATGCAGCAAGATACACACGAATGCCTTTGCACAGAAAACCAAATTCAAATCAATAAAGGACATACTCCATAATCGACAGTGAGCTATCACACATTAAAAAGCACAATAAATCTTCAAAGAACCACATCATGTCGCCAAACAACAAGTGCAAAGTTCTGTAACTCGTATTTGGTAGGATCATATTAAGGACATAAAATAAAAAACCTTACATACATTGCTTCCATCAACAAACAGATGTATTTCAGTGGTAACCACATAATGGAGGGAAACAAAAAGTACACAAAAACTTTGTACAAAGTCCAGCAAACTTCTGAGACCTTTCATTTTTGGCAATAAAAATTGAACTAACATACACAAAAAGGCATCACACCTTCTTCAAAGTCCGGCAAACTTCTGAGAAGTCACCAGGTGCTATCCTCTTTGTAGAAGCAAGCTTAGTTAACTCTGCAACACCATCCCTTCTCTCTGACCACTTGGTAGCTTTCTAGAAGGAAGACAAGATTCTTAGACCATGTGAAGCAAACCCCAAAAAACAAAAAAAAAAAAGGGGTGGGGGGGGAGAAAGAAGCACACACAGTATCCAAAATTAGCAATTGTAAAGAGAGCAAGTGAGAGAGCTAACCACTCCATCCCAAAATCCAGACTTCTCCAAAGGATTCAAAATATCAACAGGATCAAGAAGATCATACTCATCTATTTCATTAGGAGCTGGCAATTGGCACATAAAATAAGTTTAAAGCAATATTAGTCTAAAGGCAAGAAAGAAGATTAAAATTAAATTTCCAAAGACTTCATCACACACCATCAGAAGTGGCCTCTTCAACATGGTCAGTACCCACAACCTCTGATACAGCCTCCGGCTCTGGTTCCTTGTCTTGCTCAGATCTAGTTGAGGCATTCATATTAGTAACCTCAAGAACTTGAAAACCTCACTTCCAAGAGATGGAAATGCCATTTTTTTGTTAAACAAAAAAAAACAACATTAAAAAACTAGCAACCATGCATGTTCCTATCAAAATCCAGAACCTGCACAGGACATTGGCGCAGGTCCAAAAACATAGCTAGGCAAACACGAGGAAAAAGATGCCCACTAGATAGCTACTTTATGTGGACATCAAAGACAATTTAGACCATGTTTCAATTCTCCAGTAATATTAGCGGATGGTTTGATACATGTGAAAGTGTTGGAGAGACTGGACAGACACATGGCAACTAGAGAAGAGAGTTTGGGCTTGACAGGGAAAATTAGTTGGTTTGTTAGTTGGTTAGCTGTAGCTGTAATGATGTGTGATCTGGTTCGCTGTAACTAATATAGGATCCATTAACATGTAAATCAGAGATAGATGCCCCGATTAGCTTCGTACAGATGATATGGATGAACAAACCAAACTTTTCTTATCTCTTTTATCTTCTCTTCCCCTCTCATCCTTCCAATCTTCTCTTTGAACTTTTTTCTGCTCCTCTTCAATTGTGATCAGAATCTGTGTAATTCAAATTATGCTAGAAAAATGACAGCAACTAGGTTTCTATCATTTAGGAGATTTAACAAAACTAATTAGTTTCCAATAAGTAGATTTTAATAGGTTTTTATTGCTAGGGTTGATTTTCTTTTTCGTTATTAGCCTAGGAGCAGTTATCCAATTAGAATTAGCACTGTCAGAGTCTATATAAATAGGTGATTGCGTAAATATAAGAGAAAGGAGAGAGATTTATGAATTAACTTTGCCTGTTGGCATTTTTGCCCACAGTGTGTGACGCTTTCTGCACTAGGAGTGATTCCTAAACCCTGCTAGAGTGATTCTAGTACTGGTGTGAGGCTGGTAGATCTTCTATCGTAGTATTCCGATGCAAATATTCCTTTCCACCTCCTTTGTTCTTAATTTTCTTCAATATACCCAGATCTTTCTTCTTTTAAAACCTTGAAATCATCAATTTTCCTGAAACCTAAACCTAAATTCTGTCAACTCTAAAACCACCCTCCAAGCTGTCTTACATCACTACTAGTTCTTAATCACATGCAAACAACTAATCAACCCAAAGCATGAAAACAAGTAATGTTTACTAGCCTTAACCGCACAAGTAATTTATCATGCAATAAACCAAGATAATCTTCTTCCAATTCACCAATGGCTACTATGAGAAAATACAGAGATATCCCAAAAAAAAAAAAAAAGATGGAAAACACTTCACAAAAGTACCTAATTTTACGAGATGGCTTGGCAGTTCCCGAAACATTAATAAGCTCAGCCTCCAGCTCTTTTCTCTTCAAAATAAAAAACAAAAAAAAAAATTGATCAACTGCAATACAAAGGTGAGTATGGGAATACAAATTATAGTTTAGCAGATTAACCACTGTACCATTGTATCTCGCATCTTCTCAAACAGTATTGATTTTACCGGATCCTTCCCAATCCAACGACAAAGCTCAAGGGTCAGTCCCTTAGCAGAAGCACGAACATTTTGATCTTGGTGGTCAAATAACTCTGGAAGCATCTTCAATATCCTCTTTGGGGGAACAACTTTGGCTCCAAATTCACTAAAACAAAACAGAAAGTAAATTTAAATTAAGAACGAATACCTTGGAATTGCAACGAATAAATCTAGTGCACAAACCTTAAAGCTAGAAACATGACATCAATTGCAGGCACAACAGCTTTGGCAACTTTGTTCTTAATTGCTTTCTCCATAGCATCCTACAAACAACAAACACATTAGTGAGTACCAATGGATATAGAGGGCAGGAGAAATTGGAACAATACAAAGGAAAGCATTGCAATCTAAATACATCTAAGATGGTATCAGCACCAAAGTACAGATAACAAATAGCTCAACCAAACATGCCCGCACATTCAATGCTGAAAATGCTTCCAAGATGCAAATCATGGCCAAAAATTAACGGGAAATGAAAACTCAACAATATATTAAAAAAAAAAACTGATGAATTAACAGGAAATGAACTCCAACATTATATAGATAACCTGAAAATTCTTTTTTAAAAAGTGAGCACACAAAATTCCTCACAAATGCTACTTTTCAATACCAAGAATCCAGTAAAAGGAAAAAAAAGAAAAAACAGAAGAGAAGATAATTGAAAAAATGGGGAAAGAATGGACATCAGTAAACTTCATGTCTAGCTTTGGAAGATAAAATCATGACAGAAGAAATTAGTTGTTTATATCCCTTTGAAGACAAGGTGATCAAAAGACACACATTCATGTGCTGCTGAATTTTCCACCCCAAATGGTCATGATAAGGTATGCATGCATGCACCTATGGCATGAAATGGATTGATGAATGCTTTCCATTCAAAAAGCACAATCATTAGACATGAAAAATAAAACAGATCTCCAACTTTCAAGACGCGGACAAACAACCATGAATACAAAACTCCTAGGACTAAGATACTCAACCATAGTACCACGAAGGGCAAAAGAAAATTAATTCATATACAAGAAATAGAAATAAAAATAAAAATAAAAATAAGAAAGAAAGAAAGATCCTCAGCTGTAAATATAAAATGAATAATTATAAACAATTTTCCAACTTCCTTGCAATATTAGTATTTTCATCACCTACAATATCATTTAGAAAGGTCTCAACTTCTAATTTCCATCTGTGCCATCCACAACTGATAAAGAACATAGCTCCAAATCTAAGGCCCAGCCCCATATAGGACACATAATTCATTTCACACACAAATTAACATTTCAATGATATAGGAAGAAATGGCCTTTACATCTGCCGTTGTCAAGGACAAGAAATCAGCAGGCAAGTTTACTTATAACCAACATTGCACAAATCTTCTCAAAGTGAATTAAAAAGAAAAAACATAACATTCACATCACTTCTGTTAGATCACTCCCAAAGAGGAGGAAAAAATCCTTTGCACGAGCTATAGGCTCTAAGGTTTGGTACTAATTAGTAGGTCATCCTGACTTCGAATATCTAGCAAAAGATACACTTGCTCATGCCACTCCGCTAAAATGACAAGGTCCTTTCAAGGAATCTAAACCTTAGGAATATTTTTGGGAAATATCATCCATCTCAATCAGTCACTCAGATGCTGCATTCTTGTCAATTCCCCAATCACCTAAGAATGTGGTGAAGACGGCATCAGTCGCATTCTTTCCTAGGTTTGACCACTCTACTCCACGTTACACTTGCCTCTTGTCGGGATAAATAATCTCTAACCACAGGGCATTTGAGCAATGCTTTTTAAGTTAAGAAACTAATACAACTAGCACATAATTCAAATGTGGTGAACATGGCATGAGCCTCATTATTACCCACATTTGAACCACTCCACTTCCTGGCACACCACCTCTCGTAATGATAAACAAACAATAACAACAAATCATATGAGAAAGCAAGGTCTGGTGAAATTACACACTGCTTAATCTGCCCTTGTGGCCTATGAAAGCGCCTAATGACTAAAATTTAAAACACATGCAGGGACTTTAAGCACGGGTTTGATCAAGCTCAAAAAATGTATTAAATTTCATAAAGCCTCTTAAGGCTCTCACAATGGATGCAAGCAAATTCTACACAGAATTATGAACTTGGAAAACTTTCTCATGATATTTGAGTCCAAAAAATAACCTTGTTACTTGTATCTCTCATTGGTTTATACCTATTAATGCTATCAAGTACTGAAACATTTGATTCTCCTGACAATACAAATTTCATGACGTAGCCAATAATTAACCATCTCAAATTCATGTAAAAAAGTTGATTTATCACCACAACAGCATGGGCTTATCACAATTTAACTACGTATAAATCCGAACTAGTTGGGTAAACAAAGGCCCATTATTAAAGAAGCCAATCTCTAAATACTTCTGAGATAATTAGGTAAAAGTAACAAAGAGTGTTTTCAATCTAATCTCAGAAATTGGCACACTGGGCCACTAGCAAGACTTTCAGCACGTAGAGCCTCAGTCAATAAGACAATCACAGATAGATTCTAATTTATTTCCAACTTGAAACACTGAAAAGGCTCAGCCAAGCCATTGGTTAAAAGTAAGGAAAGCACCAAGAGACAAAGTCTTACATCTCATATTTTCCGGACACATGAACCTAAGCATGGTAAGGGTGCAGTAGCCACAGACTTCTGATCAAAGCACCAGGCACAGAAATTTTTGTCAAACTAGGCAAAACAACTGTTTTATTTGGGAGCGTGAGTATTATGATCTGACTATTCGCTGGAAACACCTCAAAAATGTTAGTTGGTTGGTTCTTTTCAGGTATTGGATACTACCGAAAAGACAAAATGGAACAAACTGCACGCTAAAGACCAGCAACAAAAAAAGAAAGGTCCAATGTCCCAAAAACCTAACTCCAACTAACTTTACTGAAGGGGAAAAAACAATGTGCTAACTATTTGCTTGTTTACACGAGCACAGTCAACCAACAATCAAGCGGGGTGACAGAGCCATCAGGAACCACAATGGAGTTTAAAGGAAAGAAAGAAAAACAGCAGTCGTCTTCAAGGAATAAATGAGAATACCAGAAATGCATCAACAGCTTCCAACTCCACCCAAAGCATAAACGCTGCCTGAGACTTCTCCACTGTTTTCGGCCTACCTGTGAGGCACTTCGCCACGATTACATCACAAGCTTCTTTCGCATATCTTCACGGAGGAATAAGAAAAAAAAAACATTACAAAGTCACAAAAGGACAACATAAACGACAAAACAAAAGGGACGCACAGAAATTGAAAATAAATAAATAAAGAAATGAAGACAAAAAAAACAAAAAAGTAAAAAAGAAATATCACCTGCCGATATCGGAATCAGCAGCTCTCAGAAACGCAATCAATGCATCGAGAGCCTTCTCCTGAGCCGGCGCATTTGAATCGGCCAGCGTCTTCTTGAAAAACGGGGCTAAAAGAGAAGGGATTTTCAATTCAAATCAAC
Organism: Ceriops tagal; assembly: GCA_021533255.1. NCBI lineage: Eukaryota > Viridiplantae > Streptophyta > Magnoliopsida > Malpighiales > Rhizophoraceae > Ceriops > Ceriops tagal. The sequence goes on from CM038606.1 coordinate 9,784,256, forward strand.
GCACATTTCAAATAGAAACCAAGAAAGCAACAAAAGAATCGAACGCACACTTTCAAGGAACAGATCTGAGCCATAGCCACAGAAACCCAAACAGAAATGATTTTAAAAGAAGGAAAAAAAATAAAAGAAGAAAGCCCTAACACTAAGTAACGGACCGAATTCACGGAGGCGGGGGTCCTTGGGATCGGAGATGGAATCGCAGAGGGCGGCCAAGTCGACATTGGCCTCGCTCCGGACCTTCCAGTTCTTGTGAACAAGCCGATCTTCCCATGGCAGTTTCTTCGCCTCCTTTAACAACTTCTCTTCCTCCGACATTGTGATCTCCTACTCCGACTCCGTCTAACTTTTCCGATCGATCTCAGCCATCAACCGGTTTCCCTTCGCTTTTAACTCTTTTTCCTTCGTATCACTATTTTCTCTCTGCGCCGGCTACGCAGACAGGGAGAGAGAGAGTGAAGAAATGAGGAAGGAACTGGGAGGCGATATGTTTTATGTTGTTTTTTTGAATTTCAAACTTAATTTTATGTTTTTAGGTATTCATAAATAAATAACAAACAATAAAAATAACAACATTATTATATAATCTTATTTATTGAACAATATGATAAGCAGGTGAAAATTATAAAATAAATTTTTTATTTTTGAATTGATTTATTTATGAAATAAAAAAGTAATTAGTTCACATTTTTGTATTTTCAATGTGTTTTAATAAGATTACTAAATATTTTCTTTTTATTTTTAAGAAGTATTTTAATGATTAAAATTTTTTATTTTTATTTTTATTTTTAATATTTATAATTTTAATTATGAAAAAAGTGTATTTTATTAATAAATTTTAATCAGAGTATTAAAAATAATAAAAAGGTAAAATTTCCAATCAAGGAGGATTTGAGTTCCCAAAATCTCGTGCCATTGTAATAAGTAATAACAAGTCACCCTTTTATCAAGCTCAAAAATGACATTTAAAAAAAAAGATCAAATTTCCTTAACTGTTTTTCTTTTTTTTTAGAACATTTATATATATATATTATTTTTTTTTTATAAGATCAATATATTTTTTTTTTCTTTAATATGTTAAAAAGGAAATATATGGAGGAGATAGCGGAAGGATAGTGGTGTCGCGTGAGGCACTGAGACGAGAATTGTGTGAATTTAGGTTCCAAAGGATTGGATGGGACATCGTCTTAAAGCACAGCGTCAAGTGTAAAATTACTCATTTCGACCAGAGCCCCAGCATAGCAGTTCCCCCGCCCCCCCTCCGCCCCCGGTATTCTTCAAAAAGTTGCAAACGGTCAAGCCTTGATTTTGTTCAGGGGGTGTAAATTTTTGGATTGTTTTTCTATTTTTCTAGACTCATTTTAACAAAAATAAAAATAAAAAGTCATACCTTATGATTTCGATGAATAAAAACTATAGTTTTATACTATATGATAAATTAATTCACAAAATAAAACTCGGGAAAACAACATGTCCCATGATCAAGATGAAAACAACCAAATTCTACGTCTTAACCCAATTTAACTGTTGGACTTTGGCTTTACTCGTTACACATTAGACAAAGAAGAAGAAGAAAAAAAAAAAAGGTGGGGGAACAAAATTTGTATCTCCTCTTATTTAAAATCCCGTTTAATCATCTCTGTGTCAAACAAGATTCTCACCTACGCAAAGCAAATTATGATTACGATTTCATGAAATGGGGCTTGATTATTGGATTATAGATTATTGAGTTCATAATCCGTTTCCATCACGTCCAATTATTGTATCTTGCGTGTTACTATATACCAAACTCATCCCTCTTGAATCTGGTGGATTGTTGAATGGGCACGAGTCTTTTTAATTTTAAAATGATCTTTTTTTAACATGACATTGAACAAAAGAATTTTTAATCGTATATTGTGGTCCCCACTGGAATTGCCCTCGGTTAGTATTATTATTATTATTATTATTATTATTATTATTATTATTATTATGGAAAAACATGTCCTCCGTTCAATTCATTCAACCCCCCCCCCCTCCCCCAAAAAAAAAAAATCATCAAAGGGCATGGGTGAGTCTCACAATCTCTTCTATAGTTAGGATACAATTTTACCTGTAAAGAAGACACTGGTATGTAAATGCATACATACAAATACTGTTAAACACCGCTAAACAATTAATAGAAGTGTCAATTATATGGTTGATGAATTGACTAAACAAAGACAAGCGAGGCAAGATAATCCCATTATTTAATTATAATATATATTTGTATATGGTTTTTGGAGCTCTTAATTGCTATTATGTGGTGTGTTGAAAACTTGTTCTCTTTCTCTAGTTTGTTTTTTTTTTTTCCTAACCCTCTGGATATTGTGAAAGTTTTTTTTTTTCCATAATATTTGCAATTATTAGTGAAAGTTATCCTATTATCAGTATATAAAAAAAAAAAGAAAAGAAAAGAAAAGAAAAACACTGATAAACTCTTCAGCTTCTGTGGCCACTTGTTTGAAGATGCCGTTGAAAGCACGGTACGGTTGAGGAGTGCTTGTTTTGGGGGGACCCCCAAGAGGGATAAGTGACGTGGTAACTGGTGGCAATATTAATCAATCGCAATCTGGTTAATGATCCGACGGTCCATTTTTCAAATTTCTTTTTTTTGAGCGGGGGGGGGGGGGTTAACCGCTCCTTAAACAATTGGACTTCGTAGTTCGGTTCCTGCAGGGAAAAGTAAATATTACTGAAGGATTATTTTTAAAAGAAAAGGGGAAATATAGACAAATATGTTGGATTGCTTTCTAGCATAATATCGCTTATATATCAGACATTGTCATTCGTCATTCATCAACCAGTTCTTTGTTGTTGGCTATGTCTTGATCTAACTGTTGAACCACATAGCTAACAGTTAATTGAGTGACAGCAGCTCATCCAAAGTTGTTTTAAACAATTGGTTAACTTTAATATCAACAGTGTTTAGTAGAAACACTAAACTTAAACAAAGGAGGCGAGGTTACAGGATCGATAAAATGTTGGGAGATGCTTAGGACCCAATAAAGCCCAGCTCTGTGGTATCTGAAGTGACCAAATGGGACCATAATGTACCTGCAGGCCTACCAAGACCTGTCATGGAAAAGACATATATGGCGAGCAATACGGGACGGGATCTGTCAAAGATTCCACTCCCTCGGAGTGCAGCATCATTTTATAATGTTGCCTACCCACAACTTGAGACGGTGGAATCATGTGAAAGTATTAAGAGGCTAAATTTGTACCTGAAAGCCAGGAGGGACGATGTGAATTCTGGCGTTCCAGGAAAATTCTTGCATGCTGTAATTGGGCAGGATGTTTGTGGTATGTCCTCTGCCTCTACTCTTATGGTACTCATTAAAAATTCACCATTGATAGTTGACAAAGAAGAACTGCAATAATCCAAATCTTGACATTAGAGGTGATTGGCATTACCTGATAAATTGAGTACCTAGCTTCCTCGTCTTAGATAATCTGAATCTGGTCTGCTTCTAATTCCTGATCAAATTATAAAGATCAAAAACTATTGTTGAGAATTACGAGGGATAGATTGGACTTGACCGTATGGACAGTTTACATTGCTGCTCTCCATGGCAAATACAAGCATAGATGCGTCGCTATAATCATATTCTGACAATTTGCAGATATTGGATCTATCGCTTCAACCATTATGTATGCCTTCAACTTGAATGAAACGCTTGAAGCAGACCAGCTCTGCACTGTACCTGTCATTAATGTGAAGAGGGAAGAACTGAGCTTCCATGCTGAGGTAACATGGTTGCTGAATTCATGTCAAATTGACGAGTCTTTATAGACTCGTGCAACAATTGATCTTCTGATTAGATAATTTTGCTACACATAAGAGTGCAAGTTAAATTTATAGAATTTTATGCTTTTCCTTTTTCACAAGATTATAGGAGTTCAACTAAGCTAAGTTTAGTCAGCCTGTTATGAGAAGTTCCTTTCGTGATACAAGAAATGCAGCACAGATCGACCTGTCATATTATAATCTGTACGGAAGTCTAAAGCTAGTTCTGCTAAATGGACACACACTCCCAACCAAACAAGAGTAAATAATTGAAAGAAGTGATTGTTATTTTGTTTAAAAGTTATAATCAATAGAAACGCTTCATACATATCAGTATCTTGTTCAGTGGAACAGGCATCAAAAGAAGCAGTGGTTGAAATATTTAATTGCAGAGAGGTGCATTTCATTAGCTGAGTGTGGTTACCTTTCAAACTTATTTTGTCGATCTCTCAGGAGTTTCAACTATTTATAAGCCAATGACATATCTCTTGGTTTTATAGAGTGAATCTGTGTATCCTTGCACCGAGGCTGTTACTCTGGCAGAGGTGGAGACTGCCAATTTTCAATCTTTATTAGCTGTTTGCTTCTTATTTACATTTTACAGTCTAAGAATTGAATGCTTCTGCTGCTATGTTCAAAGGCATGACTCTAAGGTTTTATGGCTCGGCAGACCTATTTTCAGATTCTTTGTTCTCTTTTTAGTAAATGAATATGGCAAGAGTTGTGTTCTCCGGAGCAACCAAATTAGACAAATGATATCTCACTCTCTGGCATTAAAATTTCTTTGGATAAGGTTAAGGAGCGTTTATCCATGTTGAGGCACAGCCACGCAGGTTTTTCTTTTTTTTCTTTTAAGCACAGCACAAAAGTGTTGGTTTGGAAAGGTATAGTGCTTAATATATATCTATGTGTGTTTAAATTTTTGGGTGGTTTGTACTGCAGTTATCTTTTATAATCCAGTTTACCTATCCATGGCATATTTGCAGAACACAGATTCATGATGCACCCTTGTTGCAGAAGAATTTTCCCTTTCTTCACCAGAGATCTTGGTTGGGCAAGGATTCAGTCGACTTTTGCTCCTATCTCCTAATGTTCAAATGGCTAAATTAAGTATGTGTGGGGGTTTGTCAGCATCACCCCCATTCACCACTTTCCGCTGGTTCTTTTCATTTTCATTTACGTTGTGTTAACTTTTAGTGGGAGACATGATGTGCCAGAAAAATGTTAAAAACAATTTATGTACTTTGGACCAAGACTCTGCTGCCCTGCCACTCAAACATCACCTTGTTATAGCTGTTTCTTTTTCTTTTTCCATTTCCCCCCCTAATTTTGGTTTTTATTTGGATACAGTTAGCTGACATCCTCGTGGACACCGGCAAGCTTACGAGCCCACATTCCACTACAAAAGACAGCCACACGGCTACATTGTTTATGTATGGAGCTGCTCGGCTTGGAGTAACGGTCTTTACCAGACATGTAAGTGCTTTCATATTCGCCCAACCTTTGTGCACAACTGGCCTTTTTTTCCCCACTATTAACACTCATTGTTCTAACTTGTGAAGCTCAAACATTTGTTTGCAGTGAAGTACAAAATGTATGACATCTCAGACCTCAAAGTAACAGATATACTGTGCAGAGAGTTGAAGAAGTGGAGGGGAGTATGTCTGAACTTAAACTTATATCAAGCTTGCTATTTAATATGCAACAGACGGGAGCTATGAGGGAACTATTGCCAGTTTATAATGTTCGATTTCCATGGTCAAAAAGACCATGCAAATGCATTGTATTGGTGGGCATTGCATCATTGGATTGGTTTCATCATGGTAATGTGTTCAAAGTGCTTGGGATCATCTATGAACTTGCAATGTTTTCAATGGTGGAAGAGTTGACTATTGTGAAAAAAATAAGAAAAGTGAAAAAAGCAGCGGAAATGATGGTTCAACTTGCAACAAAGCGATGGTAGAAAAAGTAAAATCAGCGTGTCCTTTTTTTTTTTTTTTGGCCTTGCACAATTCTCATCTTATTGTCCTGTATATTTTAGTATCAGTACGACCATTTCCTAATAGTAAACGATGCTTGCTTGGACTTGCCATTAATAACTGCCTTTTTGGGACGCAGTCAGCTGCTCTATGAATCAAGTTATTTCTTCTATGGCTTTGGCCCAAAGAACTTCATCTTAATTTGAACTATTTGGACCTTTGGTTTCCTATGCATTGTTGTGTGACAGTATTTTTCCTCGAAATCCAGGCCTAGCCAATGCATAATCCAGAACAACACAGAGAGTTTCTATCCTACTGTAACGAGGAAATTACTATCTCAGGTAAACTAGATAGTGAAGGTTCAAGATTGATGGTAACTTACATTGGGATGAGTACTATTGGCATATCAATTGGACAGCTTCTTGCTCATGGAGACACTTCAACCGAAGAAATTAAATATTCCCAAAATAGGTGATTGAGTATATATTACCACGTACTACACCCACTGAAATCTATTCTTTTTTTTTTTTTGTTCTTTTTGGTGCATACGATGGATTAATAAATGAGATGTTTTGTACTTTGATTCTAACTTTGAGCTGTGCACCCTTACACTTCCGGCTCGAAATCCTTGCAACAAATATACAAGCTTCTCTAATTTGACATCCATCTCTGCTGTTTCTGTTTCTCAGAGTAAAAACTTAGAACAAAACACACACCCACACATTGCGTCCATTTGCTCTGCCCATATATCATCTAGTTTAAAGGGCTCTTTCTTAACTGTTTATTTGACAGTAGGTTATGACCCTATGAAGAACTTCAAGGTTTGGAGAAACAGTTGTCTTGCCATTTGTTTAGTCGTTTGCCTATTGATTTACAAAGGCTGTAAATGGGCCACATTTCCCTATTATTAGTTTCTGTATGAAAGTTGTAGAAGAAGCTTCGATTCCCGATTGACCATTTCATTACAACTCCTGGTACTTGAAGCACAATTTTTTTTTTTTTTTGGGGGGGGGGGCGGGACCATAAGCAAACTTAAGGAGAGGAAACAAAAAGCTGCATCTTCAGAGAATTTTCGAGACTTTTTTGCAGCGTAAAGAAGGAAAATAAATCTTTTTTTTGTTTTTGTAGCTTTATTGCATGTGCAGTGAGGAGCAGTGAGTCAACAAGACAGTATTGAGAAAAGAAAAAACCCATGGATCAATAGACAGTTCAGGGAACAATTCAGGTGCGCACATAAGCTACTACATCTTCATCTCTAGTGATCTTCTGTCATCTGCGTTTTGTTCGCAGTCGTCTATAGAGAAGAAAGTGGCATTAAGTAATTTCCGATGTACCCAAAAAAAAGTGATAAAGAAAGTGACAGAATAACTATCTGTTCAAGTTACAGTCCTAAGTCAGAGGAAGGTATTGGTCGCTGCTTGAGTCTGAGGAAGTAGTGAAGAATCTTCTATCGTTGTTCTCTTCAAATGAATCCGAACTGCCATCAAAAAGCATTCCATCGACCGGGTCAGAAATGCTTCAAAGAAGGTGAATTCAATGCAAATGATGGACAGCTTTGAATTCATTTTCTTTTTAATTTTTAACCTCAAAAAGATACACCATTAAAGTGTAAGTCATCGCAATCATGGCTCAAGCTGAGACTCATCCGTTGGTGACATGCCGATACCCAATCTGAGTCTCGCCTACCACCAAGCCATTTGAAGGTCTTGGGTTCACAAAAATGAATGGACCCTTTGGGCAAAGTTTTAAATCCCCAGCAGCTCTGGTGGACCGTGGGACAATCAAGCTGTAGTCACATATAGGCTGTTGCTTTTCAATCAGGCATCATGGAAATTTTAAAGCCAGCTTTTGTTGTGCATGCAGGTCTCAAGAATGTGATGAAAGCATTTGAGGTCGACAAGGTTACGTCAAGAAGGAACATTGAGCGTCTCTTACAAGAATTTGCTAGTTCAGCATCAAAAGGCTAACTTGCCTTGTAAGCTAGCTTAGCTAGACGTGGGACTCATGCGGGCATTATTCAATTTCTTATTAATTCAGTGTAGGTACGTGCACCTCTGTAAACAGCAGCAAATCTATAGAGATGATGCCAATTGCTGGAGTTCTACGACATAACTTCTTAAGTTTGAGTCTCAATTGAAGTTGATTAACAAAAAGAGAGACTCGTGTGTCGGCCAGTCCAAGTCTTATGTGCTTTTATTCCTTGGATTGAAAAATTTGAGCTAGTTTTCCCTGTCTCAGGATGAATGGATAATGGATATAAAAAATTACATATAACTGTAATCATCCCACTCCATTGAAGTTTGTGATCATTGATCTCTCTATTGGGTGTATCCTTAATTTTGTTTTCATTCGGTTGCATTTGTTCCACCAATCATCAATTATGTGGTCTAGTGCAGGTGTAGGATGACATGATGTAGGAGATAGGTCACACTGGACTTGGAGTGGCCCAACCAATACATACCAGTAACTTCTGTTTTTGTTTGTTTACCTAGAGTTGATTTAGTTCCTCAGATACTATGTTTGACTTCAGACAGTTTCGTATATACATAGGCGCATATATAAAATAAAATAAAATAATTCGGTTGGTTTAAGGAAAACATGATATGTGACAAGTAATGATGAATTAATAATTCAACAAGATCTCCCATTCCAATAATAGAAAACGGCTCAACTCACTCTAACCTGTATACCCCGCAAACAAGAGAGTTTTCTCAACAACCAACGCGACGGCAAGTTAAGTGGATCGATGGTTAGACAACCGGAGAAATTTAAATGGCACATTAGGAATGACTTATTACACCCAACTCAACGCCCATTTCTCTCTCACAAAAGACAATACTACATACACACATATATATTGTATAACCCTTATTAAGCATTGCTACGCTACGTTATCTATCCATCTTTCTTTCTTTGTTTCTGATCTCATCAAGTTTCCATTCCATAAATGGCCGTAGAAAACAGTGAACAAGGAGGTCAAGTTGATGAGCACCACCCATGTAGCTCGGCCCCAAAGAAACGGGCTCTTTTGATGCTAAGGATGGTTGCATTTTTGGCTACTGTGTCCGCAACAATTGTGATGGCACTCAACAAAGAAACCAAAACCATTGTGTTTGGGAACTTCGGGAAAACACAAATTCAGGCCACTCTCACTGCCAAGTTTCATAATACCCCTGCTTTTGTGTAAGCCTTTATTTTAATTTACCTTGCTTCATTCCTGCCTATGTACTTAAAAAGATTCATGGCATAAGGGTTTGATGAGTTTTACGTTAACCATTAATTTACCTTAACCCTCCCCCTTTAGTTGGGCTAAGAATTGGTAATGCCGAACACTAGGTGGCAAAGTTAATTAAGGCTTTGGTGATGGGATTATTGCAGGTTCTTCGTGATAGCAAATGGTATGGCTAGTCTTCATAGCTTGACGATGATTGTGGCAGATATATTGGGAGACAAGTTTTACCACAAAGGATTTCGCCTTGCCATAATTGCCATTTTAGATATGGTATTCTATTCCATCTTAAATTTTCATATATATGATTTTGAAGCATTAGAAAGTGATGGAATCATTTAACTAATGTACTTAACCAAAAAAAAAAAAAAACCTTTTAAATTAGAATTGCAAAAGAGAATGCTTCAACAAGGTTAAATTTTCTGTGCAGCAAGAGAAAAGTAAAACTAGTGAAGATTGCAACTCTAATATAAATTTTGATAAAGCATAATGGAAGTTATTTTGCCGATTTTAATGAGGAAGGAATTTATTTGAGGTTTAAGTTTTAGGGCACTACAATTATTTTTATATACATTAAGGAAATTAAAGAGAGAGAGAAAGAGAGAGAGAGAGAGTAAAAAAAAAAAAAAAAACTAGAGAAAATTGCATATATCTTGGAAGTGTAAAGTTTTGAATCATTAGATAGGGAATAAAAGTTAACGAGAGATGCGAAGAACTACTCATTTGTTGCATTGTGCTCAATCCAATCGCCCTCCAACTACATCATACGCAGACTGTAATGAGCTTATTGTAAATTTTTTCTTTTGTTTTGTTTTGTTTGTTTGTTTGTTTGGTGGGAGCAGATGACAGTGGCGCTGGTATCAGGAGCGGTCGGTGCTGCGCTGTTCATGGCAGAACTGGGGAAAAATGGGAATTCACATGCAAGGTGGAATAAGATATGTGACAAAGTTCATACGTTCTGTGACCATGGTGCTGGGGCCCTCGTTGCTTCCTTTGTTGGGCTTTTGCTCCTTCTGGTCATCTCGGGGATTTCCATTCTCAGGCTCCTCAAATAAAAGCCCCCCCCCCCCCGACTCCCCGACTCTTGTAGCCAACTTCTTCCCCAGTCTACACCGATCCGATGGTGTGGACCAGCCTTTAAATTCCCCCATCTCTAGGCTCCTAGTCAAGGTTTTAAAAATAGGACTTGAAAGGACTTCGTCTGTGCAAAAAGATAACAAAATGAATTCAGTACGATTTATATAATATTAGATAATACATAAACTTTATGTAAGAATTTTCTATATATATATATATTTGGGTGTAAAACTTGACCACGTGATACAAAATATTATCAGGCGTGGTATTAAATATAAATTATATTACACTGTATCCATTTGTTTCCGTAAGAAAATATTTTTCTTTACATTGCAGGGTTTGTAGACAACACTGCAGTCACGATCAGACCCCTTATCTAATCTAAAGCCCCGTCCTACAGTCTGTGTTGTGTGATCAGTCTTAAAACTTTTCCTTCAAGGATCTGAATTATACATGGAGGTGTTTGCGTGTTTCGGTCAGTGTTGCGTACTTTCATTCTCATATTTGTTGGTTGGATTGGGTGGAGATTAATTGCTGACTACTACTACTCCCGCTTCACTTTTTTTTTTTTTTTTCTCAAGTGCCAACAACCAAATATCAATCTGTAATTTATGGTTCGCCGGCTATTCAAACAAAATCCACCCCAGTTGAAAAAATGTTTCACAGATAAAAACAACAACACGGTTGTGAGACGTAACCATATTTGCGTCATTAATATGTGAATTTTCCAATATATAATGCAAATTTTCAGATGTTGTAATTGTTCATAACCACCACAGCTTAAAATTGAACCATATCTTTTAGGGAACATATTAAATCGTTGTTTCAAAACGTACATTTAAAGGTGTACTAACCAAACCTAACCATAAAATTTCCGCCATAAGAATCTACCCACAAGCACAAAATAGCATGGAATGATGAAGAAATTCAATCTTTTGCACACCACCAATACTGTCCGCCACTTGTACAATTATTATTATTATTTTTTTCTTGCCACTTAAGTTCAACAAATCAATAAACTGTCCTACCGGAACAAATTTTTTCACAACTGGTACGATTCATTTATATTTTGATACGGAACCTATGGTACAATACAGTCGATATAGCTTTGGTTCTGCTCTCTCGCAGCGGTTATTCCAGAGCAACTCAAAGGATTGCCTCTGAAAGGCTGGTCTAAATGCAGATATCTTAAATCTAATCATTTGAAAGCTTTGGTAATCCTCAGACCCTCCATTCCGTAAACTCGTTGACATAAGATTTTAGCAGATATGATTTTGGAAGACGAGTAACTTCCTTGCTTGCCAATCTTGTTGCAGATTCACAAATGTGAAAAATCAAGGAGTGGTAACCTGTTCCACTTTTTCTCTATATTTCTGGACTCCTAATAGATGTAACATGCAGCTTCATAGAAAAATTCCTTTGTAACAATCGTGGAAATTGGCCTGAAATTCAAGAATATGTTGGAAAGTCGATAAAAACCACTTTACTAGACGACCTTCTGCTGTATTGACAATTAAATACGAGGAAGAAGAAGAAGTAGAAGAAGATGATTGGATTGCTGTAGAGGATAGGGGCGAGCATGAATCAGGCTAGGTCCCAAGTGATTGGCCCAAAAAGAAAACTTTTCCAAGCAAAAATGTCTGCAGCCTTCCTGCTTCACATCACAGAGGGACATATATGAATTAAAGAAATCAAAGTGATGCATTGAGATCAAACCGAGGCTTCTTGGAAACCGAGGGAGATGGGACGGTGGAATTGCAACGAGGGCACTTGGGGTCGGTCTTAAAGGTCATTACATACATCAGGCACCCTGTACATCCAGCAGCTTGCATCCTCTCCTTCTTTTGGTTCTGCTGCTGATCATCGCCATCAACACCATGATATAGTTCTTCTTGTTCTTGTTTATCATTCAATGATGGTGATGATCTCTGCTTTCTGCAACTTTCTTTCTCTGCCCTCAGCAGGGCGGACTTGACCTTGTCAAGAGTGCAAACACTATGACAGTGGTCTGGAGCTGATGACACCAGCTTCAATTCCAGGCAGCTTTCTTCCAAGAATTTCAGCGCTGGATGAGATTCCTTCACTCCTCCAATATTACGAGCATAATGCTTCTTGTCATTGTTCAAGGATGCCAAAGGTGGGCTCAACTTAAAAAACAAAGATCAAAATTTAACAAAAGGCCAAACTTTGTCAAACAAAACACACCCCACCACAAAAAAACCAAACAAACACAATGATTAGCCAAAAGGGTGCATGAAGAATAAAATATCGAGAGGGAATGAACGGAAATGAACCTTTGATTCATGAGGAGGGATTTCCTGCAAATCTTTGTTACCAGAAACTTTAGACAACTCTCCAAGCAAGTCCCTTGTGGCCGACATCTCCGGATTGTTACTGTTAACCATTGAACTCGCCGTCGGCTGCAATTTCTTTCTTTCTTTCTTTGTTTTTTTTTTTTTTTTTTGAGGTCCCTCTGGCCTTCGGCGACGAGCAGCCGAAAATGAATATATACACACACGCACACTTGTTAGATCAGTAAATGTTCCAATCCATTGCAATTAAAGAGTCAGTACGGCTCATTTGGACTCTGCCTCCATCGAAGTCTACAGAACATGGACGCAGATCCCTTTTTGCAACTTGTCAAATTTTTATACTGCCACTGACACAAGACTCTGTGGTTTAACGGGGTAGAGCCTTTTCCAAATCTTACACTTTGTGTAGGAGTGATCTCGTGGCATGTAACAACTTTCTCTTAAAAACAATTTTTGGAAAATTTGAGAATTCGAAGTTTACTTTTACCACTTGCCCTGCTCATTGAAACTAGCATCCATCCAAAATATACGCGGTGAAAATTTTCTATTAAGAGAGTGATGTAACTTGTGGCTGAATGAATTGGAAGTCCTTAACGCTCATAAATTACAAGAACTTCATTTCATAGGTACAAAGTCTTTCGATGGAAGCAATGTAAGCCTACAAAAAAGTGAGAATCTGCAAAATGAAAAGATGACAAATATGCATCCTAAGATTAAAATTCTTTTTGAAACGTAAGATCTACGAGACGTATTAACTCTGTCCCATTTTCTTTCATTCCTCTGTTCCCGAAACCTTTTTTAAATTGGAATCATACTCAATCAATAAAAGCCAAAGAGAAACAAACATTAAAGGGCACACAGTTTTAAGGGTTAAAAAAAAAAAAAAAGAGTCGCAGGAGGATTAAAGACGAATTAACATATGGACTTTAATGTTAAAAAATAATTATTTTTTAATTTTAACTTTTTCTTACCTAAAACATACATAATGTTTAAAAATAATAATAAATTTTTATTTTATGAAACTTAAGCACTAGTGCACTTTGATGCTCTTCTGATTATATATATATATTAATGTTTTCTCTTTCTACCAACCTTTTCTCAACATTAAATTGCAGAGTTGGGGTAGGCCATGGGCACAACATTACAAGGATGATTTTGACTTTTCAAGATCCACTTCATTTGACAAGGAATGCAGTGGCTGTCCTTCGAAGTTAGATGAGGACGAGAAAGGGTGAGAAGGAGAAGCTGGTGCGGAGAGAGGTCATTAATGGCGACCATTTAATGTTTTCTGTACCCTTTAGTACGTTCATTAAATGCTCCTCTCGGCCTACCTTCGCGGTGAGGTAACGGGCACCCTTTACCATTTTTTTTTAATTAAAAAATTATTCAACCAAAAAAATTACACAATAAAAATATATAGTTTTATTATTATAAATTCTATTTTTTTCTTAAAATTAAATTTTTTTGATTTAAAAATAAAAATAAAAAATTTAATTATTAAAATATGAAAGAATGCTCTTACTTGTTTTCTTCTTTTGCATGTTATAATAATACTAATAATAATACATTAATGGTTACATTGTAGTAAATACTTTGAAGCAAAGCTTTCCCCTCTCACAGCCTCACTTACTTTGCATCCCCAAATCAAATGAAATGAAATGCAAGAAAAGAAAGTTCCCATGTTTTGGAAAAAAGGAAAAAAAAAAAAATCTCTTGCGACTTTCAAGTGTCTCAATCTTGGAGTAATTTAAGTATAATTTTGTAAATAAAGAATTTCCAATTTTATTAAAAAAAAAAAGCATCAATTTCGTTTATTGTAATAACCTTGTTTGTTTTTGTCTTTGACATTGGTACATCGTTGAAAATTGTAATGACTCTTTCCTTCTTCATTTTTTTTTTTTCGTTCATGACGTAAAATTTTGTGAGTCAGATAAATTTCGTTCCTGCGGTTGTCAATGATAAATTGTAGGCTTTCGAACTAGAATTCTCTCACTGTTCACCTCATCCCAGCTCCGGAACCCTTGGACTCTGCCCATGCGACAACTCTTTCCTAAAAAGATATATTGCCACAAACATAGAAACCATGATAAAACTGAAGAAGAAGAAGAAGAAGAAGAAGAAGAAAGAGTATTTATAACTGCAATTATACGATAAATGAGGCTTAAAGGATTATATTAAAATTTATCAAGTCCATCCAAATATTATTAAAGTAACAATCGTTGAAGAAGGCATCCTCTTATAAAGATTATAAATATATAGCATATTTTAAGTCATGTATGTGTGCCCAAATCTCTAATGTCATGTTATAATCACTTGCACGACTTGTAAAAGTATCCTTGTAACATGCTTATCCAAGTTTAAACGATAGTCGAATTTGACACTTGACATCAAACGATAAAAATGAAAGGTAAAACTATAGAACTACCGCTGATATGCCTGCCAATCTACCCGACTTTCTGTCATATGATAAACTTTTATTTAGCCAATGATTACTCGAAAAATAGCACACCTTAATCAAGTGGATAATTTGAGTTTAACTTGCCCAGATGCGCATTCATTTTGGTGGGTTCTCTTTAAACTAGTGGAGTTAAAAAAAAAAAATTTAGTTGTCATTTGCAACAACTGTTAGCTAAGATGACAAATGAAATACAATTTATTCAAAAAAAAAAAAAAAGAACAAAAAAACTCCAATCAAATGAACGTCATGTTCACTCCTAAAGTTCCGCCATCCATAATTTAACATATCTTGTTTGTTTGACCCTATTTTGAGAATATGTAGACGCAACCACAATCAACCCATCTACACCATTATGCGTACATCCAAGCGATTCTATGTTGCGTTTGTCTTGATGGATTAGAGCGTTGTGATCACTCGACTAACATAGTATTTTCCTGAGATGAAATCCACCCGATGAAAGAGGCGAAATCCCCCAAACAAAAATAGTTGACTTTTAGTGCTTAAATCTTAAATATATAATTGAAAAACATTTGACTTAATAAAAAAAAACCCCGGATGACCCTAACCGATATCTATCTATCTATCTATATATATATATATATATATATATATATAGTTTTCTGTCAATAGATATATATATATAGTTTTCTGTCAATAGACTATGTGCTGTACAATGTGAGTTTAACTGTTTTTCTTATATCTTAAAAGTTAGTTGATTTTTGATTATGAGGTGTTGGACCTCTTTTTGTTAATAGATTTTTCCAACTTAAATTACAATATAGTTCCATAATTCCAATTGTAATTTAGTAGTGTAACAGCCAGAAGATTTATAGATATAAGGGAATCATACTTCATTGCCCTTCTCTTCATCTGTCTTACAGAAAACTTGCACCCAGTGCATATTTCTGTATGCCATGGCAGCAACAGCAATTTGCTCGGCATTCACGGTGAAAAGGGGCCCCCCAGAACTTGTTCCTTCGTCCAAGTCCACACCCCATGAGCTCAAACAACTTTCTGATATAGATGACCAGGAAGGCTTTCGTTTCCACAAGCAAGTCCTACAGTTCCACAGGCACAATCCCCTGGTAGACCAGGGCAGAGACCCTGTGAAAGTGGTAAGAGGAGCACTTGCTAAAGCGCTTGTGTTTTACTACCTTTTTGGCTGGGAGGCTTAGGGAAGGTCCAAACAGGAAGCTTATGGTTGACTGTACTGGTGAGGGTGCTATTTTTTTTCATTGAGGCTGATGCTGATAGTACGCTTGAGCAGTTTGGTGGATCCCATTCATCCCCCAATTCCTCGCTTGGAGGAACTGCTTTACAATGTGCCGGGCCATGACGGAATCCTGCATTGTTCTTTGTTGATTATGCAGGTACATACCTAGCTATTGTTTCTATTTTAAGGACTCAGATGATCATTGGCAGAATAAAGCACATCTCAAATTCTTTTTGTTTTCTTCTTTCTCTAATGAAATTTGTTTCTGCTCTGTTGTTGCCTGTTGGTAACAAACTGACATCTCAATGCCAACCTTAAGCAAATATAAATTGATGTGACAATATATTACATTATTACTAATTTTAGGCAATATATTTTCTAGTGGATCAATTAAAAAGTCTATTGGACAATTCTGAACGAAGGACCTCCACATAATGGTTCATTTCATTCGAAGTAACATTTAGTTTGGTTTTATAATTAATATAAGCTCTACTACATACTCAGAATTTTAACGCAAGAGTAATGCAAGTCCACAAAATGTGTAATCAAAATCTTCCGTTGAATAAAGTTGAGATTATAGATGTGCAATCCATCGATCAAGATTATATATTTTTTTTTGTAACCCACGTCATTCTCGCATCAAAAACCTTCCTCCCACTAATATTTCCCAATTAATATTAACAGGTGACACGGTTGAAATGCAACGGTTTCAACCGTTGCCCTTCGTTTCAACCACAATGGCTGATGCAACCGGCCTAGCTCAATTCTGGAATGCCATTGGCGAGATGGCAAGAGGCGCTCTTGTACCTTCCGTCCAAACCCGTATGGAAAAGGGAGCTGCTCGGTGGTAGGGATCCACTGCGAATCACTTGCAAACATAACCGAGTTCGATACTGGTAGAACGTGTGCACCGAAGCAGAGTTCTTTTCCGTTTTAGGGCATGGCTCATTCTACTTTCCTTCTTTGGCCTTGCAGAACTCTCCACCATTGGAAGATACATCCCTCCTCATTTGCACCCATGCTCTAAATTTGAGGCACTGACTTCATGCTTATGGCGATGCAAAGCTACTGCATTTCAAGCAGACCCCGATAAGCAGGTATACATAGAGCGGCGGTCAGTGGAGTGTGCTCCACTGGTCCAAAGCTACCTACACACAAATTGATAGATATGTGAAAAAAAGACGCCTTAGTGCATGAGGCTTCCATGTAGGTATAATTCTGCTCCCATTTGTGTGTAGGTAGGCATGAAAATTGCTGTCAACGCACGTTCCCAATTCAAGCCCCCCTTACCAGCAGTGTATTATGGAAATGCATTTGCCAATACAATAGCCGTAACAACTGCTGGCAAGTTTTTTCACGGGGACCTAGGACAAGCATTGGAGCTTATAAGGGATGCCTAGAACATGGTTACCGAGGAGTACATGAGATCATCAGCGGATCTAATGGTCATCAAAGGCAGGCCGAGGATGGCAGAGTGCTTTGACGTAACGACGTTAGACATGCAGCGCTTGGTGAAGTGGACTATGGGTGGGGGAAGCCGGCTTTTGCGGGACAACCTAAGTTGGATGGGTGATCACATTCCTGGTGCAGCAACTGCCTACTTGCCATTCAAAAACAGGATGGGGGAGCATGGGGTTATCATGCTAGTTGCCTTGCCCAGATTGGTTATGGAAAGGTTCGTTCTGGAATTTGAGAAGATGCTAAAACACGTGCCACAGCCTAGATTATGATAGTAGCTAAGGGTCAAGAAACAAGTGATGCTTCAGCCCTTTGCAGCGATGACATAGATGAAAGGATCATCCTGAGTTTAAGTGGCTTGACACCTTAAATAAGAATAATAAAACCCAGCAGTAGAGATTCTTCCTATATCTCGTCAGCTGTAGACTGAACAAAAGTCCACTTTATGAAAGCAAATTACAAAGGCTTTTTTTTTTCCCTTTCTGATAAATCGGAAAGGAAATTTGTGCAGTTTTCTTTAAGAATCCATGGTATACACGTAATGTGCATGCAAGTACAGCTTTCCTCAAGAGAAATCAGCCTCCACATTTCTTGTACTTCGCCTATGACTCAAACTTGGACTCGAGTATTCAATACCAGCATCAGACGACGAAACAGTAGATGATTCTGCGGACTCAGCCATTGTGTCAAGTATTGGATTTGGCTGAGATTGGTTCCTGAAACTCTGAGAAGCAAGCAATACTGGCCTCGGGGTTTCAGAAGTTGGATAGCCCTGAGCCTCTTCAGCGAGTCGCCTCAGAAGATTCATTATGGTGGGGAGATATCTTGATGAAATGGACAACAGCCCAGCTAACTGCTAACACAGCAACTTTAATGCAAAATACATATAATGGGTCTTCAAAACAAGACTACAACTCTATTCCAAAGAGAAATGGACACATCCCAGATATAAATTAACTTGATTCACACTATCCAACCAAGTGATCTTTTTAATTCATATTTTTCCCATTTGTTCCAGCCAATCAACTGTACAAACACAATGGCTCACCACCCAATAATAATCTTTCTGCCGGTTGCTGCCCAAGAGACTATAGCAAATTCGTTGCAACAGATGGAAAGAGGGTTAAATCAAATAGCCAAGGGCTCTAAATCAAAATGTTTGCAGTATGCCCCCAATAAAATAGGCTGTTGCCGAGGAGTGCCAGTATCTTAACCTTTACTGTATATATAGATATGAAATATTTCTATTACCATATCCTACAAGAGCTACCAGATGACAGATGGCCTAGATTCCTGTTGTCTCTTCAACAAAAGTGTTCGTGAGTATGTACCTACACATGATTGCAACTTTTCCTCCTAAAACTTTTCCAATCTTTTAACCAACATATTTATTTTAGGAATAGTAAGAATACAATAGCAATTATTGGGAGGGCAATTTAATTTTCACTTACAGTGCCTCGTCGAAACTCCCCTGCAACATCCATCTGTATCAATAATGCTTTTGAGAAGAAAAATACAACGAATAGAACCATAAGGTAAAGTGGGTTCCTGTTTCATTAGCAGAAAATGTCATGAACTATGTTGGTAATTTAGGGGAGACAATGAAAAAATATGTGCAAAAAAAAAAAAAAAAAAAAAAAACAAAGGATCTTCTCAATAAGATGTAAGCCTTGAGATTTTTGGTTCAGCGCTTACTTTAACAGTAGCATGAATTCATTGAAACCAAAGACAACCATTGCAACAATTGCCCATGGTGGAGGCAACCAATTGTTATTCCGCTTGTAAGCCTCCTGAAGAAAACACCAAGCACCGGAAACTAAGGATCAGGAATAATTATTTTCTAGTATTACAAGCAACAAAGATGAAATAAAGGATAATGCACAAGACTTGCTCAAAACTGCAACATTCTCAATATTACAATTTCAACTATTCCACATTTGATATTGGTGAATGATTTCAGGTAGCAATTGTGATAATAAAGGAAATTTGCAACCAAGTGAGAATTGAAAATCTGAAGCAGGTTATTGGTTGGTTGTCTTTAGATACAGTCAACCTCCTGGGAAGAACTCAGTTGTGTCTTAAGTATCTTGATATCATTTATGCAGTTTGAAGTGAGATCATCATTTTTAACACCCATTGACAATGAAGTGGCATTAAGAGGTAGTAGAGAGCGCTTATATGACCATGTCATTGATGCTTCCACATGTTATCCCTTCAAATTGATCTATAATTGAAGGATAGGTCAAATCGAAGACCATACTCATAGACACACTTGGACAATGTGAGTGCAAATTATACATATAAAAAAGGATACTATCACATAAATTCTTGGTATGAAAAACCACCTGAGCAGAAATAGCTTGAGTAACTGTATACTCAGTCTCTGCTTTAAACTGTCTCCACAATGACTTGCATTGTACTGGTGTAAACAGGGTATCTTTTGAAGAAACCTGCCCATATTTGAGCCACATGGGAAATTAGCTTGATGATTGGTAGATAAAAAGGTAAATGCATATATGCACATCAAAGTGAATGCACACTCAATACATACATACATGATAGAGTAACATTGATCAATCAGTACCTCTTCCCATGTGCTTGAAGCAAGGGGGTCTGTAGCAGTTGCTATGCTCCTATCTTTGGAAGACAGAGCAGCAACATCTCCATCCGCTAGTGAGGAATAAAGCACATTTTCAATCTTTTCTGGCTTCTCATCTAAACGAATGGCGGCCATGTCTGAGAGGAGTTTCAGAGACTAGAACAAACAACAATGACATTCAGATGTCAATCCAAATAAAAACATACAAGCAGCAGCTATTTAGTAAAAATTCACGCCAGATTACCGCAAAGCGTGCTTCTTTTGTAATTCTCCTAATGTCTTCTTTTCCAGTCCAAACCCTTGGCATTGAATCATTATCATGATTGAAAGCTATTGCAAACCTGAAATATGACCAATAAAAATTATAGAAAAAGAAGAAAACGAAAAGAATTTGTATAATTAACATGATCGTGCCCCATACTTTTCCTTCATATAGACCAAAATTTTTCCTGCTTCTTCTCTTGCCTTTTTCTCAACCACATTTCTAGCATAATCCCTTAATTTTTGCACCATTGTACCAACTGTAGCTCTGTCTAACTCAAAACTGGCAACAGCATATGTAAACCCTGATACAGCCTGCTGTGTCTCATGTTCAAGAAGCTCTCTTATTGCAGTCCATGTATCATTTCCACCACCTTCAAAAAGGGATTCTAAAGGTTCGGTTAATGCCCTGGATAGTTGTTTCTGCATTTAAGAAATGTATATGATGGTTTGGTCTTTCTTTTTTCCCCACAAAAGTTCATTGAAGTTCACACATGGATACATCTGGAGCAAGCAAGCTATGGACTGTCATATTAACCAAGTTACCTCATATTTGTCCATCAGTTCTGACAACTTGGCATTGCATACAGTTGATGCATGTGTCCCCATGTCACGTTGAAGTTTTTCACGAACTTTTGAAGCATCCCAATTAGCCTGTCTTACGGCAGCGTCTATAAAGGAATCAAAACTACTCATCAAATTCCCAAAAAAAACTTCATTTTTAGTGTTCTAACATCACAATTATATACAAATCCACAACCTCTATCAGTAATACAATTTATTGTGTATTTTTTCTTAAACATGACATATGCCATCGGAAGAAAGATATAAAAACTATATATAAATTGATATCATATATTATTATTGACCTCTGGTTTGATCTTGATTGAATTTTTGTCCTTTGACTCTCTTCCTTTTCCTTTCTTTTTTTTCTAATCTAACTCTGAAAACATTGAATTAAATGTTGACACACTGATTGCTTTCAACTTTGATGAGACACAATAAAAAAGACATTTTAAAGGTTCCTTTGGACCCCAAATGTCTTTGACATTAACCTTTGGCAGCAGTTGGGAAAAACTCAGACAAAAAGAACTTGATTGTATGTGAATTACTAAATCTTAGGAACAAAATAGAAGCAAAATATTAGTTTGAAACTCAATTAAAAGAAATAAAAGAATGAGACCAAATTGGAAGTTCAGACAGTCCAAGGAAGACAATATCCATTTGGCCTGAAGGAATGTGCAGGATATCTCTGATATATGGCAGTTACCTGCATTTCGTTTGTCAAACTCAAGCATACAAGATTGGGCATGAGTACGAACAGAAGCAGCAAATCCTTCTCCTTTGTTGAATGACTGCTCCAGCCTAGTCTTAAATTCTTTGACTGTTTTAGAGTGCAAATGTCCCAATAATGTAGCATAAGCAGGATACAGCAGCTGCCCAATATATCAAAAGAAATACTTTTCTATATAAATGCAATAATCACATATTGAAAACTTAAATGCAGACAGCTTAGAAGCTACTAGATCAATATGGGAACCACGTATCCAACACCAGAACACAAAAACTTCAAAAGACCTCTTCTTCCAAATTCACATCTAACCCTTCCACAGACAACACAACATAAGAACCTCATGCATTGGGACGCTTTGTCTCCCAGACACTTTGTTTTTTCCTTATTTTTTTTCTTGTTTATCAAGCACCAAGATTCCTATATTGGCAAACTTAATCACAACAATAAAAAGACTCAGTAATAAAATTAGTAGACATTTTCTGAGATTGTAATAGACATCCAACGATTGTGATTTTTATCTCTCATTCTATGATTATATATGCTTTCTTGTTACAACCAAATTGTATATACTTGCAGTCATAGCAAAGTAAGGTAGATCCACCAACAAAGCTACCGTGATAACAGAACATAAATGCCGTAGCCACTACAGCAATAACTTGAAAAAGAGATTTAGACTTACATCCAATGCTTTTGATTTCAACTGCTGTCTTTTCACATTTCTAACTCCCTCATCAAAATAGGTTGTCTCCATATCATACCTATTGAAGAAGGAAGTTGCAGCCTATAAGCAATACATGAGATTCTGAATCAAGTCCAAGCCTGTAGGCTAGCCATGGTGACAATTGCTTAGCATAATCTAAGCAGCATATTTAAACATTGACTTCAGTTTTAGGTAAGGGATCAGACACAAACAGCCCAAATTATTTTTGTGTGAAAAGAATACATGATTAATTTTGGAAACAGATGCTAACTTAGGATAAACTTGTTTAGAATACCCCTTGACTTCAAATTAATCACTAACAAAGATTCACAGTATTGCTCAAATCAACACTTACTGTGAAAGATATGTTTCCAAAATAGTGTTGAGCTTTTTCCCGAATTCTGAAACTGGACCTGCTTGAACAGCCTCTTCCCATGCTAACCAACCCTATACAAAATTGATCAAGTATTGCCCGACATTAAATGTCACTATTGAAGGATTAAGTTCTCTAAGAATAAATTTTAGAAAAAGGATGCAAATGAAGTACCTCATCAGCACTAAGATGTCTGAGCATCTCATTGCCAATCTCTTCACAACGTACAGTGGCAACCATCACCTAATATATAAACCAGAAAGAAATACATGCAAAAGAAAACTTCAAAATCTTTGGAGCACGTCTGCATAGGAAAAAGTATCTTTATTAACCTTGTGAGCAGGTAGATTCAGATCCTTGTTTTCTTTTATGGTTTTCCATATTTGCTGTGCACTAAAAGAGAATCCCGAAGCTGGTACAATTCCATGCCTATCACCAGCAAGTCCTCCAGGAGATGTAGACTGAAAAAATTGCTGCCTTAGTTGAGCAACCTGTATGAAACATTGGGTCAGGTTACAAGAAAGTAGCATTACTTATCAAAAGGGGAAAAGGATTCATTAATTCTGACACAATGCCATAAAGCCTGTACCGATACAAAGCATACAAATCACTCTCAAAGACTTGTTTTCAATGAATTCCAAAATTTTACACTACAACTCTCAACGCTTGATGAATTGTTCATTCTAACATGAGAATTACCTGCTCTTTAAACTGCTTCTCCTTTTCTTCATAGCTAGACAAAGCAGTGACTTCCACCTTCATGTCAATGATGCAAATGAAAGCCAAAATTCATGATGATTGAAGAAGAAAAAGCATTTCAAGGAAATGTGAGGATTACAAAAAAAAAATAGGTAGCATATCTTGTATGGAAACAGAAAACATCAGTGGGAGATAGATCAGAGTGGAAATCCTTGTACATTAAAAAATTCACTAAGTGGAGTATTTCTTTGAGCCTGGGACTTAGAAATTTCATTCCATATCTGCACAAATTAGAATCATAGAAAAGACTAAATGAAATGAATGATTGACCCAGAAACATGACACAAGAGTATAGGAAGTTATGAACAACAATACCTTCTGAATGTCTTCCCTAAGAAGAGGCTCCAAATATTCAAGTGGAGTCTATATGCAGAGCCATCAAGAGGACACAGATTCAGTATGAAAGTAGAAAGTATGTTCCAAGAAAGGAGATGAAAAGGTGGGCATATATCTAGACCTTTGTTTTATCACGTATAACAAACAACAGGGTTGCTTTGCGAGGGCTGAACAAACGCATCATGACCTATTTGTAGTGAAGAAAATATCATGATTTATATATGTGTGTGAACAAAAAAACATGTGAAGAACTCTCAATTATGTCTCAATAACAGGCAAACAACCAGAGTACCTGAAATACTCTTTTTAAGAGGGGTTTGTTGGCAGCATGTTCACGACCAATGTCATGGCACCATCTGTGTATACATAACATCTATTTAAAATACCAAACAAATGCTCAAAAGTCAACAAGTATAAGACTATTCGTTGAGGCAGAATTTCAAACTCCACAGTTTAAAGGATAAAGAAATTACAATAAAACACTAAAAAAAAGTTTACATATGTTTTTTTTTTCTTTTCTTTTCCAAATGGAAAAATCTGCTTTGACTGTTGTACCAAACTGAGTGTGCTGATGAATTTTATGTTTCACAACAGTTGGATTGCAAAGAAAGAACAAAACAAAAAAATAGGCCCAAAATATATTTTATTTTTCAGTACATTCTGTATATTATGCATAATATGCCTAAAGCATCCTTACAGAGATCTCATGTCTAGTAGAAAAAGAATCTAACCAGAGCTAAGCCCAATCAATCAATCAAGCATCCAGACATTACAATGTAAGACTAGAAAAACTCACATGTTTATCAATACAACATCAGCAACAGCCAGAACAAATAGTGCACTCTGTTTCTCAAATGCAGTGTCATCCTGGGAAAACAATCGTTCAAGAGCAATATTAGCAACAACTTGTTCCTAAATTATGATTTTGATAAGAGTATGTATAGCAAGAGTCCTATTCAGTCGATCATTCCATAATTCAAACAGATACTCAGAAGAGATACAGAACTGAAGTACAAACACTGACAAAGGCACAAATGCACCACAAGAAACTATGTTTTGTCTCTCTCCCCAAACAAAAGCCCCACAAAACCCAGTGCATGCACAAGCACATCACATCAACCTAAGAGATGATGCTTATGGCCTCTGTAGGCCAGGAGGTGCCCTGAACTGCTCTTTGAAAATTTTCATTCATGAGGAAGGTATGAAAGTTTCTTTGGCAAGGGCTCTCATGATGATGTAAAATGCTCCATCAAATTGTAATTTGACTGTGACCACATGAGCTATGATATCTACTTTTGAAGAGATAAAATCGATGGATAGAATCCGTAGAATAGGGTGTCACTTTCTTAGTAAGATAGCTATATTGGAAGACCAAAAATTAGGGGAAACACCAAAGATATAAGATTTTGATGTTATGAATGGTGATCCTACTAGTTTCTTCTTTTATGATTGACTTAATGCTCCTGCTTAAAAACTACATGACTTTGGGGGGGAAATAGCCACAGGCTTTGACGCAAAGCCAAGAGCAACATAGCATGATTATGAGTTGGTTGACAGAATGACAATTAGTAACTACACAGTCATAGAGTTAAAAATCAATTGGCACTTAGTGCTTTTATGGGGAAATAAAACATCAGCCTATATGCATGTGGCACAGAGAAAAAAAAAAAACTACCGTAGAGCAATGGAAGCTACTAGAAAAACACTGATATATAAAGTTTCCACACCTCCCCTCTCTCCCTTCCATCAGTTCCCTCCAAATCCATGGCAATTGTGAATGACTCGATGCCATACACCTAGCAATCCAAATCCCCTTGGTTGTTTGGCTCCTGGAATAAAATTAGCTCTATTCTTTAATATGGCACATTCGAAAAGGCAGCATATAGCAACAATAAACAGATTAAAAATCCTTCATCCTCATGGTAAACACGAAAATACAAAAAATACCATACCTTCCCTTGAACGCATCCATTTCCCTGAATTTCGTACGGAAAAGATGGTTCAATAAGGTGCTCTTACCTGTTCATATCAAGAGGAAAGTTGAACATTATGAGCAAAGGTCAACGATTTATACAATGATGCTCCTTGTCCTTGTCCTTGTCCTTGAGCTTACTACTAGTAAAAAATGACCCCAAGACAGCCCCAATCCAATGGTAAACGCAGTTCCCATTTGCAGAACAAACTAAAACTATATTTCAAACAACTCAAAGATAAGCCTTTTTATTTCCTCTGGCTCTTGGGCTTGTGGGGTTGATAGAAAAGCATATACAGAAGAAGAATTGGGCAATGGAGTCAAAGGGAAGAAAAAATAAGAGACAGTAATAGTACCGCTACTCTGGGGGCCCATGATGGCAACCACCACATAGGAGAGGCCACGGTCGGCGAGCTTTGTGGCGGCGATGAAGTGGTCGAGTCCCTCCACGTTGAAGGCGCCGCTGCTGTCGACCAGCAGCGTGGCACAGCTATCTTCTTCCATCTCTAGTCTCTCACTTCGGTTCACTCTCACAAAAGGGTTGGTGCCAATTTCAAGAATTCAGATAAACAGCGAAATTATAAGGCAAAGTAGGGACCTTTGTCTCCTGAGTAGACGTGAAGTAAGAGACTGCGTGCGGCTTCTGTTTTTTCGGTCTCTGTCTTCTCTCCGGTGTTATGTTTTTCCTTCATTTGTATTTTTTTTTAAATGACAATTGGTAATTTATAACCCATGAAAGAAAAAAAAAAAAAGTTTAAGTAGCCATTGGAGGATTAAGGGAATTGGTTGGGCTACTTATATTTAAATCAAATCATTAATTATATATATATTTTTTGAAATTACAACAAAGCTAAGATTTAAAAAAAAAAATAGTTGAGAGTAGTTTGGGTACTTTGACACTTTAAACAATACTTATTATTATTATTATTATTAATCTATTTGTAAGAAAATTATATTTGTATAAAATATTAATATTTTAAATATTAAAAATAAGAAACTAAGTTTCAAATTTTTGAGATAAAAGGTAAGTAACTTAAAACTTAGCAAGAAAAACTAGATGAATATGTATTTTTTTTTTAATGTATTGAATGTAATTGAGCCAAGAACTAGGAGGGAGAGATGATTAGATTTATTTTGTGTTATTCATGCTTATAAAAAAAAAAGAATAAAAAATCGAACTTTACACTTTATATGTCAATTTAATTTAACTTTTATAATTTTTAACTCTAAAAATCGTAACTAAATTCCAAATATAATTTATCAAAATTACAAATTATATTTAATCCCTTTTAATATTTTTAAATTAACTTTAGTGAGGTGGATTGAATTGAATAGATTGGACAATTCTACTTACATCCTTAATAACAATCAATGAGACAATGAAGTGAGTTTTTTTTTTTTTGAAAAAAATAAAATTTGTTGAGAAGTATAATGCTTATATATATATATATAATAAATTAAAATTATAACACATTTTTATACGAGTAACAAAATTTTAAACGATTCTTAACGAAATAAAAAAAAAAAAAGAGCAATGGTCTCAAATCTTCTAAATTTGGATCATAGTTCGATTAGATGGTTTCAAGAAATATGAATTCTCGCAACATGTAAATAAAGATACCTAACATCCCTTTTTTTTTTTTTTTTTTTTGGTAGATCTCCATGTACATTGACACAATAAAGTTTCGAAAACTCGCCTAGAGTTTCGTGTTGGCTAATTTATAATTTTAGAAAATATGGATTAAAATTGATTTTTTTTATAAAAATTTTTCTAAAGATTCAAAACTCACATGAATTTTTATAATATAGTATGCATGAATACTATTGTCTAATCGATTATTAAATAAAATAATTTCTTCTTTTTTCTTTTAACTTTTTGTGTGCGTATAAGAAATATATATATATTTTTTAAAAAATATATAATTTAAATGAAATAAAATGACAAACATAAATGACCATAAAAAAGCAAATAAATTTATCTGTAAATTGTACGATTTTTGTTATATCTTACTCGTTGAATATCATATATTTTATATTTCTTCATAAAAAAAAAAATTATGTGCAAAAAACAAACATTCCATTACGTCGACGCGTCCAAATCCGTCCATAAGTTCCATCTACCAAACCGTTATCGAATTTTTAAAGTGGGAGGGAGTTTTTTTTTTTGGATTGTTTGTAGTTTTTTTTTGTTTTTTCAATCTTTTATGATTAAAGGTTTGGAATTCATTTGGTCTTAGTTTAACCATTTATAACTAAGATAACCCTAAAACTTAGGAAGTGATTTGCCCCTAATATTAGAACAAACTCTCTTTTTTTTTTTTTTTTGTCGATATCATTCAAATAAGTAAAATTACCTAAATGTCACGAATTAAATAAAACTTTTGGATAACAATTAAAAAATAAATTTATGAATTAACTATGTAAAAGACAAGAATTACATTTGATGTTTTTATTTAAATTTATTTCTTTTAAATTACAACTCTGATATTATTATTGTACTCAAGTGAGTTTTTTTTTATTAACTCAATTTTAATATTAAAGGACTTAAAATTTAATATCATTAATTAATATAAATTTTTATTTTATTTTAAAAACTAAATAACATAATGATACCGATTTAAAAATAAATAAAATAAATTACTAATCAAAATTACCACGTAGAGTAGTGAAATAAAATAATTCGATGCTGTGTATTTTGGATATTCAAATCTGCATTAAATGAAATATCATATCCATTATATATGCCGCCTTCATTGTGATTTTTTTTTTTTTAATAAAAAGAAAACAATGGTAAAGTTTCAATGATCTGTACACAAAATGTGGACACGTGCATTTGAGACACTTTCTTTCGCAATGGAAAAAAAAAAAAAAAAAACCACAGGGGATGTAATTATTCATTTTTATTTTTATTTTTTAACGAAACGCTTTTGTTAAATTTGGCAATTGAAAAAATGACGAAGGGAGGGACTGCAGAGGAGGAGCATCATCATGCCACGCGCCTTGAATTTCGATGGGGAAAGTGTCACGTCTTCTTGTGGTTCGAATGAAATATCAATGTCAAGAGACGGTTCATACTCATATCAGTCAATCAAATTACATAAATAAATTAAAAAAAAAAAAGAATTCCTGTCCTTGGATTTTACAGCCTTGGCTTGCCCTTTCATAGAAGATTTGGGGCGCTCCTTAAACTCTCCGCGGATTGTGCATAAACAGAGTTACCCTGCAAAAAAGATTTTAAAAAGCGTTCAAAACTTGAGTCTATGACCAAGCTTTTTTTCATCAGGAATTCTGATCATTGTTGGGGATAGTTTTGCAAGTTCTAACATAAAAAAAGTCGAGGGAGCTATCATTTTCTACTTACTATCTGCACAGAAACTTGGCTGTGCATAGGGGAGGGGCTTGAACCCCCCATCACCGATGTTGGATCCATGTTTTCTTCGGCAAGTGCCCTAAATTTGTTGAGTTGTGGCAAGATAACCCTGCCAAGGTCCGGCCTGTCTTTCCGCCTTAGTTCTGCACACTTCAGTGCTAGCTTGGCAATGATCTTGGCCTCTTCAATTGGCCAATCTGTCACGGTTGGATCCAGTATCTGAGCAAAAGTATCCTTTTCCAGTGCCCTTTCAACATGATGAGTCAGCCCCATTGGTGGTTTTCCTGTTAGTACCTGTAGAAAGATGATCCCTAGTGAATATATGTCAGACTTTATACCAAGCATGCCTGTCTGCTGGTATTCTGGATCTATGTAGCAGAAAGTTCCAGCGGTGGAGGTCATGCGATATTGTGTTACGTTGTCTGCAACGGATGGTGGAACCAGCCTGGCCAAGCCAACATCGCTGATCTTGCTGACAAAGTTGCGGTCGAGCAGGATGTTGCCAGGTTTTAGATCGCGATGCACAAGTGGCTCTGGTTTAGTTTGGTGGAGAAATAGCAAGCCAGTGCCAATTTCGGCTGCGATTCTGAACCTCAATTGCCAAGACAGGGGTGGAGTGTTTCCTCTCCGGAAGAGACGATCCTCTAGACTTCCTTTACCCATAAACTCATACACCAGGCACCCATACTCTGGGCAGGCTCCCAGAAGGAGAACCATATTGGGATGCCTTATGCAACTCAGCACCTCAACCTGAACGCCCATCAGCCACAGAAACATATAAATACCATTTGTTTGCCCGTGGGAATGTACAAATATAGGTAGAGCTCGGTTGTAGCAGTAAGATTATTCCATATTGATCTAAAAATTACAAGTTTGAGTCGTAAAAACAATCTCTCTTTCTAAAAACAGGAATACTGCATAGATCTAATCCAGATAAATGACTGGCATCAGCTCATTCGACAGTTTGTTGGGAAATCAGGCTCCATTTAGAAAAGGAAATGAAGGAAGGGAGTATTTTCCATTGTCCTGCTCTTCATCAGAATAACAGTGATTCAAAATCCTCAAGTTCCCCACTTGAGATGTTTGTATTTGGGACTACAATTTAAAGAGTTAATATCACATCATGACCAAAAGCAGGTTCATTTAATATGGAAGAATAGCTTCAGCTTTCGGCGTTTTACCTTCGGTTACTTATTTATTTTCCTCTAGAGGGAACAGAAATCCTCAGAATTAGATCCAATTGTAGATAAAAATTTTTCTGTTAGCATACCTCTTGCTGAAATTGAGACCTTCCCTGTGCTGCATCGGGACGCAAAAGCTTAATTGCAACAGGAGTATGGTCCAGGTAACCTTTGTAGACAGGTCCATAACCTCCTTCTCCAATCTTGCGAGAGTCTGCAAATGATTCTGTGGCAGCTTCAATTTCCTCAATAGTGTATTTTCTGTACCTCATATCCGAATGTGTCAAAGAGTTGAGCGCTTTTTTCTTCTCTTCTGCTTCTCTGAGAGCTTTAGTTTCCGCATACTTTCTTTTTTTCGCTTCCATTTCTGCAAGCCTCTGAGCTGCTTCAGCTGCTTCAATGGCTGCTCTGGACTTTGCTTTCTCTCTCTCCACAATTGCCATTGCAGCTTCCTCAGCAAGTCGTGCCTCTTCCAATCTTCGTTCTTCTTCCATCTTCCAGAGTTGCAGCTCTTTTGCCTGAAATGAAACTCAATCTCTGAAATCATGGAGAAGTCTAAGAAGGCCTAAACCAAATATAGTTTCACGTACTTTTTGTTTAGCTGTGAGTGCTTCTTTGCAGGCTGAGCTGTACATGTCCATTGTCTGCTTAAGCTCTAACTTCAACCTCCTCATTTCAGCTTCCACATCATCCTGTAACATTTTGATGTTTGATTCGTATTAAAAATTTGCAATTTTCATATTTGCACATATGCAATGAAATAATATTATTGTGTGTATCTCCCTCCCTGCATCTATGCGAACATCTTTGTTTTCACATTGAAGAGACAAAAAAAAACCTTTACTAATTTCACTTCTGAGTTGGCACCATGTCTAGCTAAAAGTGGATGCAACTAAATCAGGTCTCAAATTGTCCTGTTTCTGGTTCACAGTAATAGCTGCACAAATGTTCGTTATCATATAATGCAGAAGCTCTTGTGAGAAAAACACACAGCCCCGATGATCGCTCATGTTCTTACCACTAACTGTGATGTGGATGACAATCTTTCATTCTCAGTTGAGAGTGAGGATAATTCTGGTGGAGCGCTGAGATCAACTGATTTCCTTCCATGCTGCATTGACTCGAAGCTACTGTTATCATCCATGTCTGAGATGTTCGACAGCCGGGCTGCACGGGTTGTGTCTAGGTTATCATAGAATGTTGGGAACATCCGGTCAATGCTAGGCCTGCCAGTGCTCACGAATGATATGTCTGTGTCTGGGAGAGAAAGTTCACCGGATGATTTGCCATTTAAGCCTCTTCTAGCTAATGGGGACCTGTTTCGGTCGCATAATTTCCTTTAGTCCTTCAATCAAGCATTGCTGATATGGACTGCTATTTGATTTTATCATTCTTATTCTATTGTCCATCCTAGTCTAAAGGCAGTCATAGGCGATGCATTTATTCACTTGAAACCTCAGCTACTTATTAATGTCTGTGTTCAAAGCCTTTAGAAGAAAGTTGTTGCTTGAAAAATCAATTACCTGAAGAATTCAGTCTCATCGCTTGATTTCTGTGGGGGCTCATGTAGTGGCTTCTCAGCTGCTGCAAGAAAAGATCATGAATGTTGCATAAAAAAAAAAAAAGGAGATCATGAGACCAATATATGCTTATATGCGAGTCATAATGGAGTTGATACAGAATTACGCATGAAATAAAGAAGAAAAAATCGAGGAGAGAAAGAAAAGAAGACACAGAACAGCTAACCTCTCCTGGCGGGAGTTTGGGTTCCATTTGCCAACTCCGAAGGGAGAGCTGGCTTTGTAGAAGGTTGATGAATAATATGGTTCTGCAGGGGGAAGGCTGGCACAGGACGGGACGCGGCTCTAACGGAATGGACCTTGCCTTTGGCAATAACGTACACAGAACAAAAATCTGGTGCCCCCTTCGATATGCTGGCTGGAATATCTACTGTCTTGAATCTATAGGGCAGCAATTTTTTGATTATAAGAAATTCCAGGGGAAAAGCTATGCATTGATACTGTTTAGAAAAAATGCAGCAGGGCAAGAACGTTCTTTTGAGATGCTACTATAAAGCTCATCAGAAAATGTCGCCTACCAGGAATAGCATTTTTCTTGTTCTCTCTCTTTTCTTTGGAAAAATTATCTAAACCCTCCTGCCGTAATGCATTTTATACAAGTATATATGCTTAGACTTGCTGTCCTGCAATTGACTGGGCAAAAACATCCGGTACATACCTAAATAAGCCTGGTTTGGCCGAGGCGCCAACAACTAATACCTCAATTAATGATTGAGAAACGTATTCAATTAATGCTTTTGTCACATCTGTGTCTTCCAGTACAACCTCTTTGCATTGAATCTGTTATAAAAATCAAGAGTGGGAAAATTCATAAACCCGGCTTGCATTGAATCTGTTATATCTTGTTGAATTGTCATGTGTTAGACAAGGTGCATTGGAAGAAGTTGCAGTGAAGGAAAAGGGAAGACAGTTTGTTGATATTTCATGCAAGCATACCTCCTTGCGTGTGCAAAAGCAACGAAAAGGAAGGAACAATTCCCTGGTCTGGAGATCAGGATCTCTGCAAGCCGACATACTGTCACCATTAGCATCCGTGGTTTGGTTTAGCCCTGCGCCAGAGTTCAAACAAGGAGTATGATGCTAGTTGTGAAATTCGGTTAATACTATGATCAATAAAATGTTTCGGCAAAACTAGAATCCATGAATGGCATTTTTTTTTTGTTCCCTTTCCTTATTGTTTCCCTTATTGGCAAAACATGATCACAGGTAAGGCCCTTAACATAATTTTTTTAGCACTAATTTCATTTGAAAGGATGTATAGATTAACAAGGTTGTCAAACATGTGGTTCCTAATCATTGAAACAAAATAATAATAATAATAATAATAATAATGAATAAAGGGTACTTATCTATGCATGCATGCATGCACGGAGAAATGAACAAATAATAATAATAATAATAATAATAATAATAAAATCCATACTCGTGGATGTGGGGAAAGGAGGAGGGACGGATGAGGAGGAGGGGCTCTTGAGTTTGACGTGAACAAGATGGACGATCTGGCCCTTGTGCAGTAAATGGTCAATAGCCCATTTGATGGCATTTGGGCTGTTTTTGTTGTCCTTGTCAATTGCTACCGCCACCAACCCATTATTTCCTCCTTCCTTTTTCTCTGTTTGCGACCTTGCCATCCACCTTCTTCTATCTCACTCTCTCTCTCTGTTTTTTTTTTTTCGAGTGTGTGTGTCTCTGGGAAAATTCTCTGAAAAAGAAAACAAAAAAGATACAACCTTTATTCGTTTTCTCCGGAATAAAACTGTTATAATGCCACCTACAGCCTTGCTTTCTGTTCTCGGTTATAACTTGAATTGATCTTTTTTCTTTTTGTTTTTTTTTTCTTTTTGATGTTCCCCGCTAGCCAGAAACTATGAGTTTTAAGGTGAATCTGGGACCTTTGTGTTTTTATGATCTCCCTAAAAGAACAAACTGAGAGAGGAAGGATGAACTGAAATGCTAGCTTGTCTATTTTTCGCTTATGTTGACCCCTATTTGTTTTCGGGATTTCAAGTTTCACAAACAAGGACCTTTGTTTTCCTTTGCCTAAATTTGGTGTTTCTGACTCTTTTTTTCTAGGAAAAAGGTCAAATCTCTCTCTCTCTCTATCTCTGAGACATACACAGCACATAACAACCGACATTGGTGGGCATCATTTGACCTTCGTCCATGTCAGAAACAGCAACCAGAATAGAGCCTTAAAACAATAAAGCCTTAAGCCAAAGGTTAAGTATTTAGCCAGTGTGAACGGTTGAATTAAACGGATCACTGAAATCTTCATTTTTACGTCTGTACTTCCATATTATATGTTATATATATATATATATGAAAGATCTGTGCGTCTAAGATTGAAAGTTCGGGTCGAGTAAAAGGACACAAACACTTGAAACTTAATTGAACCATCTCCCCACAGAATCAGAAAAGTGGAGGTATTATGTGTACCTAGAAATAAATTGAAACTAAATTAAAACAAATAAATATAGAAAAGAGAAACCATCTTAGCTGTGGTAACTAACCTATGATCTATCAGCTCATTCTAGCTATATTCTGATCCAACCTTGGGGAAAATGTAATTAAGTTGCTCACATTTAGGGCGACAATACATTTATTAGCTATGTTCAAGGCATTTATTACCTATATATAGCCAACAATGTATCAGAGTTTGGCTAGTCTTAAGCACAACCCTCCTTTATCCAGAGACTTGGGGTCAGTGAAGACAAACACAGGGACCTTTAAGCAATGACTCAGAAAGAGAAATCATCATCCGCCATTGCTCTAGACATGTACGCTTCAGCTTCACTTGCATAGGAACTATACTCCTCGTCAGTAGTCATGTCTCTCTCTTTCAATTCCTTATCTTTTCGACAGCATCCCTTAAATCCCATCTCATCTCCAAGCTCCATTCGCAGCAACACATACCGATCTTCAGTAACTTGAGCATCTCACCCTCCCCATTTTTAGGACCCTTCATGTCCTTATCAAAAACTTCTCCTGTCCTGTCTTCTCGGACAACTGAGTTAACCCAAGTTGCCAAATCTGCATTATTACACTATCGTTTACCTGTCCAAATTTGCCATCAAGGTATAAATAGCTTAATCACCAAAAATTGAGACTCTAGTGTCAGTGGATACTTATCAGAATTTTTAATTACAATTGTGGTCACAGCAAGATATATATAACTTTAAAAGAACATCACCTACCAGTCAAGATTTCTAAAATGAGTGTGCCAAGACTCCACACATCCGTCTTCCGAGTGGTAAGCCCGGCTTG
Source organism: Ceriops tagal (assembly GCA_021533255.1). Taxonomy (NCBI): domain Eukaryota; kingdom Viridiplantae; phylum Streptophyta; class Magnoliopsida; order Malpighiales; family Rhizophoraceae; genus Ceriops; species Ceriops tagal. The sequence goes on from CM038606.1 coordinate 9,819,476, forward strand.
GGTTAACTCAGGGAACTTGAAGGCCACCATGACTTGCTGAGCATGATCTTGGTTTTACCATGGGAACCAGGGCCATAGTCTGTCAACAATGGCTCGACCCTTTGGTTAAGAAGCACATTGGATGATGTGAGGTGACCATGGGGCAGAGGAAAGGAGGGGAACTCTTTGTACAGATAGGCCAAGGCCCTGGCTACTCCTTGAACAATCTGTAGCCGGGTCAGACAGTCGAGTCCTAGTTCTCGGATGGAACTATCCCCTTAGACACATATAGGAATCCAGACAATATAATTAATTAATTAAAAACAATACAATAAAAGAAGACAAAAATATTCCTACATATTCATGAACGTATTAATACGACGTGCATTTATCATTATTTTTTTCTTTGATTAAGATTGAGTTATAGTGTACCAGTTCTTTTATCATACCAATTCTTTGACTAAAAATATGGAAAAGACCGTTCTAGTACATGAAGTCTAACAAGAATCAGATGAACATAACCTGACCCCTAGTTTTATATCACAAGGCCCTTTTCTCCCTTCTTGTTACATATCAAAAAGTTATGAGTATAAAGTTGAGGTAAAATTGCCATGAAGTTAAGGTAAGTTTAGCAAAGTCAGAAACCAAAAACTTCTCCTCCTTTCTGCAACAGCATGCCACAACAGATAGCAAGTTAGGGTATGACAATTTGCCAAGCCTTCTCATATGCTCATAAAACTCTTCTTTCCCAACATTGCTCATTTGCCTAAACCTTTTCACCACCATGTTAGGCCCATTCACAATAACAGCCTTATAAGATGACCCCAATATGCCACTCCCCAAAACCTCAGCCGAGTTCCTTAGTAGATCATTCAGCTCAAATTTCTCTGTGTCATTCCTCACAAATCGTAACATCCCTGTTTCACCTCTCTTGGCATTGGCATACCGGTCGAGGCGCTGGGCCGTACCATAAATGGCTAATTTCTTCTTTTGGGTTTTGGTCTCTGCCATCTTGAACTTGGACCTTTTGGCGCAGGCTATGGTTATGACTTTGTTTTTGGATGACTTGCACGGCTCCAGTGGATTTCCACAAAGACCTTCATTTCCTACACAATGAAAAAGCAGCATATTTTATTATAGAATTTGCCAATTTTTTTTTCTTTATTTGAGATTGGAAGAATGGCATTAAAAATTTTAAAATAAAAACTAAAAACGTTAGAGTCTCTTGCACCGTAATATTATTGATTTTTTTTTTTTAAAAAATCAATGTATAATTATATACAACCTTATTTATGTCTTAACATGAAAAAACTTTTGAAACTTTAAATAACAATGGAATAATCTTGTTAGTGTACCAAACTCATCATTCAATAAATAACCACTTTGAAGTATTAAAAGGAAATTGAACACAAGCATATAATTGCATATCAATAGGGGCACATGAGCACATCTCTTAATAAAGTTAACCTTTCCCTTCTGTACTGTTTGAATTGTATAATTGCTTGTAACCTAAACCTAAAATTAGATTTCGGTTAATAATTAATGAAGTGTGAATCATGCGTACTTGGTAATTATTATTATATCGTCATTCGGCCCTTAGGTTTTCTGTTGGTTAAAACTCACATTATCATTATAGCTCGTGAAGCACTCGATGTCAGGTGGTTCAAGACAAGAAGCCAAAATATTAACGTCTTAGATCAATTTTGGGAAGAGGGGTTTGGGAAAAATAAAGATAACTTTTTGTTTTTCCATTTTTCTATTGATACATAGCCACTTAGCAACAATGAAAAGTGTAAAAGCAAAAAAAATTCCGTAAATTGCACGTATCTTATTTAAAAGGAGAAAACAAATGGAAATAATAATATATACGTTAAAGAGAAGAGTAATATCATGTAGTTCTAAAGTTAAACATTTTAAAATCTTTGGTGGCTTGATCTGCCTCGCAATCTTCAAGTAAATGCGGTTCGAGCATAAAATTAAGATTGCCCCTCAGGAGCATCAATGTGGTTTATTTGTATATCCAAAGCAGTCGAAATCTTGGACTCAACTAATGAAAAAAAGAAAGAGAGTACGTATGGGCATGAAAACTTAATCTATATATAAAATGCACAAAGAGCAATTCAGGGTTACGACATATAAAGGCCCATTTAAGGTATGAAATGGGATGGGATTGCCTTAATATAATGTTTCTATTTCTCAAACAATTCAGAGTTATCATTTCTGTCTGTATTGGACAAAATATATAATCTCAAAGGCCAAAAAAGAAACATATAATCTAATAATTCCGCCAAAAGACTGAAACCCCAGTATTTCTCTCAATGTTCCTTAAAAGTTTAATCATAGGGTTTTGGCTGATACACCAGAAATTCTTTCATCTTTGAATTAGATAGTGTAATAGTGGAACTGTTCTTAAAAGGAGAGAGAGAGACATCTAGTCAAGCACGTGTAACGATAAATGGTTATGTCAATATGGCCTCCCTGCAAAAGAGCTTGGATCGATGTTCGCCAGGCTGCTAGGGATGCTGCCCTCCGACCGATTCCCTGCCGCGTTACCTTGTAACCATTTTATAAATTCTCTTTATGAAATTCTTATAATATAAAATTTTTTTATGTAAATATTAATAATAAAATTTTAATAAAATCAATATATCAATGCTGATATCCCATAGTGAAAATAAGAATCCTCTTTCCATTTCATTCCTGAAGGCTTCTTTCTTTTCTCTTACTCTTCTCTTTTTTTTCTTTACATTTTCTCTCTTATGGTTAAGAATACGGAAAAGGTCTGTAATAATATATATATATATATGTATGTATATATATATACACATTATTCCTTTCCTATAACCGTAAATTCTCCTGTAACAGTTATCTTAAATGAGAAAATCCTCCCTTTCTGTAACGGTTATTCTTAATAGGGAGAGTGGAGGGATTTTAAACTCGATGACTCAAATTACCATTATGCCTAACCGACCATCATATTAGGCCTTTTATTTTGGTTCATACTTTAAATAACATGGGTCACTCATGTTAATTAATTTAACAATCTCCCACTTAACCCATGTTATGACTTGATGAATCAATAATAAATAAGTGCGCACAATCTTTAAACATCATCAAATCACAATACTTGATTGAATTAAAATGATTGGATCATAGCGGTCACACATCTTTTAGCGATATGATTCCTTCCATGTATCATATAATCATCATAATTCATAATAACCTTACTGAGGAATATTAAAACTTTAAATTGTCATTCTCATATATGCTATTAGTTATCTCACAAACTATAATTGTATACAACTAAATAAAGATAACAAAGTACAAGCAAAACCATAACTTTAATTGAATTCATGAGTGTCACAATAATATGAGTAGTACAAAATATTGGCTTTCAAGAGAATGAGGACCTGTCCAAAATGCCGATCCGATCAACATGTCCAGTAAATGTTTTCGGTGGCAAACCTTTAGTTAACGGGTCTGCTATCATCAACTCAATCCCAACATGCTCAATAGACACTTTTTGGTTTTGCACTTTTTCTTTAATAGATAGGTATTTCAAATCCATATGTTTCGCACCTTTAGAATACCTATCATTTTTAAAGAAGAAAACTACTGCGAAATTATCACAGTAAATTCTTAACGGCTTTTCTATATTGTCGACCAAACCAAGCCTTAAGATAAAATTCCGCAACCATAATGCATGAATAGTAGCCTCAAAGCATGCTACAAATTCAGCCTCCATAGTAGAAGTAGTAATGACAGACTCCTTCCCACTTTTCTAAGAAACTGCTCCTCCAGCCAGGAGAAACATGTAACCAAATGTAGATTTCCTCAAGTCTACACATCCAGCATAATCTGAATCCGAATAGCCTACTACTTCAAGATGACTTGATCTTTTATAAGTAAGCATATAATCTTTGGTGTCTTGTAAGTACCTAAGTACTTTCTTTCCAGCTTTCCAATGATAAATTCCAAGATTACTTTGATATTGGCCTAACATTCCAACTGCGAAACTAATGTTTGGCCGAGTATATGTTTGCGCATACATCAGGCTTCCAACCAGTGATGCATAGGGAATTGATTCCATCGTTTTCCGTTCCAAATCATTCTTTGGACATTGCAATTCACTAAACTTGTCCCCTTTCTGAATTGAAACTATTCCTGTTAAGCAATTTTCCATTCTAAATCTCTCTAATACTTTATCGATATAGCCTTTCTGAGACAATCCTAACAATCCTTGTGATCTATCACGAAATATCTCTATTCCTATCACATAGGATGCCTCATTCATATCTTTCATTTCAAAAGTTTCAGAGAGAAATTTCTTTACATCATGTAACAAACCTATGTCATTAGCAGCCAAAAGAATGTCATCGACATATAGGACTAATATAATGAACTTGCTCCCACTAACCTTCATATAGATACACCGATCAATAGTGTTCTCTATAAAACCGTATGACGTAATGGTATTATTGAACTTAATATACCATTGTCGGGAGGCTTGTTTCAGTCCATATATCGATTTCTTTAATTTACACACCAAATTTTCTTGCCCGGTGGTGATGAAACCTTTAGGTTGGTCCATATACACTTCCTCTTCTAAGTTACCATTCAGAAAGGCGGTTTTTACATCTATTTGGTAAAACTCTAAATCATTATGAGCCACTAAAGTCATAATAATTCTTAAGAAGTCTTATTTAGAAATTGGAGAGAAAGTCTCCTTATAGTCAATACCATCTCTTTGAGTAAAACCTTTGGCAACAAGTCTGGCCTTATACCTTTCGATGTTACATTTCGAGTTTTACTTGGTCTTGAAGACCCACTTACAGCCAACTCGTTTTGATCCTTCAGGTAACTCTACTAGTTCCTAGACTTGGTTTACATCCATCGATTTCATCTCTTCCTTCATGGCATTGAACCACCTTTCAAAATCATTACATTCCATTGCTTGTTTAAATGAGACTGTATCTTTATTAATACTCAATTCCGATTCATGTTCAAGTGAGTAAACCACATAATCATTCGAAACAGCTGGCCTTTTCTGTCTTGTAGACCTCCGTAATGTCATTTCTTGTGGTATCACTTGTTCATTTGTAAATTGAACATTGTCACTTGGTTCATCTCTTATGTGTTCACTTTGCGTGTTTTGAGTATCAATTTGTTGTCCTTGCATGTCACGTGATTGTGATGCAACATAAGGAACAACAATTTGAGTAGAAACACTGGGTGTGGGGATACCGACCTGAGTAGGAGTACTCACCGTGGATCTTTCATTTTGTAATTCTTTAATATCCACCTTTTGTGATTCCCCACTCCCACTAAACTGGTCATTTTCAATGAACCGAGCATTACCAGACTCAACTATTCTAGTACTATGGTTAGGACAATAGAACCTGTACCTTTTCGACTTTTCAGGATAGCCAATGAAATAACCATTTATGGTTCTTGCATCAAGCTTTCCTTCATGTGGATTATATATCCTTACTTTTGCTGAACAACCCCAAACATAGAGGTGTCTCAAACTGGGTTTCTTTCCTGTCCATAAATCGTAAGGAGTTTTGGGGACAGCCTTACTAGGAACCCTGTTCAGCAGATATGCAACAATTCTTAATGCATGCATCCACAAGGATAAAGGTACAGTACTATAATTTAACATGCTCCTAACCATATCCATAAGTGTGTGATTCCGCCTTTCCGCTACACCATTCTGTTGTGGTGTACCAGGTATTGTTTACTGTGCACATATGCCTCGACTTTCAAGAAGTTTCGCAAATGGACCGGGACATTGTCCACTTTCATTGAATTTTCCATAATATTCACCACTCCTGTCTGACTTAATCACTTTTACTTTTCTATCTAATTGCCTTTCCACTTCATTAATAAACACTTCTAGGATGTTTACTTACTGGGACTTTTCATGCACTAGATACAAGTAACAATACCGTGAGTAGTCATCTATAAAGGTGATGAAATATTTCTCACCACTCCATGTTGGGATATCAAACGGACCACAAATATCAGTGTGTATCAATTTTAAAGGCTCATTGCTTCTCATAGCTGGGTTTTTTGATGTATTTCTTGTTTGTTTCCCTTTTATACAATCAACACATACATCCCAATCAGTAAAATCCAATTGAGGCAGGACATCACCTTTCACCAACCTCAATATCCTTTCTTTGGATATATAACTCAATCTTTGATTTCATAAGAAAGCAGAACTTTCATCATATACATTATGTTTGTTACCTATACTATGCTCAACAAGAAATATGGAATCAGCATACATAGTATCAAGATTAAAACGGTACAAATCATCAATCAAAGTACCAGATCCATAATAGTACGAATGTCTATATAATGAAAATGCACCATTTCCAATCTTGAGGTTAAATCCCACTTCATCCAACTTTGCAACAGAAACTAAATTTCTAGCACATTTAGGAACATAGAGACACTTTTCTAGATCCAGATGACACTTAGTGTCCAAGATCAATCTGTACGTCCTAATTCTTTTTATTCGTACCTTCATTCTGTTTCCCATATAGAGGAACTTCTCAGTTCTTGTTATGGGCTGGATTGAAAGGAATCCCTACATAATATGTGACACATGAATAGTAGCTCTAGAGTCTAACCACCAAGTATTATTGGGCACTTCAATTATGTTTGATTCAAAACATACTGATATACAGTACATACCTTTCTTTTCGAACCAAACCTTACTTTTTGGGCAATCATTCTTGAAGTGACTCATCCTTTTGCAAAAGAAGCATTTCTAATCCTTTTGGATCTGACCTCTAGTGACTTTCATATAGGCTTTGTCCTTCTTCTTACTTTTCTTATGTGGTTTAGACTTGTTACCACTAGCATCATTACGAACGATGAGGTGAATGGAGTGATCCTTCATCTTCTTTAATCTCCATTCCTCCTGAACTAACATGACCTTAATTTCCTGAAAGTTTCATTTTTCTTTAATAGTGTTATAATTCACCTGGAACTGGTCAAATTCAGGAGGCAGTGAGTTTATGATGAATTAAACCAAAAAGGATTCACTTACATCCATGCCCATTGTTTTCAACCTTACTACTAGATTAGCCATACTAGTCACATGATCATGAATAGGCTGTGACCAATCAAATTTATTGGTCGTCAGCTCACTCATTAGGGTTCCTACGATGGATTTATCAGTTATATCTGATTGAGAGTATTCCTTAATTCTCATTAGAAATTCCCTCGCATTTTCTGTCTTAGGCATCGATAGCTTTACATTTTCAGCTATCGTCATCCGCATCAAATTCAAATTCAGCCTATTGAACCGTACCCAAGCCTCATAAAAAGACTTATCAGATTCTGTACTGGTCCCTGTAATGGCTGCAGGCTTTTCATCCGAAATAACTGCTAAGTCCAAGCCCAATACACCTAAATGAAACTGAATATGCTCAGACTATTATGCATAGTTCAACCCATTGAATTTGATCATTGAATTGCCTAAGGCGAATACATTACTGGAAGCTGCAAACATAATCCAAATTTATACATTAATGCTTTGAGAAACTCTAATGGATTCAGATATATACACTACAAACTTTAATTATGTATTTAAGTTCACTTTTGGGTGATCCTTAGATACATAACTTTAATCAATAATGATGCTAATTTAAATATACTTTAATAGATCAATCAATCATACTAGAGTTAACATGAATGTCATCTTTGGATATACAATCACGTTTACCCAGTATATCAATTAATCCCCTTTAATGTCATTAATTACAAGTAATGATCCATCTTTGGATGATCTCCTAGCTTCATAATTAATAACCATAATTGTTCATTTCAAAACATTTTATTAGCATCCAAAAAATGAACAATTTGAAGTTCACAATCAACTATTCAAATCCTTTCAAGCCAGACCACTTTGGTGACTAATAAACTTTCAATATTTGATTTATGTTGATGTGATCTCAATAAACTTTTAAAAAATCTTCAATTATGAAGATTTAAATTATCCTTTATGTGGGAGTTATCCAATAACCGGTCCCCTTTTCATGGTGGCATCCATTTGAAAAAAAATTTCTTCTCCACTACCGATCGAGGACCCATAGCACCACTATACTGCAGGTGGCACACCCGCGTGTTGTTTCCGACCAAGGGACCCACGATGGCAGCGTCACTGTACTGCGGCCTCCGACCCAGCGACTTGCGGTGGCAGCACCACCATAATGCTACCTCTAGCCGAGCGACCCGCGATGGCAGCACCACCATACTTTTGCCTTCGGCCGAGCCACCCACATCGCGATGGCAGCACCATCTTTCATCGGCAAGCCCGCGTCGCACAATCCAGCAATTGGGTTCCGCCATACCTGCCAGATCCGATTCGGATCCCCGCCCGAAAGCACAGCTCTCACCGGGTCCGAAGTTGTGAAAGGTGACACCGGATCTAGACCGATTCGTGTCTTCGGTCGTTCACAGAACCTTAGTCTCGCCAGATGCCATTCCGCCATACCCAGATCCGTTCGGGTCTAGCGGCTGCACCCGAAAGCACGACCTACACGGTGAGATCGATCTGCCATACCCAGATCCGTTCGGGTCCGGAGGCGTACAGTCCTCGTGCCGGCTTTTCCTTTTCCTTTCGACGCCAACCGTTTCGGCGGTTTAGATCCTCCATGGCCAGTGTTTCTCTTTTCAACGCCGGCCGTTTCGTTATCCGTTAAATGCAACAAATAACAAAAGAGAGAAAAATAATTGCACATCGTTTTCCGTTTCGACGCAAAAACATAAAAGAAAACAACCATTAGACGCAAACTAATAAAGTAAAACAAATTGCAGTATTCGTTGACCCGTTCTGATACCAATTGTTGGAACTTTTTTAGAATTTCTCTTTATGAAATCCATATTTCTATAATGCAGAATCTTTTCTTTATGCAAATACTAGCAATAAAACTTTAATGAAATCAACATACCGTTGTCCATTATGCTGATGTCCCGTAGCGGAAATAAGAATCCTCTTTCCGTTTCGGTCCTGAACGCTTCTTTCTTTTCTCCTACTCTTCCCTTTTTTTTTCTTTAAGTTTTCTCTCTGATGGTTAAGAATATAGGAAAGGTCTATAATAGTATATATACATATTATTTCTAAATTCTCCCTTTTTATAATAGTTATCTTAAATGGGAAGATCCTCCCTTTCTATAACGGTTATTCTTAATAGAGAGAGTGGAGGGATTTTAAACTCGATGATCCAAATTATCATTATGCCTAACCGACCATCATATTAGGCCTTTTATTTTGAGTCATACTTGAAATAACATGGTTACTTATGTTAATTAATTTAACACATTAAACACTAAAAGTGGTTGGTGAACATATGGGATCTTCCCTTGAAATTGATTTCCTTCAAGATTTAACTTCCTCAGATTCTTCAATCCAACAATTGATCCTGGAATCTCACCCCTAAATTGGTTGTGCCAATTACAAGTCCCTCAAGGAATTCATCCCTTCCAACGCATCCTCAGGAATCACGCCAGAAAAGTTGTTGTAAGACAAGTGCAAGTTCCTCAAAGATGAAAGCTTTTTCACTCGAGGAATTGGACACTCAAAGCTGCTGTTCGTCAAGCCCAAAGTCCTCAGCGATTTTAACTGAACCAACGCGTCTTTGTCAATCGCACCGGTTAGCCCCATGTTTTCAAGCAGCAGCTTGTTTATGGTGCCGTCATTGTTGCAGCGGAAACCATTCTATCTTGGCGCGCTACCAATGCATGGCTGAGGATACAGCGTTTTGATTCCAGCTGCTTAGCCCGGCAGTGCTGTCGTCCAGGGACTTCCTGAAGTTGGCTAGGATTTCTGCATCGCTTAATGCCTCGGAAAATGTTGCAAGAAGGAAGGTGAAAAGGAATAAAAGCATGTGTTATCTTTTCAGGCTCCATTGAAGATGTGGGGTTGAGCTTTTAGAGCTCGAAATGGATCCTCCAGCGTGTGGAATGTGGGAGAGAGGCCGGAAAAGGAAATGAGTTGACGTTCCTTCAGAGGACGAGGGGACAAATTAACGGTTAATTTGCTTGGTCACGCTAGTCCTTCATTAATATGGGTGATCTATCTGAGGAGGCTGGCATTTAATTTATATATAAGTTCGACCCGAAAAAAAAAAAAAAAAAGAAAATCCTTCCTGCTCGACTCCATTTCCTTTGATCCTTGTTAATATCGGTTTTCCGGGTCATGTACAGATACGATGTTGCTTGCTTCGTTTTTCCCATTAACCGCGGCCTGTCCATGTCCTTTTGTCCATAACACAATTAAGGAACAGAACATTTTTGCCTCTTGGGGGAGCTTCTTACCCTGCAAGGACGGTCACATGGATACAAAAGGAACAGAAAAAGAAGGATTTCTCGTAATTTACACAGCCAAACATACACCCACCCCCCACCCCCCAAAAAAAAAAGAAAGACCTGATTATTTATTATTATTATTATTGTACTTTTTGGGGGATAGATAATTCCATAAAAAAAGCCGGTATTTGTTATAGCGCAATGAGGTGGGGCTTGGGGTTGGGGGGTTGTTTATGGTGTGTGCTTCGAGAAAAATACCAAATGAGCTGTGGCATTTTCTCTCGATGTTAGTTAAATTGTATCATATCTAAGTAGAGCTAAATTTTCTCCAGAAAAAAAAAAAAAAAACAAAAGAAAGAAAGAAACTAATAATAATTCTCATTCATTGGCGGAGGCAACTAAGACTAATAATATTTTTTTGGCCTCGCCTCGTGTTATTACGCCTTCAATTAGGATTATGACTCGCAGGAGGCACAATTGAATAATGGATGAAGATGTGACAGGGGGCAGGGGCAGGGCAGCATAGAGAGTGGCCGAGAGAAAGAGTAAAAGCGAGCGAGTGAGAAGCTCTAAGAACATACACATACTACTCCAGAGAGAGAGAGAGAGAGAGAGAGAGTAGGACTCATCTGTCCCATTACAGACAGCGGTTCCCAATTAAAACGAGGATTTTTTATTTTTGGTCGGGGGAAATTTAATAATATATATATATATATATATATATATATATATATATACATATACATATATATAAATAAATAGACCAGCTGATGCAGCTAAAGTGAAGAAGACCTTTCTCTCTCCTCTACGCCCTCTCTCTCTCTCTCTCTCTCTCTCTCTCTCTATTTTTCTTTTCTTCTCAGTCTTCTCGGTTGTCGCGGTTTGCACTCTTCTTTTCTTTTTTTTTTTTCTTTTCAGATTTTTTCCCTTCAAATTCTTGTATTGACTGTACATTATTAATGTCAGCCATGCGTTTCTTTTTCTGTTTTTTTTTTATGTAAATAATATTTTTTTGTAATAGCCTCTAAATAATTGAACCATCTTTGATCATTTTTCAATATTATATTACTTTGTTTATATATATATATATATATATATATATATATGCTTTTAGTTACAATGAAATTGGGGTGTTTTCCGATCCTACTTCCGTTCGATGCTTCTTCTTACTTTGCCTGATTCGTGCGTGTTTGTTGATTTTGGGATTTTAATGCTTGTGATTTTTATTTGGGAAAGTTTTGGTTTAATCGAGTGCTAATTATTAGGTTGGAGTTCTGGGATCATGGAAAGTTTTGGTTTTTCAGATTTTCCTTTTTTTAAAGGGGTTAAAGACTGTGGCTTTGTTGGTCTATCGACATGGGGTCATTCAAATTAGCATTTAGGGCTTTCATATATATTTTTTTTAATCTTTGAGGGTTTTTATGATTGTTCTGGTTCTTTTTCCTTTGTGGGTTTCTCATGGATGTTTTTTGTTGATTGCATCGCAGGGCACGCTAGTTTCTTATATGGATTGCTGAAATCGGGTTCGAAGAGTGTAGGATCTGGATAATTTTTCATATCTAAAGCTTGTTGTCTGTTGGGGAGGTAGTAATGTTTCATGGGCCCAACTGCATTATTTATTATGTTTCTTGTTTTCGGCTTCTGGTGTTTTTTCCTTGTTACTACTTTTAAGCCCAACTGGAGATCACAAATTATAACTTTGGCAATCCATTTCTGTCATGTGTTTGATAACAACCTAACATAATCTAACCATGCATTTGATTGTATTCTTTGCTCTCTTGTTGCGCCACATTGCACAAATTAGCTATTTGATGGATCAGAATCCCAAACCTTCACATTTGCAACACATTGCCCAGATTACAAAACTGTAGAGGATCTTGTGTGTTATATCCCAAGGTCCTTACTTACTCTTTATGTGCACTTGATTGCGATCTTCATGCTCTTCTTGTGCCACTTTGCTCACCATTCCAAACTTTTCTATTTTGCGATATGTTTGGTATGTTATGCAACAGCAGAGGATTTTGTGTTGCATCTGAAGGTCCAGTCTGGTTCGTGGTATGCATTTTGTTGTGTTCTTCACGCTCCTGTTGTGCCACGTTACACATAGTAACTATTTTCTCTAGATGGCTCAGCATTCCAAACTTAGCATTTGTGACACACTGTACATGTTAGACAGCAGTAAAGGCTCTTGTGTTACATCTGATGGTCCTGTCAGATTGTTAGTATGAATTTGACTGTGTCCTCAACACTTGTGTTGTGCCGTGTTGCACATATTAGCTATTTTTCCTAGATAGCTCATCATTACAATTTCAGACACGTTGTGTATGTTATACAATAGCTGAAGATCTCATGTGTCATATCCCAAGTTCTTGCTGATTCTTAGCATGAGGACAAGTGCCAACATAATAATTGAATTATTGAATGTGGTCAGCTAAAGTATCATTAGCAAATTCTTTCTTAATTTATTTCTGAACTTTGCATTTTGTTGGTTGTAGGGCATGTGCACAAGAGGCAGTTCTTAATCAAATGTTTCTGAGGTGCTTTGGGTAAGGAGAACTGTGTACTTGCAATTATTGCTTTAAGGACTTCTGCTCATGATTGGAAAAATGGTGGAGGGGCCAAAATTTACTGGACTTATAGGAGGAAATACCAACAATGATAATAACTACTATGACTTCACGCAAGGGTTCTACCAAAAACTTGGTGAGGGCACAAACATGTCCATTGACAGTTTGCAAACCAGCAATGCTGGTGGGTCTGTCTCAATGTCTGTGGACAACAGCAGTGTTGGGTCCAATGATTCACTGACCCACATTTTAAGCCACCCAGGGTTAAAACCTGTCAGCCACAACTATGGTGTCTCGGTAGGGCAGAGTGTATTTCGTCCAGGGAAGGTCACGCATGCGCTAAATGATGATGCACTGGCACAAGCTTTGATGGATAATGCGTATCCAACTGAGGGATTGGCCAATTATGATGAGTGGACAATTGATTTGAGAAAACTCAATATGGGTACGGCTTTTGCTCAAGGTGCCTTTGGAAAGCTGTACAGAGGAACATATAATGGGGAGAATGTTGCAATCAAGATATTGGAGAGGCCAGAGAATAGCCCAGAGAGGGCACAAGTGATGGAGCAACAGTTTCAGCAGGAAGTCATGATGCTTGCAACGCTAAAACATTCAAACATTGTACGCTTTATTGGTGCATGCCGTAAGCCCATGGTTTGGTGTATTGTTACAGAGTATGCAAAGGGAGGCTCTGTTCGACAATTTCTGACAAAGAGGCAGAACCGGGCAGTTCCTCTGAAGCTGGCTGTTAAGCAGGCATTGGATGTTGCAAGGGGAATGGCTTATGTCCATGGTCTTGGATTCATACACCGGGATTTGAAGTCAGATAACCTTCTTATATCTGCTGATAAATCAATCAAGATAGCTGATTTTGGTGTTGCGCGGATTGAGGTGCAGACAGAGGGTATGACACCAGAAACAGGGACATACCGATGGATGGCACCGTAAGTCTTTAGACCTTTTGCACATTGAGGTTACTTTTTATTTTATGATTTGTGGTTGTACTTTTTTTAAAAATTTATTTTAAACATAGATATTTATGGTAGTTCGGGTTGCATGCATCATTGTCCACAGTTTACAGTTGTGTGCAAATTAATTTGCATACTGAGCCCCGCACATGCACCCAGGGGTAGGGGGTGTGGGCGAGTTTTGGAAAGTCAAGCCTTTGGATTGATTTGAATTCTGCAGAAAGGCAATCTGTTATTTTTTCCTTTACTTTTTGTTGTTGGTTTCTCTTTAACCTTTATCCTATTAGTTGGTTTTATTGCTTTCTTTGTGGGATTGACTGGGGAGAACATTCTTTCTCTTTTGGAAACATTCAAGTGAAATTAACAAATCAAGAATTACTGTTTTCATTAAAAAGAACCATTTTCAGTCAAATAGATTTGATTTCTATTATGTGCGAATGATGTTCCTGTATGGCAATGCTCTAGTCACATTTTCTTCAAGTAATCCTGTCAGTGTTTTGTTTATCATATGAAGTATGAAGCCATCAGGATGCATATTTTGGTGCATTTGTTTGTTGGTTATTCATGCCTACTCTCTCTGCTTTTTCCTTGTGGAGAAAGTCATTGTAGAATCTGTATGGTGATGTCATTTGGTTCTTGTAGGCCAACTAGATTTAAGAACTTAAAACCATGTTTTCCAAAAGATACCATGTGGGACTTTAGGAATGGCCTGAACAAATGTTTTTTTTTCAGGCGGGCCTAGAAAATTTTGAAAAGCATCTCAACTATAGGCATCGATGCTTCTTTGGACCATGTGATCTGTAAGGACATCTTGACTTGTGTTGTTGACTGCCAGTTATACCTTACAATTTTTGCTGGAGTGTAGTGTCCGTTGTTTGCTTCCTTCATCACATTCCTATGTTGTTTTCTAAACAAGTCAAGTGGATAAAATACTGTGTTTGCCACATTTATCATACCATTTTATGTCAGTTCAATGCTTTGTTTCCTCTGGCTCCAGGAGCAGATTGCTGATGCCTCCTCTGGCAACCTTTCTGCTTTGGGTTTGTGGTTTTAGTTGCTTGCTTTAATCTTTGATGCATCTTGTGTCTCTGTTCAGCATTGACTTATAAAAGTTAATTATATTTTTATGCTTGCACCAGGTTTTACTTTTGTTAGTATTCGCTGGCTTATGGTAGTATGGATAATCTTCTTTCTGCACTCAAATCTGAATTGATCGTGCCAATGGGAGTTCTTCTTTTTCATGAATGTGCATAGATCTGTGTATTCATGACCAGGGATGCAGTTTCTAACTATGCGCTTGTGCTCTTTTCTTGTTTACCAATGCAGAGAGATGATTCAGCACAGGCCCTATACACAAAAGGTGGATGTGTATAGCTTTGGAATTGTTCTTTGGGAGCTCATTACTGGTTTGCTTCCCTTCCAAAACATGACTGCTGTACAGGCTGCATTTGCTGTAGTGAACAAGGGTGTAAGGCCTGTTATCCCAAATGATTGCCTGCCTGTGCTTAGTGAGATCATGACTCGCTGCTGGGATGCCAACCCTGAAATCCGGCCTCCCTTTACCGAGATTGTCAGGATGCTTGAGAATGCCGAGACGGAGATCCTGACTACCGTGCGCAAGGCACGGTTCAGGTGCTGCATTTCCCAACCTATGACAGTTGACTGATGATGAATGTAAGCTGGAAAGGGGGTGGTAAAAGGCATACAAGTGAAATCTTGAAATTATGAGGTGACAGCAGTATGAACTTTGCTTATATGTTTGTGTATTTTATCAGTAAGGTTTTTTTTTTTTTTTTGTTCTTTTTCCCCAAATAGGAAGAAGTTAACAATTAAGACTGATGGTTTTTGGCATCAATTGTACTGAAGTAGCAATGGTGAGGGAGTCGTGGTTTCTTAGTTCTAGCAGGATGGAAGCAAGCATTGGTGCATGTTCCTTGTGTAGCTATTAATGTCAAACCGGACATTTACATTGCAATTGTGTTGTTTTCGCATGTGTATCAAGTGCAGCTTCTGCTTCTCTTGGTGGTTCTTACTGTGCCCCTGGCGCGGATGTGCAGTTTTCCTGCATGACGCCATTGACTGCGAGGAGGTTGGGTAACATATGAAGAACGGTAATTTTTAAATGATGTCAATAATCGCTTTCGGTTACCGCATGTATACCATTCGTTAATAACCATGCAACGGGCTGGAAGTTTTTACGTAATTATCCTGTAATTCATCTTTGATCATTTTGGCTTAATTGTTAAGTGAAGTGAAGTGTAAAAAGGCTTAATTGCCTGCCTTAGATAGGAAAAAAAAATAAAAATGAAAATCAATAATTACAACATATCAGAAGCTATTAGTACCGCCAAATAAATGAAAATGGAAAAACCTATAGGTCAAAACCATTGCCCGCCAAGCCATCCTCATCAGCACTGCTGAGAGATTCAAGCACCTGACTGTCATCGTCATCCTCATCACCTTCAGTCACAATCTCTAATATTCCACCCCCTCCATCAAAGTCTACATCGTCCATTAGAAAGTCGCCGTCGCCGTCATCATCGTCGTCATCAAGCTCGCTCCCACTATCATCCTCCTCATCACTGCTCATATCATCAGCATCACTATCACCATCACCATCCAAGCTCGGACCCAATATGGCATCTACATCAGCATCATCTTCATCCTCGTCCTCCTCTTCTTCCTCACTCTCAGCGTCATCAGGATCCGAATCATCATCTGTTGGCCTTCTTCGACCAATCTCATAAACCCTAGCTGATGAAAACATATCTTCTTGGTCATCCATTGTAATCAATCCAACAAATGAATCAGTTGTCTCGGTCGCAAAATCGAGAACACAACGGTCCACTGGTATTGTTGCAATTTCAGAGTAATTGATGGCATCAACGGTGCGGAATGCAGAAAATAGAGGGTGCTTAACTCGGCGGGTATTAACTGCTGACATTACATCATCAAGATTTCTTCTCAGGATTGCATATATCACATCCCCACGCGAATTAAATGTTATTGCTGTTTGGTCCAAAGAAGGTACACTTCGAAGAAGCCTAAATTTCCGGAGATCCCAGACCTCAGAGTTGATAATCACCTGAAAAGAAGAGACAAACTATTAGCATCACAAGTTTCGGAACAAAATTACAATCCCATCAACCTCCAAATTAGATGAGTCGAAGATCTGAAGTTCATGCTAGTGTTTAAAAGTACTAAAACCATCAAATTATACTAGAGAAATGCAGGTCACAAATAAAAAGACCTGCAAAGTTCTACAAAGCATTAATTGGAACAAAACATTATAAGCAATGTTTTTTTCTCAAAAATAAACACCTTGCTTTCCGAACCTGCCATTCAAGCCTCTTCTAATTATAGCCTCTACCAATAAGATGGACCTCACGAAGCCTTTTTACAATTAAGCTTTAACATTCTAAACTTACCAAGTAAAATTTAAAGAAAATGGATGGCCAAAAATCAGCAACTCGATATTACTGTACCTCATTCCCAGCAGGATGAAATCCACCGCCCCCATAATCACTAAACTGATCAAACCGGTGAACTGGGCCAGATTCACGCCTATCCCAAAGGATCCCATTCCAAAGTAACATTGTATCCAAAGGGCTGAAGTGTATCAAGGAATATAAGTGCCCCCGACCAGTTGAATTCGAATTTGTATCTGACAGGTTTGATTCCACATGACATGTTTGGACATCATAAAGAAGAATTTCTCGCCGAGCAGGCTCTGACCTCAGGGCAGCAAATATATTTCCATTATTGCTAAACCTGGCAGCCTTGCAACCTTCAAATGAATGCGTAGGCCCACCAGAGATAGATGAGGTGTCCCACAAACAGACATCTTGGGAACTTGAAGAAAGTAACAGTTGTGTTTCCCTGGAAAGGTATGATTGAACAAGGGTCAAAGGAGACTGGTGGTTTGTGGAGCCCTCCAACACATTACTGCTGTTAGCATCAAAAATCTTCAACTCTCCCAAGTGACTACCCACTGCAATGTGAGAGGAGTCCCCAAGAAAAGTTATACATGTCAAAAGGGAACCAGCATCATCCCTGCAAGTTCTCCATGGCCTGAATCTACTGTACACAAATTGCCGATCCTTGCGACTACTATGAATCCCACCATATACACTTTTGAACTCACGAGCACCAACCCTACTTGTCACATTTGATGGGGCATCAAGACTCCATTTTGGCTCAGGACATACATGCGGGTGTAATAGAGAGAGTGGTGGTAAAGTCGTTATAGGTGCAGGGCACTGGCGATGCTGATGCTTCAAATACTGAACAATGATTGAATCCAAAGTCAAACGTTCTGAAGTACTCAGCTGGTGGTCATTTATGACGCTAAGTTGGTTGGAGTTAACATATTGGTTGTCATCTATATAATCAACCAAACTGCTTGGTGTTGAGCAACCATGTAAATCTCTTAAATTAGAACTAGGTGTAGAAAATCCAACAGTATCACCAAGTGAACCATGCTTGTGCACAGCATTTGGAGTCAAGTGAGCTGGAGAACGAAGTCCAGCATCGCCAGTGTTGAGTCGCTTTCTGGATGATGCCAGTCCAACATCCTTCAGATCTGATAATTTTCGTTTCATTGGCATTGTAAAAGGAGTCTTACATAAAGATTCAGCATCAAAACTGCTCTTCACCAAGGATTCAGATGGAGCTTCTGATGTGTTAACAGGTGCAATAGAATTTCTTGAACCACTAAGGATCTTCTTGAGAGATGGTTGATTAGATTCATGGCTTTGAGACTGATTTCTTGATTGTAGACCAAAATTTGGTGAGAAAACAAGTGGTTTCTTCTTTGTCTCACATTTCAGGTTTGAATCCTCCCTATGAGCAGCTGCTTTTAGTTTGTCAGACAGAAACCCAGGAGGGGTTCGACCAGAGGGCCACTGAATTGGTATTGAGGGGATTTCTTGTGCTGGGGCTTGGTGTATAAGAGATGATGGGGCTGCCAATGATGGTAAAGGTGACAATTGTGCCTCTTTCAAGAGTGTAGAAGCAGTTGCACCCAAACCACATGCCTGAAGGTGTTCATGTATTAGGAGTAAAAGTTCCCTGGTGTTTGCAGATGTACATGCACCAAAAAAAGAAATGCCGAAGAAGAAATAAGTGTCAAAACTGAGTGATTATTAAATTTTAAAACAAGTGTTGAGGCCACTAAATACCTGGAGTAATAAGTGATAGGTGTGGCAGCAGCTATTGCTGCTCTTTCTATGCGCTTCAGAGTAGGGGTAGCAGCATCAGTGGCTGCTAATGTACTTGCACGCCCTGAATTGGTTACAATCTGGACAAGTTCAAAAGTCACTCACTAGCTGAGTAAAAGGGAGGAACTAAACAGCAATCCCTGGAACTATTTAAAGCATATCCTATATTGGAAAACATATTTGGCATTATTATCAACCACTCCATAAAAATAAAAACAAAAGCTTCTTAAGGTAAGTTTTCCTGTTTTACTGGAGCAATGTAGTGAATGCCAGGAAATTTCCTGATCTGATCGCTAAATAGTGATCTTCAGTACTTGAAATATAAATTGAACAAGCAATCCGGGAACCAAAGGCACCACTTCAAAAATGGTGCCCGTAAACTAAGAGATAACTGTCTGTAACAGTGAAAAAATATGTTAAAGGGGTTTTTCCTCTTGCTTTGAATTTCAACAATAAATATTTAGTAGGTAACAAAAGCAAAAAGATTGTCATATATTATAGTCATGGTCTTTTTTCTTTTTTTTATCCCATTTGAAAACACTAGGATCCAATTCCAAAAGCTCATTACTTCCTTTTATCACCTGCACTTAAAGCCCAAAGGTTTTATGGATATAACACACTTTGTGTCCCATTGGTGGCTAGCAAACATAAATTCAAGGAGAAAAATAACAATTATCAGGGTAAGCACTACTAAGCTTCAAGTTGAGATTGTGTCCTTCATGAATATCAAGTGAATTATTGTGCTTTTAAGCGCAACAATAAATACAGTTTTCAGTGGACCAGGGTTCAGGAGAGAAAGGAGCCATTTTCTTGCTGTAAAAAGCACACACCGTGGGCACCTACTGGGACAATATGTTAGAACTCTGGAGGACGAGCAATGCATGTGACACGAGCTGAAAAATGTTCTTTATTTCTAAATTCAATATTATATATTTTGTGTGTATCACAAGGACAAATATTATCTACTCAACTGATACTAGTTAATAGAGAAAATCATTGAATACAATGAACTGCCACAATATGTGATATCAATCATAGAGGTCTAACTAAAACATCAATAATAGTATATAAGAAAGTTCACAATTAATGCCTTTCTTTAACTTAATTAATATTTAAAAGCTTTCAGATAATACAAAGACAAAGATGGTTACCGAAATCAGCTCAATAGCCACTCGAGAAAGCTCAGCTTGCCATCTGCTTTGTTCAGTTCCAGGTGCCTGGCTACCTGAATCTCGAATTAGCTCTGACAGCTTTTTCCCAACCTAAGACACCAATTTCATATTAGTAACATTTAGCATGTCCCGTAAATTTATATCACTGCATAGCTATGCTCTCCACAGAGGGTAAAATTCCACCATCAATAAACTTCAAACCTCAAAGTCCCCAATGTTAAAACAATCATAATTTGTCTTTACCTGAAGTTTGGTCAATATGTGGGCAATTGTACCATCTCTTGCTAAACCAAGCAGTACTCGGCATGCAAGAGCTCGAATACAGTCAAGAGCAGAAGGAGGTGAATATACACGTGGTTGGAGAAGATGAAGAAGAACCTTTATGCCATTGTTAGCACGGACAGCTTCCCTTGCTTGACGATATCCCTGTTCCATTTGTGCAGCAAGGCCAGCACATCCGGTTCCAGGACCCAAAGATATTCTCCTATCTCCAACCAAACCAGATGTTGCTGTAGGAACAGCAGCTTGTGAAGCTGAACTGACAGATCGGACGGCAGACATCACAGCAATGCCTCGATCAGCAATACCAGATTCCCCATTCCGTTCCCTTGCTTCACTCTGACCAGCTCGATCTGAGTTATTACGTTCTGCATTTCTGTCAGTGGAAGAAGTCATAGAGGATTGACCAGGAACAGACTGCTGGCCTTGTACAAGTACAGATGGTTTGTTGCTAATCGAAGGTGGTGGGCAAACAATATTGATTAACACATTCAAGGCTGGCTGTATAATCTACAAACACCACAAATAATTACACAACATAGCCAACTTCAATATCAGCCCAAGGAAATATCAAATCCAACAGGAAAATCTGTAGCATTGATCATGACAATAATTAACGTGTTGGTAATATGCTGCACAAAGCATGCTAACCTCAGGATCCACATAATTACTGGCAATATTTGCTGCATCCAAAATAACAGCTATACCAGCTCGATTATTGCTTAATGTGGCGTTTACAATCATCTTGCGGCTTTCATTCAGCAATGTAACAATATGCAGAACACCCAATGCATATTGAAGCAAGTCGTGCAAGTAACGGTCAACAGGTGGGGCCTAAAAGCATCAATGAGAACAATATAAACATAAATTCTAGCAATGGAAACAGGAAAACACTGTGAGAATTGATAATCACTAACCTGACACAATTCCAACAAGGTAATATGCCCATTAAAGCCTAAGAACTTATCAACTGCAGGAAAACGTGTTCTCACAAATGTGGGACCCAGTTTCCGATCCTTCTGTAACTGCAGAAAGACTGCATCCATAGCCTCATTACCAATATCTAATGGCTTGTACACAGCCCTTGCACTTGATACATTCCGAGCCAAACTTCTATTGTTTCTGTTGGGACGAATTGAATCAATGAGCAAAAGAAGATGTGCTCTGAAATACTGCCGCAAAGCAATACATGTGTGATAAGCTATCTGTTTCCCAGAAGTTGTTAGTGCTTCTACTTGTGAACGATCATTACGAAGAGGTGGTGGGTTGGAAAGGTTTAGCCCACTTGAGTTAACACCAGATCTTACAGAGGCAACATCATTTAAAAGGCCCAGAAATTTCTGTAGACCATCCTGAGCATCAAAAGCATCAATAACAGCTCTAAAGACAAATGCAGCACTAAAAAATAAGGCTGCATTTTTCCTGGCTTGGTCCTGAGAACATTCAAGGAGTTGAAGGGCTAACTCAACAACCTTGTGGACAATATCTGCAGGAAGGGCACATACACGTTCCATTATCCCCTGCAAAAAATCAAGTCATTGGATACACTCACGAATGCCAATGCAATACAAGCAAAGAAAAGATAAACTTCATTACCTGAAGAGAACCAATAGTAAATAAGCAAGAAGAAAGACCAAAGAAGGCCTCTTCTTCTCTTGGGACAGCAAGCAATTTCTGTATGCCACCCCGATCCACATATAATGCAGCAAATTTTCTGTGAGCAGCCAATGCACAGATCAGTTTCATCACATCTGGCAGAAGTGTTGCTACCTTTGGTACTTCCTTACTTCTAGAACTGCGCTGCAATAGTGCAAGACACACATCTACCCCCCTTTCATGCAGGACAGGCCCAAGGACTTCTACATATTCACCCAATATCTCCAGGCATTGGATGCAGTATTTTTCCCTTAACTGTGCAAGGGAATCAAAATCAGGGATAAAATATTCCTCAGCATCCTCAGCAGCTTCTGTCTCTTTACCAGTAACATTCACCTGGTCATTGGTGGTAGTACAAATGTTCCTATTGCCAATCCACCGGGAATATCATTAGTTGCACAAACTAAACCACACATACCTCACACCACCACAATAAGCCCCCGAAGAAAAAAAAAATAATTAAAAAATTAATAGGCACCAACCTTGAGATGTAAACTGCATTAGCAGCATCAATAACAGTGGATGCAGCTCGGGAAGCTGCCAAGACTGCAGCTTCTTCATTGTTGGAAGATATAAATTCCTGAACAACAATTTCAGCACAATTATCAAGTTGCAAAAACATAACACAAAATTTAAATAGTAGTACACAAATGGAAAAAGAGAGTAGGTAGAATGATCTTGTTCACCTCTAAGGCAGCACTCTTAACAACTTCAGCAGCAGCATCACCAGCTGCTTTAATGGCTTCGACAGGTGCATTTGCTGCTCTTGCTTCAGCTTCAGCAGCTCTAACCGCTTTCCTTACCAGATCAGATATGTCTTTGGTCCCAATTTTGCAATCTTGAAAGCAAATATCATCATCATCTCTCTCCAGAACCAAGCCATCTAAGCTTACACTTCCTGAGTATTTTTTGACATCTGGTCCTTTTTTTGCATCTAAATTTTTCACCACATTCTTATCTCTGTTACTACGACCCTGTCTTGATCGACTACTGGATCCGGGTGAGGTCAAAACTTGTTCATGGTCAGAAGCCACATCATTAGACCTTCCCTTGCCTCTAAGTCTTGTTGATACACGGGATGACCTACGTCTCATCGATTCATCCATCCCACTCTCATCAAGATCTAATTTAATCTTTCCATCATTTATGTCTCGACCACATAATCTTTCCCCACCATCATCATCAACCTCATAATTATCAACCCCTTCAATCGAGATATCACGTGGTTCCACACCATCAACCCAGTACTCTCCTCCCTCTGCTTGCATACTAATGCTCCTGTCTGGACCCCTTTCAACACTTGGATTATCTAAAGTTCTTTCATCCATTACCCTCATATTATCTACATGAGTTGCCTCAACAACCTGTCGAAACCTCCCCCGTCCTTCTTCTCTACCTCTAATTGAAGTAGAAGCAGGAGCATTCTTACCATCAATTACATAACAGGCATCTTTTTGGCTTGCACTGGTCTCACCAAGGACACGCACACGAAGAAAATGCATAAGCTTTGCAGACAATCCGGATATCAGCACATCCTCAACAACTTGACCACCACTGAACTCGGGGGGGGGGGGGGCCGCGAAGAGAAAAAAGAAAGAAAGAAAGAAAACAAAGGTATAAGGTCAACCACAATATAGGACAAAAGTACATGATAAGAGCTAGGAAGTCTATCCATTAAAAATTATACCCTGCCAAACAAACAGCAAGAAGTCCAGTAGAGTAGGTTTTCAACATCTCTGAATCTGAGGCCTCTTTTTTCCCAATATCATGCTTCCAGTTGCACGCTTCAGTAGCCTCATCCATCACCCATGCTTTTATGTTCTCCATAACAGGCTCTTCAAAAACATGAGGATACTGAAACACATGAAAAGTTTGTCAGACAAGGCAGAAAGACTGTGCATTGAAAGAAATAAAATTTAAGGAAACAGAAGCTTACAGCCCAAGTTAGTGAACAGCTCATAAGGAGCCTTGCAGCAGCTGCCTGGACTCGGGTTGAATAGCTTGTTTCAGACAGGAACTTTGAAGATATCAACTCAAAAAACTCATCGTTCTCCTGAGGGAAGTAAGGGAAAGTGACTAGGTGTTTGGGGAAAAGATTGCCAAACTAGATGATCTACCTAGAAAATTAAGCAACTTAAAAATATGAAAAATGAACTCAATGCATATACAGAATTCAACATCATGCAATGATTCAAAAATCCAGCTGACAAAACAAAGCAAAGCATACATACCCGAACTAACGTCCCAAGTCGTCCGATATTATGAGAAGCACGACTATTGTGAAAACAAGAATGGCCAATTTCTTTCATGTATCTGCATTTAAAATATGCATGGAAAATGTCACAAAGCATAAAGGAAGATAGCCAAGTAATCCAACATACATACACAACAGCACACTGCAAGCCAACCAATATCTTCATACATGAGATAAACACATGTACATGATGAAATCAACTCCAATATGTTTTTAAACCTGAGAAAACTGAACTAACTTCATGGAGACAAAATCATTGAGATAATGGCAAAAAAAAAAAAATCAACTAACAATAAGGGGCTACATATCAAACACAAATCCAACCAATCCTCTAGGCACCAGAGCCAATGGCCAAGTACAGGGAACTTTACAGCATCACAGCAATTTAAAATAGAAGCCCAACATATCAATGCTTGCAACTGCATAACGGAATAGCCACTGTTTCCCTTTTAACTGCAATCCTAGAACCAAACTTGCAAATTTAACTCTAAATGATCCCAAAGGATACCAAATGCAACTTCTACAGAAATGATACTAATACATCCAACCATTTGTTTTAAGTAGGGGGAAATAATATGCACAACTTGATGATGTTCCTAATTTTAGACTCTTTTTTCGGAACTTTTTTATCCATGGATGTCTTGGTGTTTTTCTTACAAGAGGGGGAAAAGATTGGAATAGGACTGATTTTCCTAGCAGAACTACTTTTACTGCTAGTTTATCACATATTACTTAATGTAACCATAATAAAAGCCCTGTATGACAAATTATTTCATCACGGTAATATCATAAATGAGTAAAAAAAATATCCTTCAAAATCCCTTGTATTAGCTAGAAGAAAATTTGCTAGTTTTCAATCTTCCTTTGCTAGGGAAGGTTATTAACTTGCAAATAAGGTTCAGTAACTTGCAAGTAACAGGTGATGACTGTAAACTTCTGCAGCAATTAGCCTGCCTTGAGTTTGTTAACCGCTAGTAAAATTTACTGGATTTTAGTGACCAAAGATTCATTTGATCAAAGTAGATTGTCTAACATCAATTGAATGCAACTTTTGATGACTGGCAATGCATTTCCCCAAGGAAATATAAACACCTAAGAAATTGGTCCTCACTGTTGCATCTAACTATTAATCAGTGCCGCCATGATTTTGAATAATTAACAAAGATCTTTGAACTTAAAGCTGCCTAAATGGAAAATTCCATATTTTCAAAGATCATTTATACCTTAACAGACATGATCACTCACATATAGACAACAGCAACAAGAAGCTGAATATGACCTATTGAAGAAATGCTCGTCCCATATTGGAAAATAATACTCAGATACTGCATTGTTTGCAACCCTCAAGATTACAAGTTATCATGTCAATATGTTTTAACTTTTACAGCAATTGACATGCAAGAAACCATCTGAGATCATGTAGCTTTTTCAACCAATCAGAATGAGCAACTAATGTCAGAATTAGCTTGTCAAAGATGCGTTTGTATGCTACTACCAACAAGTCAATCACCAATTCAACAATGTAAGATTCTAGTCAAGTTATAGTTTAGGAAATTGTGCTACAGTAAAAAAAATGCAGTGCACAATCTAAGTAGAACATTCTGCAGCTTTTGGAGCCACTTTCTGTTATAATTGGGCAGCCGAAGAACACAGAATGTATAAAAATCCACTTTGTTGTACCACAAAACTATTGCTTTTGGGATGAAATTTCAAAACAGATATTGTATGGTTATGCCTAAATATTAAATAGCTAAAAATGAATAGAAAACTGGTATATCAGTGAGCTAAAGACAGCATCCTAAAGGTCAGCAACCAGCATGCAACACCAATCCCAGTGAACTTGATGTAAAAACAACAAATTTTTCAAAAACTGGGTATGCAAAATTTAAGTTCAAGTTGCATTCCAGAAGAGAAGCCAACGAAAATGAAGTAAAACAAGAAAAGAACCATCATTCCAACAATGTAAAGCAAATTAACAACACTGTTGCACGAAAATGACGAGGTCACAAGAGCAGAGGATAACAAAAAAACAAAAAAAAAAAACAAATGGAACCGAATTTGTCAATACTGAAATTAAATGAAGTAAAATTACCCCCCGGGGGGGGGGAGACTTTAGAAGCAAGTACTTGAACGGAGGCAAAGGCTATTAAGGTTAAAAGCATATGTCTGACTGCCATGCTCACGGTGGAAACAAGACAGTTTGAATGATCAAAGAGAGCAAAAGAAAACTCAAACCCTTGCTACGAGACTAGTTCCAATATGCAATAGACATTGGAAGACCGTTCGTTTATTGAAAGAAGCATCTATAAAAGCTCAGTAAGAGTAATCTCTATTTTATACGACGCAGTCCATTAAAAACCACACAAAGAAAACTAAATAAATAATTTTTTTTTTTAAAAAAAAAAAAAGAGGAAAAAGAAAAAGAGCAAGATGAACAGATGGAAAGGGAGGAACATACAGAGCCTCCTGGGTGTCGAGGATGGACGCAAGGGCGTGAAGTACGGTGGGATTAGGGTTATCGGGAGAACAAGTGATGATATCCATCAGCCTCTGCGCCTTGTCCACCAACTCATCCTCTTCCTTCTTCGCCGCCTCATCTTCCTTGCCGCCTCCTTCTTGCCGCGATTGCGACTGAGAATCCACGGGCGGAAGGGGCAGAGGTGGAGGAGGAGGAGGAGCGGCAGCGGCTGCAGTGGCGGGGGAGGGTTGGCCCTGCCTCGACGACTCACCGTCCATGGTGTTCGTTAAGCAACAGAGAATGGCGGTGGTGATAGGGGTGGTTTTATAGTGGCTCCGTTTCAGAGTTTCTTCTTCCGGTTCATAGGACAAGAGGGAAAAAGTGGGGAGTGAGAATGGAATAGACTTTTAAAGCGGAAAAAATGGAGCAGAAACTTCCGGATGGATCCGATCATCCGACCCGGCTCCTTCTGCCAACCCTATCCATATATATATATATCCCTCCTGTCCTTTTCTTTTCTGTTCTTTTCTTTTCTCTTCTTCTTCTTTTTTTTTAAATAATAAAAAAAATTAAATTTATTTTTTGTTCCTTTATTTACTTACTTGAAATCATTTAATTATTAATATTCTATAATATTTATTTATGCAGAAGCATTGTTTTAAGATTATTTAAAAAATAAAAAATAAAAAAAAAAGGTTGGTGGGGGTGGGTGGTTTTAATTCAGGGTCCTGGGCACCCAAGTCGCTTGGGCTTCCCACCAAGGCCCTCAATTGACTTGGGTTCGTTTTTGTAACAAAATAATGTAGTGGAAAAGAACACCGCGAAAATATGTGGACTTATATATCAGAAAGACTGGTTTTTATTTATTTTTTTGTCTGTTTGTTTAATTTATTATTATTATTATTATTATTATTATTATCATCATCATAATAATATTTGGTTTGTTTAATTGCCTCTCTCTCTCTCTTTTTTTTTTTTTTTTTTTTTTTTTGGGGAATTGTATATACAAATGTTAATGCTGTGTAGTTGAGGCGGGGGGAAACGGAGTCCATGGGCTTAACTCAGAATCGTGAAAAGAAAACACGGTTAATGAATCCATGGGCCTTAGGACCCAATTTACTATAGGTTAGGCGCCCCGGGGAGGGGTGCGCTTCCCAGGTTGACCGAAATAAAAAAGTCTACCTTTAAAATGAAAAGGGAATTCCTGAATTAATTGCTCGCGGAAAATACTTTTCTTTTACTCTTTTATTTATTTGTTTGGTTCTTTTCTTTTTTTTTGGGGGGGGGGGGCGGGGGCGCTTTGGTGGGGAAGCAAAATATTGCTACTAGAAATAGTTTCTTTCTTTGTTTTTTTTTTTTTTTTCCTTCTTCTTCTTCTTCTTCGGCAGTATTTTCATAAAAATAATTGATCCCAAAAGTTCGAAATTCATTAAAGTTCTGGTCCCGCCCATTAATTAAACATGTCCCAAACATTGACTGACCCAAAAAAAAAAAAAAAAGAAAAAAAAGAAACAAAACAAAAGAGAAGAAAGAAGCTTGGTGCGCCTACCTAAAGAGTAGTAGTAAGAGTCAGAATAAAAGGCCGTTACTACCTTGAAATGTGCAACGAAAACAACTAAATTAAAAATGACGCGTAATTAATTACAAAATTTAGTCATAAAATTATTTAAATTTTTAATTTAAAAATTCAAAATCAAAAAGAAGAGAGAGAGAGAGAGAGAGAGAGAGAGAGAGAGAGAGAGAGCAAGATGGCAGTCTATCGTTTGCCGTAAGAAACCTAAGTCGGGACGTGTTGGGGGGGGAAGTGGGGATGCGAAGGGTCAATGGGTGACAAAAGCAGAAGACTTTTTTTTTTTTGACTCAGGAATACGTACACACGCATATGTATAAATGGTTTTACACGCCGATTTCATAGTGACGAACATATATA